>JAGFMF010011747.1:8270439-8355234 GCA_019455555.1 Galemys pyrenaicus | reverse complement strand
TTCCTTCCTTCCTTCCTTCCTTCCTTCCTTCCTTCCTTCCTTCCTTCCTTCCTTCCTTCCTTCCTTCCTTCATCTTTCTTTACTTTTCAAACATATTTCACTTTGAACAGGATTTGAAACAGCAAAGAGTTGAGTTAATATCCTAAAATTTATGAGTTTTTGTGCTATTTTCTATCAAGAAGATTCTCAATCTTGTCACTTTATAGTTTTTAAGATAATTAGAGATTGACCTATTTCTAAATAACTTAAATCCCTGCCCATATAATTCACTGATTACCTCTTGCAACAGATTTAATCTATGTGACACAGACATGCTTGGTCATGTTGTTACCACTTCTTTGAAGGGTGGATATTCTGTTTCCCTGCATCCCTTTGCTGCATCAAGCTGGTTTGAGTCAAAGAGACGTGCTCATGATAAACTTTGAAGGTGGAAGTGAATCAGAAGTCCGTTATTTTTTGGTTTGGCTACAGCCATACTTGCAGGGAAACAAAGAAGTATAGAGACTTTCTGGCAAACTCTTGAGCTCCACCCACTTAGGTGATTTAGGATGACAGTGGGACTCAAAGACTTTTGATGATGTATCTCTCACAACCTTCAAGAGAATCGTCCCAAACCTCTATTTTCTCAGCTCTTCTAGTGATGATATAAAACATTTATCAATGCTAAAACATTTATATAAGGAATCAAATAATTAAGTTCTATTCTCCTGAACAAACCCTGATCAGATAAATGGAACAAATTATAAGTAGAACTCCAGGACATTTTTAACTGAGTTCACATCTGTGTTTACAAACTAATTTGAATAGTTTTATGTATGTGACAATGTGATAAATGAACAATATAAATTAGGAATCAATAAAAATTACCAAGTAGGAGCTTCTCAAGAATTCTAGGTTGATTCAATATTTATAAAATATATTAACAACCTGTTATGAAGACTATGAGGGAAAATACATGATCTCCATTCATACTCAAAAGATATTCAGTTCTTAAAACAAAAAAAAATTCTTATTCAATAAGAATATTCCTTTTCCAATAAAAATACAATTCTATGAATAAAAAATGTTTTTTGAATGACACAAAGTATCCATTTCAATCAAATAGCCATTACCATTAGATAAATGACAGAATAGTAGACATTTGTCATTTGGGACTTGAATGAAATACAGATGTTTACTGTCACCAGTTTCAACAGCATTATGTTTTAATCAGAAAAACATTGAAAAAGTCTACTGAAATGATAAATATGAAGATGTTTAAATCACATAAGCAATTTTACACACGTAATTGTACTTCTGTAAAGTTTTAAAAGAAAATTATTATATAACCTCAAGTTGTATTTCCTTTTTTGAATGTATACAGTAAGAATTTCAGTTGCTATCTTAACATTATTTCCCTTTTTTCATAATCTACTTTTCTCCACTTTATAAGTCATTTTCTGCTTCCACAGGCACACATGAGAATTCTCTGTGAGGTTGTCAGTAACCCATAATTTCTTACCTTACCTCAGTCCTAGTGAATCTGAATCTCCATTTTAGAACATTAAGTCCCATGTATTTTACTGAGTTATATTAGCTGAGTCCACTCAACTATCATTTTTCAAAGATATATTTTTGTTTATTTATGCATATAAGAACTGGGGTGTAGGTCAGAAGTGTGGGGGTGAGAAGATCCACCAGAGACAGAGGTGAAACAGAACAGGCAGATCTATTGAAATACACTGTTGAGGGGAACAGCGGGCAGGACAGGAGAGGTCTGCTGTGCCATGTGGGTCATTTTCCCGACTGGGGATCAAACTAGTGCTACAGTGGCTGCAGATAGCTTGACAGTTTGGCCCCTGTACCACCAGGAAGTCTCCTCAAATATCACTTTTTTTATGGATGCCTGTTCTGAGCAATCCAGCTAACTAGCAAGATTCCCCCTTCCTTTTTTCTCTCCTGATCCATTTTTTTGTCATAATACTTACATTACTTGATTTCATAACTTACACATGTTAACCAATACACAATATTTTAAAAAATTCAGATTTCTCTGAGCTTAGGGGGATTTAGTAAACAGATATATCTGGCAGTGAAATGCTAAGAGTTGAGAAATGGGAAGCAAAATTGGGTTGAAGGCCAAGTGGAAATAAGATCAATTATTAATATTTATTTTAAAAAAACATTCTTTGTCTTTTCCTACTCACCACATACACTCAGTACACTTATCAGTGCAAAATGGCAGCCTTCATGAAACTTTCCTTCTAACCAGAGAAGATAGTTGCACGGAAAATAAAAAAATCTTGAGGCATTAGATGACGGTGATGGTGGTATTGGACAATGCATATCCCCAACGATGTAGGAAAGGATTCACAGAGACTTGACATTAATGTACACCTCTGTGGTCTACTAAGTACAAGCTGCTGTACTAGAGGTGCTGTACGAGGTGATGGGGAGAAATAAAAGGAGACACTGTGAGATAGAAAGGAACAATGTGCACTAATTCCTTTCAGAACATTTTGGCTTTCATCCCCTTCTAGGATGCATTCTTACTGGGAGAAAGAAAGTGGGAAATACTTGGACTATCCCAGGTGGGGCCCATTCAATATGGGACATCAAGCCTGACTCCTCCCTACCACCCTCCCATGAAGGAATTGTATGTTCCTTCTCTGTGCTCTCTTGTTGCATTATGCATCTTTGATCTTAAGATAAGTCAACTGACACATTTAGGATTCAACTAAACTATAAACTGCCTGAGGGGAAAGTCTGGGACAGATTCACAACTAGTCTCCATATCTTCATGAATCCAGGATCTGACATGCAAAAGTTGATCAATACATGTTTGTTGCAAGGTCTCAAAATAGAAAGGTGAACAGGTAAGGTAAGAAAGCAGGAAGTAGTGAGGACTCTCTGGGAATGGAGACCGAATAAATGGTAGCAGCTGGCCCCTCGGGAAAATGAGAAAAACAGCAAAATGTTGGCAGGAATGTTGGAATTGTTGGACTTGGAAGTGCCAGTTGTCTCAAGATTTGATTCCAAATTGTTTTGGTGGTTGGTATGATATAGCGCCCTGCATCTGAGGAGGTGTGAACCTATCCCCCTAAATCACATACCATGTTGTAAACCAATGTTTCTTCTACCTCAAAAAAAAAAAAATGATGAATTTGGAAAATAGGAAAGATCATGGAAATTAAATGATGTTGCGGTAGATCAGCAAACTCATTCAGCTCAATAATGAAGCCTACATAGACAGGCAGCCATGATCAAGAAGAGGAACCATGTTTGAGTCAATGGCTCCCTTATTTTTTTTTTTTTAAGATAATAACAAAAATGCATGTCAGCTGTTCATCACTCATAGTCTAAATAAAAGCATGCGTCTCAAGGGAGGTTGCCATATGTAAATTTTACTGAAATCAGATTCTCATTAAAGACACATCTAAGAGACATAACTTGTAATGAGGGGCTTGATTAGTTTATGTTCTCTGGAAACAGCATGAGAAGGGAAGTGATGTGGGCTCACTGCCCTTGATGTCAGAAACTGACTGAAGTTTGGTGATTACAGACTTGGGACCTACCACGTCAGCATGATGCCAGCCATGCTTGCAATTTAACTGTAGGCACAGCTTTTAACAAGGCCAGATGACAGTCAATAGAGTGCCTAAATCTATTGCTCACCAAGGAAAGAACCTCTAACTGGGTGAATGGAGACACTAATTTTCCCTGAAACTTCCCATCTTCTTTATAGGATGTTTCTTCATATATATGTGAGTCACTGGAAAATGTTGCCTCTTCCAGGTATTATAAGGCCATGATATAAACTTAGCCTGGAAGTGAAATGTCCTCCAATGCATTAATTACTACATATTTTGCTCCCCTCAGGCAGGAACCCCCTTCTATCAATTTCCTCCTCAGTTCTTACTGCACAAGTGAACGCTTAGTTTAGTTTTGTTTCCTGAAGACAGCAGTTTTCCTTGACAAGAAGTGCTTCTAGGTTTCTTAGTTCTCTTTCCTGTTCATGCTAATTTCTGATGAGCATTATGACTGAATATAATAAAATCTTTGCCTGAATAGCCACTCAGAGATTCATATGAAATGAGGGTTTTTGTAGTATGAGCTGAAGCAATTAGGTTCCCCTGATTAGTCCTTGTTGACTGCCTGAGAGCAGAGGGCCATGGCTGTTGAGTTATGGTTCCCGGTCTGTCACTAACAAAATGTGTAACCTTGTCCGAGTTATAGTACATTTAGCATTTCATTTGTAAAATGGGTGTAATCAGGTGTTCCTGACAGGAATGTTGCAAGGGTTAATTAACTGCTGTTTGTTAAGTGTGCTGAGATTGTCAGATTAAAGCATTAGGGAAGTGTCAAGTTTGTGTTATTATGGTATTATTTTTCTTTGTTTGGTAGGAAATGCCATTTCTGTGTAATTTACTTTAACAGTAAAATAAGCCATTTTAATCAATGCACAATCAAGCCCTTATTCATTGAGGACAAGGGTGTATACAGTTAGCGAGGGGGTTAGTGCCGGCTGACACGGGGCAGGAATCTGAAAATTCGGCAGTGGATACAAAGAAAGCCTAGTAAATGAGACTTGGGGCGATCAAATTCTGAATGCCCAGGAGACTCATGTTACAGACCCAGTATAGACTGTTATTAGTAGAGAAAAAAAGTCTGTAACCTTAGCAACCAATGTCCAACAACAACAAAAAATGCTATCCATGTCACCATGGAATTTTTGAAGTGAGTGCACATATGACCTAGAAACTAAATATCACAAATATTTCATTAGAATCCAGAGAGGATTTTTAAATATATGAATTTATAAAGAACTGCTTAATAACTTAGAAGTGTACATATCTGGATGTGACTTTATTTGTACTAATCCACATTGGCCATAGCTTTGACAATAAGGACACTAAGTGAAGAATCTTAATTTTTTTCCTCCAAATCTTGATTTTTTTCCATACTGAAAATTCTATTTCATAAATTATGTAAGTTGCAGTGATATTTAAGACACTGTTTTTCTAATGGGTATCTTATAAAATATAACATATACAATGGCATTAAATTCATAATAAATTACATGCTAGAAGATTTTTCCAATTTGATTCATCTATATTATAGTTTCTGGAAAAAAGGAAGATCTATTACAATTTATTTGTATGCTTAAAATTCCTATTGTTCTTCTAAGTCATCTAGAAGCTGTCACCTTCTCTGTTGAGAAACTTTCCAGCACTTCATCCTCCTTAATTCTCCTTTCATGCAATGTAATGGAACACATGCATATACTATGCAATAATTTCAGACTGTTCTGTACTTACTTATCCTTTATCTCCAACATCTAGCTCAACACCTAGCCTGAAGTAGACACTTAATAAGTTTGTATAGAAAGTTTCATGTTCAGAATTCTAATTGGTTGGTTTCTTACTCATCTATCTTCAATGTGTGCATGTTCAGATTACCTCATAAATCAGCTAGACATTAAAAGAAGTTTTCAGAGCCTTCAGGAATGTGTTGTGATATGACATCATCATTGTTGCCATCAACAATATAAAAATATTAATTAAATGCCTACTCTTACTCTGGGTGGTCTAAGCCTTGCTAAAATGTTGCACGTATGACTGATGTGCATCATCCAATAAGAGTTTAGATCTGCTATTAGAACTAGAAAGCCAAATGTTATTAAAGAGATCCTTTCATTTGTTTCTTTTTCACAAGAGGAATCATGTAAAATTATAAAGGGAAGTGCCATTTTTGTGTTACAAGAGCACTGAACTGGAGTTTGGGGATATCGTTTTAATTTTTCAGTGTTTGTTTGACTTTGAGCCGTGCAAACTACCTCATGTGTTTCATTTCTCACTTGTAAAAGAGACGCTTGAGGATGATAACGTGCTAAGCAGAGTAATATTTCTCAAAGTTGTCGACAGATTCATCCCTGGAACCTATGGATGTATGGAAAAAAAGACTTTGTGTATGTGATTAAGGTTAAGGATTTTGAATTGGGGAAATTATCCTAGATTATCCAGTTGAGTCTATACTAATCACATGATTTTTCAAAAGCAGAGACCCTTTCTTGGCATTGGTCAGAGAGGAAAATGTGACTACAGAATACTGGTCAGTAATGCAACGAAGTTGTTAGCCTTTAAGTTAGAGGAGGAATGGACTGACCTTTAGAAGTTAGACGATGCAAGAAAATGAACTTCCCCGGAGTTCTTCCCTGGAGCATCCTGAAAGGAAGACAGCCTCACAGATAATTTGATTTTAGTTTAGGAGACCCATATGGAATCCTGATCCACAGAATGGTCAGATGATACACCTGTGTGACTTTATGCCTCTAAGTTTGAATGTGCTACAACAGTGGTAGAAATCTATTCTAGTATCTGATTGCTTTTCATCTTTAAGATCTCCCAATTCCAAGTTTTAATATGTTTTTATGGTTAAATCCCTATGATCATATTTTGGACTTATTTAAAAGTGAGATGAATTTATACCAGAGATTTATGTAATCCAAATGTATGGATTTGACATACTTTGAAAACCCTCTCTATCCCCTGCTTGAACAAAGGATTTTGAAAGAAACTCCTATACTCCTTGTACACAATAGAAATCAAAGCCTGAGAGCGCTCATGCCATTTACTTTAGTCAAAATCTGAATGATGCATTGCATAAGTAACAGCATAATAGAGCCCTCATATTGTAATCTGGGTAGATGTAGGCTGTGCTTTGAAAATCAAATATTGTTCCCTTTGACGTTTTGACAAGTAATTTCGACAACAATATACATTTGGCTAACTCATGAATGTAGTACTTCTCGTCCTTTGGATTGTGCAGGGTTTGCACTATGCTAAGAATGACAACAATTATAGAACTGACTTGCATCTGCCAAGTGAACAGATGGTCTTGTAGTTTAGAGGAACAATGGTGAAGAAAGAAAAGAAGAAGGGGTGGGGGTGGGGGGAACTAGTAGGGTGGGATAAAAATCTTACAATTGAAAATAGCACTAAAAAAACTAAAGAAAAATGTAGATAAAAACATATTAGAATTTATTATTTAAAGGTATTTTTAAATAAGGGAAGGTCTTGCTTATTCAACTCTTTCACATATTGGAACTGATTCTAATTCCAGTGTGCTCAAGTATATTATAAGTTATGAAATTGTAGGTTGACAATTTCTCATTTATGGAAACAGCTATTTTTTTAGGTAATGTCAATGTGATTTAATACAGGATGACTCTTTGCCTTTAGTACTACATATATTTACTTTTTTTTCTTTTTAGTTTATACAGCAAAAGGAAAACAAATAAGCAAACTAAACCCCAAATCTTATATGCAGTGGTGTAATTGTGTTCTTTTACCTCTTTTGAGTCATTTAAATTTCACTGAGTTTAGTAGAATATGGGTGCTTTCTTATAAAGATTATCACTAAAAAAGGCTCTGTGTGTGTGTGTGTGTTAAGTAACACAGAAATGATTCTACTTTCTTGCTTTGAGGACCAGATTGCATTTAATGTTGTATTTTAAATTTAGAAATATTTAAACCTAGCAACTTTAAGAATTCCCTTGTTTATGTAGTTTACTGTTAGAAAATTTTGAAATTTCATTTGGGTTATTTTGAGGTGAGACTCTCTATTTACTATGTAGAGTCTCAAGAATTAATCAAATGTTTGTTTTGTCTTTGTTGAGTTGTACTCATAGTACTTAATTACCTAACTAATTATAATAGTGTCCATTTATTAAACACTGTGTTAGATACTATGCTTAGTATTTTATCATATATTATCTCACTTCAAATTCAATCTGAGATCAGTGTGATTTTATTTTACCCTTTTTAAAAATGAGTCACTACATTTACAACAACTTGTCTAGAAGATGAGGATTTTATGCTAAATGAAATAAATAAGACAGATAAAACAAACACCAAGTTATTTTATTCATATGTGGAAGCTAAAGAACTAAAACAAGTGAACAAGTGAAAATAAAACAAAACAAGTTCTTATATAATAAAATAAAATGGTGATTACCCAAGGGAAAGGGGAAGGAAAGAGGTTACAGTTGGTACAGGGGGCATCAATTGTATGATGATGGATGGAATTTGATGGAAAATGAACAAGACCTTGTTTTAAAATAGTTTGCATTTTCTAGAACAAATATTAAAGAAATACAAGGCATTCTTTCATAGTTGAAAAGAAAATAATATTAAAATAACAGCAAAATTGGTAAGTAGGATGATAAATAAGAAGAAAAAATGACCTAGGAGGTTAGTCAGTTTTCCTGGAGTTGACAGGCACACCACTCAGTGGACTTGAGTTCAGGCTGCTCTAAGAAGGGGGATTTTTTTTTTCTCTTTTATATCCAGCACTAGGGTCCTAAATGGGCCTATCAAGTTCAAGCCAAAATGAACAATCAGGTTTAAGCCCTTTAGATGTCACTCACATTCAGTCAATTATTTGTATATAAAACAGAAAACAAGGTGATAAAGCTATTCACATAGTTTTTAAAAAGACAAAGCCAGATTAAACATGTTCAAGTCAGTTCCAAACCAGATAAAAATATCTGTGATAGTTTCAAATTAGTTTGAACCAAGTAAAACCAAATCAAAAAAGTTTAATCCGGTTTCTAAACCAGATAAAAACAGTTTGAACCAGGAAAAAGTAATTCAGACTGATTTTTACCAAAGAAAACCAAATTAAGTGTGTTCAAGGCAGTTCCAAACTGGATAAAACTGGTTCTGACTGATTCAAATCAGTTTGAACCAGATATAACTGATTAATTGAGTCACCTTTGAAGAGAAAGGACTCATTGCACCACATTTGAAGATGGTCGCTAAAGTGAGAGAAGCATATAGCATATAATCTCCATGGAATTCATCAGGCCTCTAGACTTCCAGACCCTCAATGTCCATAATTTCCATATCCATAGATTGAATGAACCACAGATGGAAAATAAATGCTATGTAGTTAGACCTATGATGGTTGTGTCTATAGAGGACTTTTTTTTTTAAAAATTTCCTAAACAATAAAGCATAACAACTGTTTACATAGCATTTTTATTGCATGAATATATTTAACTTGAAATGCTATATGTTTGGTAACTTTAAAAGTTTTAGAATGGCTATGGTATATAACCATTAGATTAAAATTGAGGGAAATTGAGGTGAGATGAAGTAAGAAAAAAAGCCAAGGCCCAAATTTGAATGATATTTAGCTGACCTAAGAGATCTAGAACATTCCTTGTATAGGGTACATGACATTATTGCTGGTAAAGAAATGGAGTTATGTGGAAAATATGAGGAAAATGGAGCTATCACAAAGGAAAGATGAGGTCTGAAATGTTTACATGTGGTGGAAGCAAAATGAAGAGAACAGGTCTGAGATCTATTTAGGGCTAAAGTTTGATGTGAATAGATTTGAAATGTGAGGCAGAAGTAGAAGTATATGGTGATGCTGTGAAAGAACATAAGAAATATAGGGAGGAAAGAAGTTTTGGAAATAGTTAATAATGTGCTCAATTTTAACATATTTAACTTGGAGTACTTGTAGGCATTCTACATTGGAATGCAAGTATAAAAAACAGGAGTTGAAAACATACATATAAAGATTTGTAATCCAATTGGTGATGATAACGCAATAGAAATTGGTAAAATTGCACAGAAAGAAGAATGGAGAGAGAAAGGAAAAGAGAACTGAGGTCTCTTTGCTAGAAGTAAAGCGGCAGATGGAATTCATTTCATAAGTGACAAGTTAAAGTACACTTAATGGAATGCTTGATTGATTTAAGGAATAGTTTCCCTTATTCACAAAACTTTCTTTTTTAAACTTTCTTTTTCTTACCATTCTATTGGTACCAAAATTTAAAACTAACTATAAAATAGTATGAATATTTATCTACTTTTGTATAATTATCCCTTCCCCTGAATACTGTTCTTTGAAGCAAGAACTCTCTGAATGTAACTTCTATATGATTTAAAACTCTGTCTCAGGATCTGTTGGTGAGGGTGTTTATTCTGCAATCATTTTTAGGCAAAGAATGAAATAATTTCATTTAAAGAAATAGCAAATACTTTTAAGGCTTTTGATATTGGAGATAGTCTTGAGCTAGGAATTGAGACTTATGGTTTCATTCTGCCTTTGGCCATAACTTACTTTGTGAAGTTGTCACATCTTAACAACTCTTTGAACCATGACTATATCGTCTGTAAGATGATGTGAGCGAACACAATTTTATTTCAGATCTTCTGATTCTGTACTTGTGTGGAAATTTTACCCTTTTGCTTTGAAATTTTATTTTCTAGTTTTAATTGTCCTTTCCCTCTAAATGTCACCTTTACAAAACTATTACAACATTGAGACTCCAAACAGGGTAACATAGCTTTGCCTCCTGCAGTCAAATTCTCAATTCTTAACTGTTTCATATAGATTTCCTAATCAAAATCAGTTTAAAAGCATGAATCAAGCTCATGCTTGTACCCAATGTTTAAAGTGAGATGCAGTCCAATAATTGCTATTAAAGAGTTATTATTAACTAGGATTATTGCTGTACATACTTTCACAAATGAATTAATAAAGAAAGGATTAACAATAAATAAAGAACAAATAAATTTTGTAACTATATACAGTCTACTCTTTCCCTTAATTATGATATATATGTATATATAAAAGTATACATATATGTATCTATATACACTCATACAAATATACACACATATATGTTGTTCTTTGTGAAATGCAAAGAATTTAGCTTGCAGTCACTTTTGTCATTTAAAAAATGAACTTTTAAAACATTTTGTGTTTCCAACCCCAGACTTAAAACTGTACTACAAAGCTATAGTAATTGAAATGTTATGGTACTGGAACAACAATAAAAACAGACACACAAATTAATGGTATAGAACTGAGATTCCAGAAATAAACCCACACATATGTGGAGAGTTAATTTATGACAAAGAAGTATTTGTGACAAGAGTATTCATTGGAGAAGGAAAGTCTTTTAAAAAAGTGATGTTGGGAAAACTGAACAGCCAGTTTGCAAAAGTATACATGTGGAATTACCATTTCACACACAAAATAACTCAAACTGGATTGAGTAAGTAAATATAAGACCAAAAACCATAAAAGATATTTAAGAAAACATAAACAAACATGCCACAATATTGTCTTTAGTGGTCTTTTTGGGCTCATCACCAATGACAAGAGAAACAAAAATATAAACAAACAAGACTACATCAAACTAAAAATCTTCTTCACAGTGAAAAAATAAAACTATCAGAAAAACAAAAAGATACTCAATCGGTGTATTCACACAATAGAGTACTTCTTGCATTAAAAGGACTGAACTATTTATTGATTCATGCTGTAACCTGAGTGAATCTCAAAAAAATTTTGATGAATGAAAGAAGACAGGAAAATAATACTAACTGTATAGTTGTTTTTGTATATAAGTTAGAAAAATTGAAATAAATATTGATAGAAAGAAAGTCAGTGGTTGCCCATAAAAGAAGCTAGAGAGAAGGATTATGAAAGGGCATAAGGGAACATTTTGGGATGATGTGGAAGTCCATTGTTTTGGTTGTGGTGATGGTTTCAAGCTAATAAAATTACAGTCTAAATAGATGCAGCCAAAGTATGCCAACTAAACCTCAAAAGAGTAGCTAAAATTTTTTTTGGCAAGAATCTCAAAATGTGAGAGAACCTCTGAAAATCTAGAATTCCAGAAGTGGCTTTACCCTAAGAGATATTTTCAATTCTGTGATTTGTATTTATTTACATAAATATTTGTCACACTCATATATTGTACTTAAGATATTATATTTGTGTGGGTACATATATGTTACAACAATCAAACAAAAGAGTTTTGACTGCCCATTGTTGATTCTTTTTAATTGTTGACTTGATATTTAAAAATATATATGTAGAAAGTAACATAGGGACTAGTGTTGTTTTTCACACATGAAATAGTTTATATCTTTTCTAGGAAGAAAATAACAATTCAACAACCATACTCATGAACTCCAAAAAGCACCCTGTACTATCCAATCTATTTGCCCTGGTGAGAGGAGTTTAATTGTAGTATTAAATTGCTGGTATTAGAAAGGTCACAGTAGAGTAATGAACTGGGATTGAGTTTTACAACTCTCTGAGGTATGGTAGCTAGTAGCACTATCTTCTTTTTCTGACTCAACACTACTATGATTTCTTTTTCTGCCTTTTTATGGTTAATGAAAAGTACAACAATAGTGATGTAATAAAATTTGAAATTAAAGATTTTGCCAATGTATACAACATAAAATTACTAGGAAGGAAACTGTGCTAAATTCTCGCTGAGTTTTCCTTTTACAGGATTTTTTACAAGGACTGTGACAATTCAGTTTCATGAGTAACTCTCAGTCAGAAGGGGCATGTCTAAGTTACAGGTGGAACTTTTAGAAAATGTGCTTGCCCAAACCCCCATTTCACATCCATTTATTTGGGATTAAGTCCCCCAAATGATTTTGATAACAAACACTAACTTATGAGAAAGAAATTAAAGGGAAATATGTCTCCATAACTAGAAAATGGAAGCTTAGTGATCTCATCATCTCTTATTCTGAATTAAGAATAAAAAGCATAATAATGTTCATCCCCCATAGGGGTATTTAATTACCTTATCACATTTTATAATTGAGGGAATGAAAGAATAAAGACCAAAATCTTGCCCAAAGGAATTTGTCTTGCAAGAGGCAAAGCCAGTATTTTGATCCATACATGTGCTTGTCTGACTATAAAATGCCCAATTTTGAAATGACAATACTTCTGGAAATTAACATTTGAATTAATGAACTCAGTCAAGTAGATTGCCCTTTGAATATGAGTGGGATCATCCTATTCAGTGAGGGGTTGAGTGGAACAAAAGACAGAGGAAGAATTCACCCCAACTTCATTTTTATTATCCTCTCTCATGAAGTGAACCAGGCAATGCTATCTCCTCTTCTGTAGCTCTCCTGGTTCTCTTGTCTTCAGACTCAGACTGAATTGCACCACAGGCTTCCCTGAGACTCAAACTTGAACACAACAGATTGACGGACACTTCAAATGACTTAATTATGTGAGCCAAATCCTTATAATAAAACTCCATGATGCGTATTCTTAGATTTTTGCTTTTGACTGCAAAATCATATCCTACTTTCTCGAAGGATGCATCTAACTCTAACAATAAGTATTAAGTTACCAGTGGTCTAGACTCAGGAGTATTAGACATCTGGTTTCTGGTATAAGAACTCTGATGACATACTTGGTCATTGGACTGCAATTAATTGTACTGTCAAGATGTAATTTATTTCTTACTACTCTGATCAATTGCTCATTCAGACAGCTGATTATGACATTGTCCAAAATACTAATCAGTAGCCAGTGAAACAATACCTCTGATTTGGTATAGGACCATTTGGCTACAAAAGAGGAAAGATGTGTCAAACAACCACTGGTAACCAAACTTTTATGATAACTGTTGAATCACATCAGAGTTTGTTTTGATATTGTCAAAAATCCTATTTCTGCAATTTAAGTACATCAGTTTTTTTAATCAGGTTATTGAATTTAGCAAGTTCTGTACTGTGTGCCAGTACAGAGTTGGCATTCTGTCTTTTGTGGCAAGGAGAAATTTCCTGCAGGACTAGATCATGACTGGGGACAGATTTTGTAAAAAAATACAGATGAGGTGAATATATAATAACTTCTTTAGTTACTTTAATGATAGCAAAATACCCTACACAGACCATGGTTTGCCTTCTGTTTCAGTTATAAATTGCTATGTATGAAAACAATCCAAAATGTAGTGACATAAAGCACTGCTTGTTATTTCTCACACAATGTGGGGTTGATTGGACAGTCCTTCTGTTGTTTTCCCAGTTAACTGTGTATCTGTTTTAGCTAGTGAGTCTGTTAGGAACTAGATCCAGGTAGAGTACTAGGATCTCTGAAATTTTCTTTCAATGACTAATAGTTACTAGTCACTTAGTAGCCTACAGAAAGCCTCTGAGGTAATGTCTTGTTTCAATAGGGAGTATTCAGAAGACTTGGCCTTTATATGCTCTGCCTGTATCACTGGTTATAATGTTCCATTGTCCAAGGCAAGTTATATAACCAAGGCAACAGTCCATACAGTAGGAAAATACATGGTGCATGAATACCAACAAATATGGTTCATTGTAGGTCAACATGTTCCAGATTAGCATAATTCCTGAATGGTAGTTTTGGGTTTTGAGTCAGTGACTAAAGATTTCTGGCATCAGTTTCCTCTTATGGAATATGTTTTTAACCATAACACCTCTTTCATAATGATGTAAGAATTAAATAGGCTAGTAGAAGGTGTTTTTGGAATAGTGTCTAGTGCATAGTGAAGACAATGTAAGTCACTGTTACAACTGTCATCCTCCTCCTCTTCCTCCTCCTCATCGTGACTGTTGTCGCTGAACTTGAGTGATTAATACCCACTATAATGATGGATCATGCATTATTCACCCATAATGTCTCTCCATCTCCTGAGCTATGACTCCATCTTGTAAGAGATGACTCTCTAGAAAAGATGGAACACAGGTATACAGTGTTCTGTTACAAAGTATTTACGATGTATTAGAAAGAAGTGTTTTAAGATACAGCAAAGGTACATTTTGTAACTTCTACTTAAAACATTTCACTTGTTACAAAATAATGCAACTTCATATTATGTAACATTCAAAGACAAGCATACAAACCATTTCTAGATGGGTTTAAGGAAATATATAGATTTTAAGCTATTTATCAGTAATGTTGCTAGTTTATTTCATATGTGAAATTTTCAATAATTCATAAATCAAGTTTCCACATATATAAGAATGAAGTGTCTCACTCTGAGTAAAGTTCTGTAAGAAAGAAACTAGAGATGAAATGCCAACTGAATTCTAAACAATTCGACTGAATCAGTACTATTATAAAATATTTTTATGGTATTGCAGAGTGCACATTCTTATAATGTGATACAGCCTTCCATACATGTAGAAGGACATAATAAAATAAGTGAACATTTATGAAAACCTTGTCACATGCAGGATTTATACTTGAGCTGTGCATATGTTTCTCGAGAACTTTCTACAATGGCTTGTGGTCTTCTTTGTTGTTGGTTGTGGTAGGTTACATTGGTATTCACAAATCTTCATCCTCCAGTTCCTAACATGGAACACAAATTCTTAACCCACTCCACTGATGTTTGGCTAAGCCATATGATGTGCTTTGGTCAATGGAATGTGAGTTATCACACACACCACTTCCCAGCAGATGGTTTACTGTTATCATGTGGTTGTCCTGCCTTTCTTGTTCTTTCACTCTGCCAGGAGTATGGGAGTATACCAATCAGAGCTGCTCCTCTAACCTAAATCTCAAAAAGAGTGGGTCATATAATTTTACATTGACCTGAAGTTTGAAGTAATATTATTTATTTTCCACCTTCATGTAACATGAGAACTAAAGAGTTGCAAATAAATCTCCTGGGCATTGTTCACATGTTCACCTAAATTTAGGTGAAAATGTTTAGCTCCCCTGCATAAATTATTTAGAACCAAACCATGTCTCAAACCTACATCTCTCTGACCAAAACATTGAGCTACACCAATTGATTTTTCTCCACAGTAGTTAGAAAGGATCTACACATACATGGCCTAGCACAGCCCCTCTCCAGTGAGAGCAGATCCAGAACAAAGAATTCTGACAAATCAATACCAATTAGATAATAATTTTTTTTAATATGACCAAATACCACAAATGAAGACACACAAATGACTAATAACCACAGGAAAAATGCTCAACATCTGTAGTGATCAGCAAAATGTGATTTGAAGGTAAAGTGAGATACATCTAGAAACCTACTAGAATTACTAAAAATAATCCTTATGATTCCCCAAATTATCAAAGATATGAAATCAATGAAACACTCACATGTTAGATGTGAGTTAAATGTGATGGAATTGTACATTGAAAATTCCTTTGACAGTTTCTAATAATGTTAAACTTAAAGTTTCCATACAATTCAGCACAGTTTCTAATAATGTTAAACTTAAAGTTTCCATACAATTCAGCAGTGTTATTCATATATTTCTCTAAGAGATCTGAAAGTATATGTCCCTGAACACTCATAAAGAAATATTCATAGCAGCTTTACTCATAATAGTGACAAGCACAAACATGTCATCAACATGTGAACTGTTTTATTCATACAGTGCAATTCTAGTCCAAAATGCAGAGGAACAAAGTCTTGATAGATGCAACACAGCTGTATGTCAAAGATATGCTATTGAATAAAAAGTCAGACAAAAAGACTACTTACTGTATGATCCCATTCATACAGAATTCTAGAATAGCCAAAACTAATCTTTAGCAAGAAGTAGCTGAGTCATTTATGAAATTGGAAATGTTCCTTCTTACTGCCAGGAGTCTCAAGAAAACTTTTTGGGATAATGGAAATACTCTTGTTTGTAGTGATGATTGCATGGGTGCATATGTTTGCATTAATTACCTACAGTTAATTCCATCCAATTGCTGAATTAGATGGAAACTGTATGTTTAACATTATTAGAAACTGTCAAACAGGTTTCCAATATACAATTCCATCTTATACTATAAGGATCAAATAAAACGATGTGGTATATTAAACTATTGAATACCCCCAAAATGAAATGGCAGTCACTAACTCTTAAATATTTTCTATGTGCCATTAATGGGGGTAAATCTTTCCTAGGACTCAATTAGCTTTGCCCTCTGATGTCCCTCATTAGTGAACACGGATTTTTATATCCTTCTTCACCTTTCAGTCCTGCCTTGTCCTTTTCACATTAACTAGGCTATACCTAGATATTTCCTTCAATAAAATTGAATCTTCTTACTTGGTGAAGGTGAAGGAAGACTAATGTCAATTCTGATTGGCCAGTGAACTTTGACAATCAATGAGGTAACCAAAATTGAGTTCTTCTGTATCCAGTACTTCTTATTACTGAGCAAAATGTTAAATTTCCCATCTTCATTTGCAACCAGGTTACAGCTCCAAAGTTATATATATAGCTCTTCTATTTTAGCAGGGGTGTTACAAGTCTTTCTTTATAGTTTGAGTATTACAGCAAATACTTATTCTGGGCCTCAGGTCTGAAGTCTGGGGAAACTAACTCAAAAATAACTTAAGCAATTGCCTAGGAGTTCTAAGAGGAAGAGGTGTATATAAGCTAAAGCAAGAGAAATGATTAGTGGAAAGATTGTCAAGTGTTTATTGGTAGAATATTAACCTTGGATGTGACTTGACAATGTTATTTCATTTCTTCTTCACTGTGAAGAACCTGAGTGTCTCCAACTTGTCTGCACACCCAGAGGTGCCAAGGTCCTGATGCACAAAGACTCCTAGCTCAAATGATAGAAGCTATGAATAGAAAAGTTGACATGGAGGCATCGCACAGCCAGAAACTTGAGGTGGAGGTGGGATTGATTAGTGTGATTGTTGAACCAGCTATAGAAATAAAAATTCCTTAGACACGTACTGCTATCAAAAGTATGTGGAGGTGCAGACTAGAGGTGGGGATAAGGAGTTGGAGACCACTGTAGAGAATCACCAGTCCTTACAAATCAACCTAGTCACACCTTAGAAGTAATTAATTTAGCAATAGTGGGCCTCCCTAGTGGAGCGACGGTGTGAGCACAGCACTGTGAAGCATCCACAGCACAGCAGGACAAGTTTGATCCTTGGCCAGGGAAGGGACCCACATGGCTCAGCAGACCTTTCCTGCCTCTCCCGCCTGCTCCCCACAGCAGTGTATTTCAGTCGATATGCCTTTTCTGTTCTCCACTCTGTCTGGTGGATTCTCTCACCCCACATATCTCTGGCCTGTACCCCAGCTCTTGTATGCATAAATAAATCTTTAAAAAAAATCTAACAATAGTAAACAATTCCAAAAAGTAATGAAGACTTTGCAAAGAGAACACTGTATCGTTGCAATTTCTGCACTGCAGAGACAACACTCCTGTCCTCCTGTGACTATGTAGACGTTTCTTTCTACCAAGCTTTTCTCTTTGCAAAACAGGAGCAGCACCTCTCCTCCCAAGACTGCTCTCCTGTGTCTATGCAGACATCTCTTTTAACAGAGCAGCTCTTTCTGCCTGCTTGTGTCTGTGCAAGCATCCTTTTCTTTCCTTTATGGTTTTATGATAAGCGGGCCCTTTTGGATATAACTAAATGTGTCTGCTTTGTGGGGAAACTTGTCAAGTGCCACTGACAGGGGAACTATGGTGAAACTTTTCTCTGAGGTAACACAAGGACCCTGTTCTCTGAACCCAACACCTCACCTCTCTAAACCAGCATCAGATATAACTCCATGTTCATTTTTCTTCTTAATTTTGTTGATCACATTAAAACACCAGTCACCTCTTATTCATCCTGACAGTCTGAGAAGTACAAATCAAGAGTGATGTCAAATAAAAGTCTTAATTTTTAAATATGAGATATCCAGTCTGATTCATATCCAATTTATAAATTATTTATAGTTAATTTTAAAATGCTTCTATATCTTTGATGAAAAGTGTTTCCTATGAACTGATAAATCAATTAGTTAGCATATGCCACTTATTTTCTACTAGGTATTTTACAATCATTATACTACAAAATATAAGCAAAAAAGTAAAATATTAAGCTTTAATTTGCATTAAAAAGAAAACCATTAAAGAAAATAAATCTGGGATTCTCACTGAAATCTATATAAGTAGTTCTTTTGATAAGGATTGTAATATAAGGTCCCAGATGATTTTGTTCATACACTTATTCTTGTTGATTCTTATCAGAGAACTGAGGTATTATTCCCATATAGCAATAGCATTATTCTTGCTTTCTGACATAAAGACACCTACTGGTAATAAAATAATTTCTAACCACGACAAAAAAAAAATGCTATTTTATCCATCTCTTACTGAAAACTGTTCATTTCTCATTAGTAGTTGGAAAGGAAGTTATCAGTGTTTATTCGTTGAAAATAAATGCAAATCAGCAAAACAACACTATGAATACAGATTCCCAAGAATTTAGGGAAACACAAATACCTAATTGGCACCTATGTGGAGACATTCCTTCCTGCCAAACAGGAAGGAAGCAAAAGTGCTATTGTGTTTAAAAAAAAAAAAAAAGAAAAGAAAAGAAACAGAAGAACCACCTTAGTTTTAGTTACTTGGTGCCTTCTTAGTAGTCACAACTATAGGGTCTGTTTCAAATGTGAAGATAGTTATTCAGGGAAACCATGGAGGTACTTCTATTTAGGTAACTCTGACTTAGAAAGAGGACTGTTAGGAGATATCTGAGAGGGGTCTATGCTGTGTTCAAAAGTGCAGTCATGAAGAGACATAGTATCAGATGTAAATGCTGTTAGCCTGAGCTTGTGTACTAAAGAGAGCTAATGGTTACTATGGACCTGTTGTTCGTTCTGCAAAATTGGTCAAATCAGTTAAGATAAGTTATAGCTGGAAATTCATTGTAATACATTGAATAGTGGTCACCCAAAAGATAGACCAACCAGATCCATAGAATGCAGGCTTATTTTAAACAATTGTAATTGCAGATAAAATGAAGGTAAAAATCTGAGATGAAATTATTCTGGATTTGAGTTGGTCCCAAGTTCAATGACAAGTATACTTATAACAGCCAGAAAAGGAGAAAGCACACAGATAATAAAGACACACCAAGGAGAAGGTCAGGTATCCACTACAGCAGAGACAGGGAGATACATTTACAAACTAGTGAACACCAGGGTTGGTAGCAGCCCTAGACAGTCAGAAAGAGGTGTGGGATAGATTATCCCTTGGGACCTCTAGAAGGTACCAACCCTGTTCAAACCTTTGATTTCAGACTTCTGACTTTCAGAACTGGTTGACACAGTAGATTCTTATTCTTTTAGCCATTGAGTTTGTGACAATCTATTACTGCCAGCCCTAGGGAATTAAGATATCCTCTTCTTTCATTTGTATCACCTTTTGGATGAACCCATGAAATGTGAAAATTTGGCATCAATCTCCTGATGCCTTGTGTGAGTTGACCTTTGCTGGTACCATGAAGAGTGAGAAAAGTGAGACTGCTTAGCAGCAACGGAGTAAATACAGATACTGGAACCACTGCCTCTCCACCCTAGTCTTTTTTAAAAATAAATAGAAGATTGTTTTAACTGGAGGACCAATTCAGAGAATTAACAACCATCTGTAAGAGCAAAAGTAATCACATGGTCTAGCAGGAATAAGTAAAATATGAAGCATCTTAACTCAATTTCTCCTTATACCACTGATAATTGAAAAAGAACTAAGACAAATTTCTTAATGTTTCTATATATTAATTTACTTACATGAATTGACTATGAACAATAATAACATATATTTTGGAGGGGAACACAAAGGGATGCGGTCCAATACACTACAGTAGAGGACTATGGGTGATTTGGTGGTGGCCATGTTTTTATAATATACATCTGTGAATCTACATCACCAAATCATATATGATGTCGTAAACCATGGTTACCTTAATAAAAATAATACAATTAAAAATAAATAGTAACTACATAGGTTTCATGTGATTATGTGTGAAACATTGAGTCAACACCTGAGATAAGCTCTTGATAAATCCTACTTATTGTTTTAGTGATAGAGGAAAGAGTAGTGGTATTGCTATTAGTGTGATTGCTAATAATTAGTCTGGTCAATGTACTTTAAATGGCAACATCGATTTGCATAATATGTCTTAATGAAATCATGGAGCCCATTATAGTCCTTAAATATAATTGCAGTGTTTTCCAACACATACTCCATCTTGCAGACATTTCCAATTAGGTTACTGAAGTTGTGATTCTAGGAGCTGGGTTGAAGGTGTCAATCAAAGCTTAGAGCCGCAGAGATGTACATAGGGAACCAACTGGACTGATAATGGTAACTGCGACTTCCATTTCTTCAAAAATGTTCAGAGTTTCTCCGTGGTGTCTAACTCAGAGACAGTTTTAATTCTCTTTCTAAAATAGTGCTCAGTTGTGGCGAAATACATAACTAAACCCACTTATTAATAAAACTGTAGCTTACATTATTACAAATAAATGAAAACAAGGAGGAAGAAAATGTTTTCTCTCCCACTGGCTCAAAGGATGTAAATGGGGAAATATTTTGAGTGAATGTCTATAATAGAAGAGATAAATGGGAATAGAAAGGAAAAGCATGGGGATCATGAAGTAATGAACTAGTAAGAGCAAAATTACTAATTCTAACAGCCGATACATGCAGAAAAATTTTCAGATAATTGATAATCTATAATTTTTCTTGCAAACACAGTGCAGCTAATATGGTGTAAATGTTCCAGTTTGATGTGTAGGCATATTATAATTTTAAAAGCAATATTATTATAAAAAATTCATTTGCTGTAATCGTCAAATGAATTTCCAAAGTAAAAACAAATATGCATTAAAGCATTTCCACAGGGCCTTGCTCTTCTAATGGAAACTCTAAATACAATAACAAGAAAGGTTTGCTAATTAAAAGCCATTTTTAAGCTTTTGATTTCATTGTTTTCCCTATTTAATTCAAAAGGCAGAGGGAAACAAACATTATTTTTAAAAGGAAGTACTTATAAAAGATACCACATTTAAGAGATGCTACTATTGAATTATTTGCTATTCAATTATTTATTCCTATTTTTGTTTTTAAAGGGAACTTGGTTTCATGAGCATGACTGGGTACAATTCAAAATTAAATTTTAAGGTAATGGTCTATTTTTTGTATTTAATTGAGCAGGTGTAGTTCACATGAAAAATGTTAATTAAAATTTCTGTCATTAGTATGAGGTTCAAAAATGACTGTAGGCTTCCTATTACATTTTAAAGTAACTTTAAATTTCAGTGGCCCAAAGAAAATCACTATTTTCTCTTTTTACTATAGCTTAGAATCCAGTTTTTCAATGAAGAACCTTCTGAGGCTACTGTGATATAGCCAGTCAATGAATAATTGTGCTACGTTCTCCCACTGGTTTTGTTATTAACTTGTTTTAAGTTCTTCCCTGTACAAATGTCAGAGAACTCAGGATTCAGATAAATGATGTATAAACTGGAGATAATACCTATTCTATCTATTTCACAGTCTTCTTTCACTGGGTGAGAAGTGTAATGTGACAGTACTTTGTAAAGTGATATGTGACCTACATGAGGTAATAATAATGCTGATCTTTTAAGAATGAATAAATGCACTTATCAGCCAGAACTCAATCAGGAAAGTAGAAACCAGGCTAAATATTTTAAGAGAATGATTTAAATCAGAGTATTAGAGGGTTGAAGCTTGTTAAAGACTAGGGGAGCAGAGGTCGGGGAAGATGCCATTAACCTTCAGGAAACCAGTGGGTACTGGGTACCAGCATCAGAGGAAGTCACTAGCTTTGATCTCAAACACATGCAGGGACAGAAAACTTGTTTTAAAGGACGATACCTGAAATTAGAGGCCAACCATCTCTCCTGATCTTAACTTATCTGGTGAGTAACCTTGGGAACAACATGGCTTCTGTTCCTCAACTGCCAGACCACTTGGAAATAACCCTCATTGGTTGACTCTGACATACAGCTGGGAAATATAGTTCCTAGTCCCCACACTAGAAGCACTAGATAGGACAATGGTGTTATATTAACCACAGGCATAAGAATAGTAAGCTGAATGATAGTTTGTGCCATACCCATCAGCAGATAAAGGAAGGTACATGGGGGCTACAAATTGCTCATTTGTAGAGATTAGAGACTATGCTAACTTTGATTAATACTAAATTTATCTTCCACATGGCTATGTGTCTAATGTACTATGTTGTCTCCTGTATGCAGTTGTGATTGATCCTACAGATAAATATTACTGAAAATAATGTGCTTTAGCAGAATGCTACACCAAATTATGAATGGAGATCAAAGATCTTGCTGAAAGAGCGAAACTCTAGAAAACCAGGCATGCTTTGTGGTCAAAACCATAGTCATCAATAAATGGCATTTATAATATGGGCTCATAGCTTCTGTGTACAGTTATATGATAATCTCTGTGCTTATAAGGAGTTTTGCATTACTTGATTGGTCAATATTGACCCAAAACTTTGGAAGTCTCAGGAAGGACATTATAGTTTTAAGACCACTGACTCTTGAGCCAGGTTGCCTTAATTTCAAGTCTAATTTAATTATACTAATAATGTTCCATCAGGCAAGTTTTTAAATATTTGTGTGATCGATTTTCCCATCCACTAAATGGAATAGAAACTTCACCTCTTTTATAAGTTCCATGTGGGAATTAAACAGTTTAAAACATGTAAACCACTTAGAATATACAGTTTCAGTTATTTGTATACTGGATTTTTGTACTTATTACACTTAAGAGAACATTCTAGGATCTGAAATTACTTTTTGTTAAACTTGTTATCATGTCATTGTTTTAGCATGTAGCATGATACAATACAATACAGATTAAATTCATCTTGTGCCTGCCCTGTACTGAGCATCATGTTAAATATTCACATATTATTTCATTTTTAAATACACCCAAACCTGCCCATTTGTCTCTGAACCTATTTTTACAAGAGCAGAATGGCCAACAAACACTGACTCTGGAATCAGAATGCCAGCACTGCCACTGGGATCTAAACAACTAGCGATGTGACTGTCTAACATGTTAGATCTCTCAGTGTTTAAGTTTTAAGTTTCTTCATTTGTAAATTGAGGAGACAGTTAGCATCACTCTTTTTGCACTGAAGGTTAAATATAAAACACTTAATAAAAGAAGACTTGGACATAACTAATAATCAGGATACAGCTGCTACCGTTATTAATGTCTCTAAAGTGATCCATAGCTCATAGACCTATGGCCACATTTAAAATTTCCAATAATTTAAAAGTAGTTGTCTCATTTTATGCAGTTCCCTGTTGACCAATTTGTGTTTGTATCCAAGAACATGCTTGCTTTCTAGGAATTTTGTAAATATGCCTTCTGAACCGTATGTAAAGCACAGACCAAAATATAAGCACACATTATACACACGTGCATATCTGTGTATATGGTAATATTTTCTAGTGATCTGATTATTTTTGCAAAACTTGCATATCAGAGTGTTTATAGTTTTGTTGTGACTTTTTTCCAAGTACAGCTGGGAGCATGAAGTCTATTTTTTGTTGTTGTTATTTCCCTTAATCTTCTGTCTACATTGTTGTATTTCTTGTACATTTCAATGTACACACAGGCCAATAAAACATACAAAATGCAACATGCCAAGGAATGACTTAGGTATTTCCCAATATTGTAAGGAGTGCTACTTTTAGTCTCTAAGCAATATTTAAATAAGAATCCTATGAATAATTTCCTGGACCCCTTTCTTTGTGTATGCATGTAACCAAACACCTTGCAGGGGTTCTAAACTCTTATTTTCTCAGCTTTCGTGTTTAATTAAGCATTAAGTTGTTTGTAGCCAGAAAACCCTAACACAAGAGATTTCTTCCTCAATCTGTCTCATGAACAGAATCATTGGATCCAACCCAATAGTAATAATGAAAAACCCACTAGTTACACTAATTGATGTTTCTTTTGTGGGAAGATTCTGAGTCTTAAGAGTGATGCCTTGAAAGTAGGAATGAAGTAGGATTTATGCTTTACCGCATGTATAAAGTACTAACCCTGAAATTATCACAAGGGCCTAATTTGATTAACAGACCTACTTGGTTAATAAAGGAAAGGAAAAAGTTAACATGTCATCTTTCTATCTTTATTGTGTGGTTACTGATAAACATTTTTTCTTTCCTTATTTTTTGGTAGACAACCAACTAGTATTATTGTGGTTCCCATGATGTTGAAAAAAGTCTGAGTTTGTTGAATCATTATATTTTATGATTCATATTCTGAAGTGTCCGGAGGAAATAATAGATTGAGATGTCACAGAGGTCAAGTACAAAGCTTGAGCTTGTTTAAGCAGAAGGGTGTGATCATTTTGAAAGCACCTAAAAGATTAAAATAATGAGAAGCAGAAAGGATCCATTTAGCGACCTGCACTCAATGTTGATCTGGACAAGGAGCAGTTTTAATGTGATGATGGGACAGACTTAAGCCTGGAGTGGCTTGGAAGTTAAGGGAGATGAGGATGTATATATGTAACGTGACATTAACTTCAGAAGTATGGTTATAAAAAGAAGAGAAACAAAATAAGCTCTGAAAGACAACCGTACTAAAAGATGTGCTATTTCACAAAACGAGATTCTAAATCAAGTTTGTGTTTTGATGTCAATGATCTCATATTGAGTTGGGAACATCCTAGCACAGCCCCAGGGAACATGTGAGGGATCACTTGTGAAGTAGGTTTGCAAGGCAAGACTCTGCTGCTCTTTGAACAGTTCTTTTGCTATGTATTAGTGGTAACAAACAAGCATGATTGACTATGTGACAATGAGCAGGAAGAACAGGGTTCAGGGGAGACAAAAGGTAATGTATTGGGGGAACCATAGGGACACATATACAGGGAGGACTTTCTGTGCAGGTACTTAATGTAATTTCTGAGCTACTCCCAGACACCTTGGAGCATGGCTACACAGTCAACGACAACCTAGGTCTGGGGGCTGGCTTGTGATGTGGGCCACTGTCTTAGGGCAGTCATTCAGGAGTGCTTTTTTCAAAGCCTATAGCACAGATGCATAGAGGCCACAGTCTGGGAGAGAAGAAATGATAGATGACCCAATATATAGATGGTATTTATTCAGAATAAAGATCCTGAGAGTAGTTTTTCAGGGCACAAATGAACAGATTCCACTGTACTAGGGAGAAAGACACTTCTGAGTTTTAACGAAGATGAAAAACAAAGGTGTTGGTGTGATTAGGGTTCTTGACTTTACAGTGGGAGTTAAGAAACCTTTTATTTAATGGTGTCTGTTTTCTCAAGACAGAGTCATTAACTGAAAGTGAAGCAATAGAGGAAAGATGGGGAATGTGAGGAATGAGGAGGTGTGAATAAGCATTGGGGAAAGAAGGGAGTTAAACTGACAGTTTGTGACAAGTGTTCAAATGAAGCTGATATCTCCAATCACCTAGAATTTGTCTTTAATAGCATTCAGGTGAGCAGACTGAGAGAAAATATATCAATCCGTCTTTTGGGGGGCTAAGGTAGGTGAGAACATTGTAGGGATCTCTCTAAGAGTCACTGGTGTCAAAATATTTGCAACTTACTATAAGATCCTTTCAGTTCTGAATAGGATTTGAGAGGGAATTATGTAGGAGAGTAAAGCTGGCTAGAGTGAGTATGGTGTGCAGTAAGTGGTCCATCAATGGATTAAAATATTGACCCCTCCTCTCCTAACTAATCCTAATTGGTGCAAACTCTCAGACTGATGTTTCCTTCCCTGGTTTAATAAAATATTTAAAGAAGTAACTGCAGGTGTCCTATGTTGGACACAGAGATCCACTGTCCAGAACCCCTCAAGGAAGAACTTGCTAACCTGATGGAAAGAATGTGATTATAAGATGATTTTCAGCTTTCAGAACTTCCAGGTATGCTGACTACAGGTATTTGCTTTCTCCACAGTTATGTCCTTTCCAGGGCTACCTGTTTCCTGAAACTGAGGTGAGGTTTCAGAGGTCTGACCATTTTAGCTCAGTGTAGGACACTCTGGTGGAACTCGTTACGGAGCTTCCTAGCAAGATGGCTTAAGACACCATGGTGTGTCCACCTGTTCTGTTCATTTATGTCTCCTCCTTGCTAGCAAACTGAATGTCACCCCCTCCCATTACTATGCTGAAGGCTCATCCTACATTATGACTGTAACTGGAGACAGGAATATCAGGGAGTTAGCTACGTTTAAATAAGATCATAAGCATAGGGCCCTAATCCAATAGGAATGTGTCATTGTTAGAAGAGAAAAATCTAACTCTCTCCACACATGCTCAAAAGAAACACTATGTGAAGCATCCTGGGAGAAGGTGGCGATGTACAAGGCAAGAAAGTAGGATTCACGACAAATCAATGCTCATGCTTTCTTCGAGCTTTGAACTGTAAAGAAATAAATTTCTATTTAAGGCAGTTGATCTCCCTATTTTGTTATGACAGCCAGAGCAGAATATTACACCCCCTTTCCTATTACAAGTTCATCTTTTTTTTTTTAAAGATTCATTTATTTATGAATACAAGAGCTGGGTACATGCCAGAGTCCAGGGATGTGAGAGGATTTAACAGAGACAGAGCGGGAAGCAGAACAGGCAGACTGACTGAAACACACTGCTGAGGGAAACAGCGGGTAAGGCAGGAGAGGTCTGCTATGCCATGTGGGTCCCCTCCCTGGCCGGCAGCAGGGATTGAACTCTTTCTGCAGTGGCTGCGGTTTGCTTCATAGTGTGTTGCTTAACCCACTGTGCCACCAGGGAGGCCCCCAACAAGTTCATCTTTAACAAACAGTTTTGGTCCAAACAATCTGTGTCTGCTTTGGAAGAGCCAGAGTCTTCTCCGTTTTGACCACACCATGACTGGTATCCTTAGGTTAGGGTAAGGGTACATGCCATTTCCTTTAGCTCCCATTTATAGTGCCACCATGGTACATAGCTATTAGTTGCCTTGTCCCTGATCAGATGATGAATTCTTGGATGACAAGAAATGTGTTTTAATCTTATTCCAAGCACTTAGCCCATTGACAGGACACAGTGACTATGGTTAATAATTGTTAAATGTTAAACAAATGATGAATATATTCATCATACTGTTTGCTTGCAATAGACTTTCCACTTTCACACCCTCCTCTGACTTTTGAACTTTGATACTTGGGTTTTGCTGAAAACTGACAGTTTAACTCTGAGTTCTATTCATGTCATGATAACTACACACCCTGTGACTCCATGTTACTCTAGGTTTTTATGCTTCCCATGGTGGTAAAATAGACCTGATTCAACTTTTCTGCAGGTTGTCTACCCCCAGCTTTGGTTTTCTAAATTCTAATATGCTGCATCCACAGTTAAGTGCTTTGGACTAAAACCCTTTATATCAAATCTGAAATAAGATACTCCTATGGTTGGCAAGGAGATTTTTAATTATGTGTCAATTAATTAACTTTAACTCATTCTAATTTATTTTATATTATTTTTTCCTATCCCCTCCCTACATAGAATAGGCATAATATCACCCTTAGGTTGGGAACGAAGTTGAACAGAATACAATAGAGCTGTGAACATCTGAATGATGTCTAAGATTGGCAGGAAAGTCATTAACAGATGAAAGAACAGTCTGATAGCATAAGATCTAATCAACAGATAGCATCTATGAGGAAAGTGAAGAGATCATATCTTTTATAAAAGAGAGAACATCATTTCCTTCCTGTCTTCCGTCCTGTTTCCATTAATTCCTAGAGTGCTGGAGCGGTCTATTGTGCTAACTGATGTTTAAAAGAACTGCTTAGAGGATGTTTACACACCTCTAATCCCTTCACTGGCCATATGTCCATAAAACAGGATTAACTTTTCCCTTGATTAACTTCTTCCTCTGCAACTGAGCATGTAGGTCTTTCTCCATTTCCTACAGTACAGTTAATACTCATTTTGCTATCACGCAGGTCCTTGTTCTCTCTCTATATGTCTGTGTGTGTTTCTACCGTGTGTTTCTACCGTAAGGAGTAGAAAAAATTTGACAGGGTGTTGACATTTGTTTCCTGTTGTTTTCTTGTCCTGCACATTAATATAAAACATAAATATAATTAGCACATACGTGAAATCATTCATGGTGCACACATTGTCAATGAGGGCGCCAAGTTGGTTCTTGGCAGGGCCCCACAGATGCCTGTGTGTCCTGCGCATGCGCTAAGCAATTAGCTCACTCAGTGATGGGGTGTGATAGAACATTGGTCTCAGGGAGTCACAGCTACTCTGAATTCCACTCAACACAGCTTCAGCGACATTTCAGAGTTCCACTAGGATAGTTAATATTTTATATATTCCAACAGCACTGTGATGTACTGTTAAGTATTCCTCTTTTCAAGAGGAATGATGGTGTCTCCATTAATTTCTGAGGGGGGCGGGGGTAATCCTGAGTAAAACCAGTATAATAATCTCTTACTTTAAGTCTCCTCTGATCTTTCTGGCACAAACGTACTTCCTTTGTCCCTGAGACTGTGTGGGGAAGAAAACAAGTGAGAGACAGGTGGGTGTGGAGGGATGCTGAAAAGAGAAAAAAGCAGAGTTAAAAAAAATCAACTTCAGATTATTCTTATTAGCAAGTAAAAGCAACCACTACTAAAATCAGAAACAGATTTTGTTCCAGTGACTCTTTGTGACTTCTTGGAGAGTTTAATATACAACTGTCAGCTCCTTTACTTGATAAAATATTCATATTATATACATAAATCCAACTTGAATATTATTCTAGTAATGTGTATCTAGTGGTATATAGGGACCCATAGAGCATGTGAAAAATAAGGTCACTAGCCAAAGTTGCTTTGCCTAATTTCACATTACTGAAAAGACATTGATTAGATTTTTTCTAATGAATGAATGGGTTTAACTTGCATAAACTTCCGTGTTAATGAATTTCTATTTCTGATCATCACACTTTGTTCAAAGTCAAATTTTGCAAACAAAACCAGCAGTGTAATAAAGGTGTGACCTTTTGTAATGCAAAGTATGAAAAGGCACTATTTGAATTTTATTAATAGACTAGATAATATATTACAGAATTGGTTTTCAAGTGAGAATTATCAGTAACCTAGAAAAACAGACTGCCAACCATTGAAATATCCAATATTTTATAAAAACAAAATTGAAGAAATTGAAGCTTAGAGCAAAACTTTTTTTTTTTTTTTTCCTGTATGAAGTATAAGATTTCTCTGGTGGCACAGGGGGTAAAGTCTCAGTGCTATCAAGCTCTCACCAGCCACTGAGGCATGAGTTCGATCTCTGGCCAGGGAGCTGTCCCACATGGAGCTGCAGACCTCTCCAGTCCTCCTTGTTGCCTCCCTCAGCAGTGTGTTCCAGGAGATCTGCCTGCTCTTTTCCCCACTCTGTTTCTGGTAAATCCTTTCACTCCTAAACCTCTGGCCTACACAGTTTTTTTTTTTTTTAATGTATAAATAAAAACTAAAAAAATAGAAAAAGAAATAATAGTATAAACATTCTGACCCCGAGTGGCAAACCTTTCCAGATGTAGCCACAGCTGCCCACCTTGGTGACTAACAGCACAGACTCAACCTGTCTCCTCAGTCCCAAATGGTCTTACACAGTTTACTTGTGAAGAAGTGGTAGAAGGTCATCAAGGAAAGTGTTTAAGCAGATAGTGTTTTATATGATAGAGCAAGCTGATGCTTCCAACTTCCTGCAGAAAATACCAGTGAAAGGGATAGCAGGAAAAATGCAGTTAGAAATGAAAAGTTGATAAGGTAAACATTCATTTGAAAAAAATAATAATCCCAACTACATACAAAACATTGCAAAGAGTGTGGGGAAGATTTTGACATTCAAGAATATTAGATTAGCATTTAGTTTGAGAGTTAAGCATTGATAGAATTAACTGCACTATTGTGCTATAACAATGACTTATCATCATCTGGAATAAGACAGTTTTTCTTAGTTTCTAAAGAAAAAGAATTAGAATCACAACCACATTCTGCTGATTAAGTCATACTCAATTTGACAGAACTAATATTCTATTTCACAGAATTTGGAAACTATGCTTCTGCAACAAAAGATGAGAATAGATGTGTTTTCCAGTTCTTGGATTCCAGGTCCTATTCTTATTTTTCAAAAGCGGTGTATTTAAGTAGATCTAACTGTTCTTCTCCCCACTCTATCTCCAGTGAATCTTCTCATCCACCCATACCTCTGACATACACCCCATATCTCATATGCATAAATACACACATAATAAATATATTAATAAATAGTTCCCTGCCTGGGTATTGAATTCATGCCTGGTGGATGGCAATAGTATAATAGTGCTGAGATTTTAACCCCTGAACCACCATGGAGCCCCTATGCTATTATTTCTTATAGAAAATAATGAAACAATCTTGCTCTAAGCCCTGCTTCCAAAGTCTGGAAGACTGAGGGAAAACAGATGAATGATATGACAGAATAAGAGACATTTTGCAACATAACAGGTTGGTATTGCATCAGTAGGGGATAAAATTATTTTCTAAATTGTTAATATGGCAAATCGCCAGGTTTTCACTCCAAAGTAAGACTAAGAGAATTGTCTAAATCTGGGTAGGGTTCATAGAAATGATTTGAATCCTTTCTCCTCTGAGTGAGGGTTTGGTTTGTTTCTGTTTCAGAAGGTGGTTATCAATTGTTTAAAAGTAATTTCTACCTATTGGTAACATTTCATTTTAGAATTCAATTAAGATAAATTAATATATTGGAGAAAACAAAGGATTAATGGTGCTTACTGATTTTTGAATTGACTTGTTGTATGACCTCCTATCAGTCACCTATGCTCAAAGAACTTGAAACAGAAGTTTATCACTGTTGTAATGATTCACAAATTAGTCATTGAACACCCTTGAACTATTTTTGTCAGATTATGAGAGATTGTAATGTTCTTACAAGGGAAAATGTGGAATCAAATAAAAGTACATTCTCAATGCTTGTTAATATGTAATAAGTGATAAGAAATTATAAATTTGTTATTGATGAGTGTTATTCTGTCAAGTTAATTCTATTTTATTTACCATTACCTTATAATGAACAAAGAAAAGAAGTGAATAGGAAATTTGTGATTTTAACATATACATATAGCTTCAAAGTTTACAAAATTACTTACTTCTACTTTCTTATCAGTATTTTTAAAAATGTATTTGTGCATACAAGAGCTGGGTTGTAGGCAGAGGTGCAGGAGGTTGAGAGAATTCATGAGAGAAAGAGTGGGGAGCAGAACAGGTGGGTCAACTAAAATACACTTCTGAGGGAAGTAGCCAGCGAGACAGAAGAGGTCTGCTGCACCATGTGGATCAGCTCCCTGGCCAGGGATCAAACTCATGCCTCAGTGTTTGCCTATAGTTTGATAATGCTGAGACCTAAACCCTTGCACCACCAGGGAGACTCTACTTTCTTGCCAGTATATTGTGACATCCCAGAGTACTCTTCTTGAAGATTCAAGCTTTAAAACTGTGTTCTCATCATGTCTGATCAGGGCAGCATAAAAAACAAAAACAGGGCCTCCCTGGTGGCGCAGTGGGTTAAGCAACGCACTATGAAGCAAACAGCAGCCACCGCACGAGTTCGATTCCTGCTGCCGGCCAGGCTGGGGACACACATGGTGCGGCAGACCTCTCCTGCCTCGCCCGCTGCTCCCCTCAGCAGTGTACTTCTGTTGATCTGCCTGCTCTGCTCCCTGCTCTCTGTGGTGAATCCTCTCACCTCCCACGCCTCTGGCCTGTACCCCAGCTCTTGTATGCATAAATAAATAAATCTTTAAAAAAAAAAAACAACTGGTGTCAATAAGTAAATAATACAAAAATGACATGATATGTACAAACATTGGCAATTAATTAGTTTGGTAGCTTCACTTTACAACACAGTATATGATCCAGAGTCATAGATCATAGCTCTGCAGATGTAGGACACATTTTTTTTTTTAAGCAGGAGAAAGAAACTGGTTAATCTGGATTTGAGATATGAGATCGGTTAATTAAGATAGTAGAATGAGAGAGGGATGTGGGTGATATGATGGAAGAGGTTATTTCTTATTTTTATTGCTTTTATTCTTGTTCTTCAAATCTTCTTGTCCTCTTCCCCCTTCTCCCACTCCGTCTTCTTTTTCCTTCCTTTCTTCTTCCTCCCTTTCTCTTCCCCTCCTCATTTTCCCCTCCACTGTCCTTTTCTCCTCCTCTTCTTCATTTCATCTTCTTCCCTCTCCTGCTTTCTCTTTCCTCTCCTAATCCGTATCCTCCATAGGCTCCTCTTCTTCTTCTTCCCCAACTTCTGCACCTGCTTCTACTTTAACTTGGAATATTTTAACAATATATTGTTTTATTTTAACCAGGACATACAGATAATTTCCTAATACTCATATAAATAAAATTAATTTTGTATGCTGACTGTAACAATATAAAGAAGAGATGGTATAGTTGATAAGCTTTGGTACAGTTAATAGGATTTGAAATAAAATAGGAAAAAATGTCAAACCTTACTGGACTACTTAATAGCTGGGGCAAATGCCTTAACCTCTCATAGCTTTACTTTTCTTATCAGTAAATTGGGAATAATTTCTTCTTCATAAGTTTGTGATGTATGAAGAAGAAACAGTAAGAAATACATAATTTATATAAAAAAACATTTTGACATTCATTGTCTCACATTATTTTATTAATATGTTTTCTTGTTATTTACATATTTCAAGTTACATAAAAATATTTAGACAGAAATTTTTTAATTGGATTTTTTACAAAAGTACATTTGGGATGTAAGGTGATCGATTATAATGTACACAGATTAGTCCATTTTTCTGTTAGAATATAACCTATAATAAGTATTTAATTACTGATCATCAAAGGTAAATTAAATTAATGAGATCTGCGCAACATATTGAGATTTGTGTAACTGAGATTTATATAAATAAAGCTGAGGGTAGATTGATTAAAAGATTACCAGATGTTCCTATAATAGGTTAACTACTTGGTATTCTGCCATATATAATGACTGTGAAGACAGTAAATGATGTTACATCTTGTTAGCTGAGTGTTTTTTTAGTTGATTGCCAAATTAAGTGTTTTTTTTTTATTTTAATGAGTTGAATAGGAAGGGTATGTGTGCTGTGGGATCAATTATTATTATATAATAACCATTAATTACTTTCAAAGTAGAAATTCTGAGGAGACAGACGATTAGGGACTAACTTCTGTCTTAACTAATCAAATGTTAACATTTTAACATTCAAGAGAGAATTTTGAATTTCTGTCAGTTTATCGGCTTTTCTTCAAATGGGAATAAAAATAACAATATCACCTATTTCTATTAGAGAAAAAAATAACATTGAAAATAGCATTCAATATTTTAAAAATGCCTGTTTTTAGTATCTTTAAACAATGGCTTTAATTACCATGTTAACTGCAGAATCCCTCTGGAAGTTGTCAATTTGCATCCACTTTTGAGAATATGTAGAATACTAAGTATGTTCTCAAAAGCATCTCATGAAGTGATCTGAACTATTTCCCCTAGGGATTCCTGGACAGTAGTGTTCCTGGTTGTGTGGAGAATTCAGTGCCATGGGAAGGATGACTCACCCACTTTCCAACTTAAAGGGATAGGAAAGGGGCCTCCCTGGTGGCCTAGGGGTTAAGTTTCAGTGCTACCATGGCAAAGGCCTGAGAGGCCAGCAAACTTTTGTTTCATCCACTGCTCCCCTCAGTAGTTTATTTCAGTAGATGTGCCTGTTCTCCTCCCCACTCTGTCTCTAGTGACTTCTCTCACCTATAGCACCATCTGACAACACCTCAGATCTTCTACATATAAATAAAAAAAAAAAAGATAAGAGTAGTTCTCCATCATAACAGTTAACAAGGTTTGAGCCTACAAGAAAGAGGGAGTGGCAACTCACTCAGAGGGAAATCTGGACAGCAGAACAGGAACTTGTGGGCTCCCTCAGGTCTATCTATAGGGCACCACTGATCTTGATGGCCAGGATCAGGGCAAGTTCTGACTGCCAACCTTACATTGTTTTGTTTTCTTTTTTTTGCTGGGACCTAGTTTAGGACACCTTCAAGAGCTAACCTATTTGGTTAGTTTGCTTTTGCAAAACATCTGAAGTGAAGTTTAGAGAGGAAAATGGCACCAAACTGAACAGACAGGGGGAGCTTAAGGATTTGCAACCCGTGACTCAGGATGAGAGGAGTGGAGTGAGGAGTGGGGGGGAGCACTTACATTGCTTTTTTTGTTTTTCAACAATCTGTTTTCCATTTTAAGCCTTATTCAATGAAGTTTCTGGTATTTTCTTTTGAATTTCTGCATTGTACTCTATTGCATAGCTATAATAAAATGCATCAATTCCCTCTCCTGTTGCTTGACATTAAAGATGTTCATAATTTACCCATTATTACCAATAACACTATAATTGCATTTTAAACTTTGTGTGTATATGAGCATGTGTTCAAGAGTGTCTCCAAGGTGTCTGCAAAAGGTAGAACTGATAGTTTATGCTTTATTCATCTCTTTAAATTTAGTAGATATTATGGCTAATGAAATTTCCTTAGACTGTGTATAAATTACTGCTTCTTTATCCTTACTGAATTGATATTTTCAGCTTTTGCCAGTCTATTGGATATGAAAGGTAGCTTTTTGTTGAACTTGCCTTTTGTAAATACCAGTAAGAATAGGTTTCTTTCAATTGTTTATTGGCCTTTGTGTTTCTTTCTCTTTGAATCATTACTTTATATTATTTTCTTTTATTTTGAAAGGGTTTCTTCTGTTCATACTGATTTATATGTAAAGGTTCATCTGTTTATAGATATTAATCTTTTAAGAGTCACATACAAAGTAAATACTCTCAACCTGCAATTTTCTTTTTAATTTTGTTTACAGTATATTAAATTTAGAAAAATATTAATGTTAATGCAGTTAGATTTATCTTTTAATTACTTATGTTTTATATTCCATATCAGATTAATAGAATCTTTTCTTACTGCATTGTAAATGAATAATTTATATTTTTCTTAGTGTTTTATGTATCTTAACACGGACCTTTTAAGTATTAAATATGTGGATAGTGTGAGATTAAATTTTCCTTTTTTTCATTTTGGGAAGGAATTTTGCTCCTATTATAATATAAATAACTCACAGGTTCATATTTATCTCATGTATAAGGTTGGTTTCTGGGCTCTCTACTTTGAACTAGGGATCAATTTATCTATCTCAACTACTCAACATTTTTTAGTTTTGCTATCCACTTTGGCAAATTTCCCACTTTTCCTACTTCAAAATAGATTTATCTGTTCAAGGTCTTTTGATCTTTCATATAAGAACTACAACCTACTTGTCAAATTTTATCTTAAAAATTCCTATGAATTTGCATTGATATTTCTTGAACTCAAGTGTATTTGAAAAAAAGGAAATATTTGCAATATTGAGTCTTTCCAAATATGAATAAAGGTCTATGTTTAGTTGAATATTTATGTCATTAAAATTTTATGATTTTCCCCTGTAAGTTGTGTTGGTAATTTTTCTGGTTTTATCCCTAGTTCTTTTTATAGCATTTTTATATTTTTTTCAAAATTACATTTCTTATTTTGTAGTATTATATAAGAAAGTAGTTGTTTTGAATAATTAACTTTTGTATAGCAATTATGCTGAACTCTCTTCCTGTAACAGATTCATAATCCCTTATTCATAATTCTGAAATTCAGAAAGCTCTAATAACTGAGACTTTTTTAAAAGTAAATTTGGCATCTGATCTTATCCCAAGGCCAAATCTGATCTGAACAGATGTGAGGCTATTTACAATCTTTGTCTTAATTAATGTGAATATTCATAAGTTTCATTGAAAAGCATTAATGTATTTGATTATGAAATGCTGTTTCCAATCTGCTGAAAATATTATGTAATATATGGTAATGCCCCTTTTTTTATTTTCTAAGAGTCAAAAATTTTGCTTTTGAAATCTATTGACCCATGTATTTTGCTTATGGCATTTCAAGGAAAAAACAATTTTTCTTATAGGTCCTCTTAGACTTTGTTTAGGGCATCATGTCACTATTGATTAATAATGCTGATTTTTCAAAATCTATAACTTTTCCTTTTGTTTTGGTAGTGTCACTGGCTGTGCTGACAGCTTTGACTGCACATCAAAGCCTAGATAGAGATGTGAAGTAAACGTATATAAGTGATATATGCATTTAAGAGAGAATGCTATGCTAACATCTAACGATTTATTTTAAGACTTTTTGGCACAATTTTTATTGAGTCAAAGGCTTTACTTTACATTCACACCTCTTTCTTTCAGAGTTGCTTTCATACATGTATATTTCAAAGTAAAATCACTTTTATATTTAAGTGATCTACTCAACATAGTTATGCTCTATTATATTTTGTATCACATTCTAGATTCAGGTTACTAATAGAAGTCTCATCTTGTTAATGCACAACCCTATTCTGGTTTTACTATCAATAACAAACTATCCTCATACACAAAACAAAGGCAACCTTTTTTTTATATACTTTCAGGAAGCCTTTGTTTAAACATTGAATTATGCAGAAGAATTCACCTCAGTGAGATCTGAATGTAGTTGTGTCTCTTTCCCTCCTCTCTTTTCGGTGAGTATATTAATAACTGTTGAATCAATCCTTTAAAAGTAGGCTTTCTTACTTTTGATTATTTTCTCTTAGTTTTGGTCATTACATTTTTGATATACTATCTATTTCATTCATGTTTTTCAAATTCTGTACATGAAGGTCACACCACTCTTAATCTATATATTATCTATAATTACATACTTTTAAATTTATAATTCCTATTGGCATTTTCAATATTTTATTTTCAACACTCTTGTAATTAGCTAAGATATTACATCAGATTCTCAAAGAACCAGCTTCAATGACTTTACTTATTATTTTGTTTTAGTCATTAATTTCTATCTTACCTTTGTCATAGTTTGATAGTTTCTTTGGAATTATAATTTCTTGAAAGCTTATATTGCTCTCATTTTTCTGGGCCATTCTTGAAGAATTTTCCCACTTTGGTGGTGGATTAGCAAAATTTCATTTCAATTTTGATAATATTATGCATATTTGGTCTATGTTAAGTATATTCAAGTTTAAAAAAAAACCTGTTCCTGGTTAATATTGCATCTATTTATATATAATAATCTAATTTTTAGGATGCTTTTAATTTTCATATGTATATATTTCCATTTGTTATGAAAATAAGTGTGTATCTCTTATTAATAATTCAAATGTATGCTCTACTCAAAATTCATTAGCTTTTACCTACATCTTTTTTTCTGTTCCAAGGATGTAATCAAGTTGTCACATTAAATGTCTCTGTAGGTTCTTCTTGACAATGTCAGTTTCAGAAAATTTCCCTGTTTCTGATGACCTTGACAATTTGGGAAGAACTGGCCTGTTATTTTGTACAATGTCTCTCAATGGCACTTCTCTTTTTGTTTTCCACATGATTAGACTTGGATTGCAAGTTTTGGAAGACCACAGAGATGCTGTCATGTTGATCACATTTCAAAGAGACATACTATTAAGATAATTTCTGATGGGTGGTGTCAACTGCTGATATGCAAATGAGATAAATATTTGGCAGGTTTCTCCTTTGAGAAGTTACTCACTCCCTTCCTCTTTCTATACTGTACCTTTTAAATGTCAGTATGTGTGGTCCATTCTTCTAGAGCAGGAAATTATTTTCAGCCTCTTTGTAAGTGGAATATTTACATACACTATTTGGATACCTTCTATACATCATATGTCTCTCTTTTCCTCCATTCATTCATGAATTCATTCATCATTTATTTATGTTAGTAAAGGCTATGGATATCAAATTTTATGCTTTGAGTTGTAAATCCAATAGTTTATTTTACTATTCAACTTGTTCCAACTCTGGCCATCAAAATCACTTTTTGTTGGGTACCGTGTTCCCTTGACATCGATCCATTATCTTTCCTAGGTGTTCATTCCCTTCACAGAAATTTGTCACTACAAGATGCTCCAGGATCATTTTGCAGTTTGTTTCCTGTCCCAATCTTAACATCAATGCTGTTTCCCCCCTACCCCCACCCAAAAGACTCTGCTCCTTATTTATACAGTGAAATTAGAAACCAAGACCTGGATGCCAGATGTTCTCATTGTTTCTGGGCTGTTCTTTGCTTCTAGACCCTCTCACCTAGTGGAGCAGGGAAATCTACATATATGCCAAAGTGACTGTGTACACACCCCTTTGTACACATATTAAGCATTTTGAAGATATTATCTGACTCTTTTGTGTTATATTTTTGTTACTCAGAAGTTTGGAATCTAACAGATATATATTTTAAGTTAATCTGTTTTTTTTCTCTCTTATTTTCTGAGATTTTTTTTTTTTTACTTAGTATATACTATTCATTCTAAAAAATATTTTTTAATGGAAACGAGTATAATTTATGTTGTATTGGTCCTCTTCATGAATCTGTGAGATTCAGGCTATGCTCAATTTTGGAAGAAAATAACCCATTACTAATTTATATGTAGTCTTACTAATTTAGACTCCATTTTAAAGAGGAAGACACTTAGCATCTATAACACTTAGTAATTTGTATGAGGTCAAATAGTAAGGAATACATAACTAGAATTCATATATTTTTGATGACACAATGCTTTGTATTATCTAGGATAGACATAGTTTGTGTGCAATATACTTACCTGCAGATTTCATGTGACCACAGAGATAAATCATGCCATTTAGTCTTGATGATTCTGTTTTTTTCTATGTATACCATTGTTAATTTTCTGCATGAATTAGCATTTTTCTGATTTGGTTAAAAAAAAACTACACAAGTCCTTGGTGGAGCAATGGGCTGAGCGCCACACTGTGGGGCTTCTGCAGCCACTGCAGTGCAAGTTCCATCTGCTACCAGGGAGGGGACCCACATGGTTCAGCAGATGTCTCCTGCCTTGCCCACTGCTCTGGTCTGCAGTGTACTTCAGTAAATCTGCCTGTTCTGCTAACCCCTCTGTCTCTGGTGAATCTTCTCCCTGTCCCTCACCCCCAGCTCTTACATGCATAAATAAATAAAATCTTTTTTAAAAAACAACATTTTAGAAGGATTCATTAAAATAATATTTTGGTAGTTGGCTTTCAAAACCATTTTCATAGTTGCTCATATTGTAAATTAATAGTGAATTTTATACTGATATTGAGTACAAAGAATATGTGGTGTTACCTCAAAGAATGAAATAGCAGTACCTACTCCCCCTCCCATTTTAGAATTAACATTTTTGAAAACTGAATTCATACTCAAAATCTCAGAAAAGCAAAGAGCTGTTGTTAAAGGATCCTCATCTATACAATTTTATTCACACAAATACCACTTAGTTGTACCTCCGTCTGAGTTCCAGAAATATTACTTTCTCTGATTGTTCTAGTAAGACCTAAAAGACTTTGTTACAGAGAGACATCTCCATAAAAAGGGGAGATTACATGTTTTCTGCCCCACCTAATGAAAGTGAAGCTGAGTGAGGAGGAGAGACTGGAGAAGACTGGAAGAAGAGATTTAGAGGAAGCATGTGGAACTTAGCAATATGTGAAGAAGGATCTACTTGTTTCTCTGCTTTAGACTTGCAACAGGGATATGACAGATATAGGAGTCACATGGAGTCAAGATATGTAGTCACTTGGAAGAGATGTAGGTGAGAAGCAAATGGGGAGGCTGGCAACAGCAGTCATTACCTTCATTTGTACTTTGATTTTGCTATTTTCCTTCCAGACTTGTCTTTCCCCTTCTGCCCCTTTCCTGTGGGTCCCCACAAGAAGGTGCCTTAGTCTCATGGCAGCTTCGGGGCCTCCATTTCCCTGCTTTGGGCCAACCTTATTGGGCTGGGTAATTATAAACAAGGGGATGGGTAACTTTGGGTGTTTTATTAGAAAACTATTATCTTTCCTTTGCTTTATACACACTAAAACTATTAAAATTATTTTGCACTAAAATCATGCTTTGTATTTATGTGGTACATAACAAAACCTACTTGGAGTATGCAACTTTGGAGGTTCTGGGATACTTTTCAATTTACATACTAACCACATTGGGACTAATGGACATTTTAGTTTTCCAGCTGCAAAATAAAGTGCTTGAATGTGCAAAGTAAAATAATTTCCCAAATACATTTAAAAACTTAAAAATTGGTGGAAAGAGACTTATTGAGAATGATATTTGATGACTGTTTATCTGACATCTTTTTATTTGCTTGGGAGAAATGGAATAGTAAATAATTTTTTTTATTAAGTGTGGCACTTAGGGTTTTTTATGGGTGAAAATCTCAATTTTTATAGAAGCCATATTTAGTAGTTCATGCATAACTTGCCAACCTCTAGCCAACATTTGGATCCCATTTTACAGCTGAGGAATCATAAAGAGATTTAGAAAAGTTAATGAAAATGCTCAAGACCACATTCAACTCATGTCAAACTCTGAAATAACATTCCCAAGTTCCTGGCAATTCCATCAGTACTCTGAACCTCTGCTCCATCTAAAATGACATAGATATGCAACTATATGTTTATGCTGATATAGTGTAAATGATATATCTTACACATATCTATCATATAGTTCACCTTCTTATATGTTATCAAGTCACACACTTTTGTAAATAATGAAACGTCAGTCTGAAAAGCGTTTATCTCCCCTGCACCAATTGTTGAATAACAGAGGATATGTTTTCCAAATAAATAACTGTCTGTGCATGTGCACATGCACTTACATATAATACATACATTCTGCAAAAAAAAAAATCCATGTAATATAATTATCATAGGTCTCTTGTTGGGCTCATGGTTGCCAATGTTATCTTTTAGCTATTTAGTTATCCCTAGGGACATCTTATATAATAAAAACTGTCATTTAAATGGAGAGGTAAGTGACCCACATTCTTTGATAGGACTCTTGGCTGAAAAATTTCATGGCATAAACCTTCTATTAGAATACAATTACATCCAACTGTGAAATGTTAAAAAACACTTCATCACAACGGGTTGTGTGTTCCCCACTCTGCCTAAAAGCAACCTGTTACTTGCTTCACCCCAAGTCTTTTGTAATGTATGCCCAGTGGAAATTTCTCATGGGAATAGTCAAGACTCTAAAGTATTCTTCTCACGTCTTCAAAGATCAGGTTCCAGCCTCTTTAATAAGCAATCTGACAAGGTATAGTATATACTCTCTGGGTAATCAGTGGAGCTCACATAGAAACCATAAAGGAGCCAGCAGGGCTGAAGGGTGAATGACTCGGTATGAACAGCCCCATTGTTCTCATAAGGAACACCTTGGAGGCCTGCAGGAAGAGGTTCAGGGGATGTCTGAGGGCAGGGTATGGGGCGGAAGGAGACTTGGGAATGTAAACCATAGCTGTCCTTCTCCATCCTAAGAGGTCTGCTGGTAGTACAAACAATGTTAATGTTTGATAAAAGCAAAACAAACAAGCACACTTAATGTTGCTCCTGTCCCACTTGCTAGTCCAATATGTTGCTAGTTAGAAGATTGTAAAAGTACCCACTTCACCTTTTGGACTCCATCCAAGCAAGCTATCACAAAACATCAACAGCTGGATTCTTTTATCTGATAGATATAATTAGAAATGAAGCAGAATTTAAAAATACAACTTGAAATTATGAATGGCAGGTTTTAGGATTTTAACTGTGTACTCAAGGAAAATACACAGTAAAGATTTTATGTCTTCTCATTCCATTAATGGAATTCAATTTTCACTTCTTTCTTTTTCTCGGAGCAAAATGACAGGTACATAAACACAAAGATTTTTAATTGAACTTAACCAGAGGTACATGTCTTATCTCTATAAAATGAAATATGTATCTTGACAACAGTTACATCTAGAGAAGAGGTAAAGGGGATGGAATTTGAAGGGGTACTCAAGGATTTTTCAGTTTGTAGATTAAATTTTTGCTTGAAAAACCATGCATTACTTGCATAATTGAAGGTAATATAAAGCAGAAAAATTAATACATCACATTAACATTCTCATATACATAGGTGGATTTTTGCTGTAATTCTATCCAGTAGATTATATCATAAATATAATAACTGTCAAGACATTTTATTATATTCTGTGATAATGTTAAAAGCTTGATTTAATCACTGATGAAACCCCTCTCTTATTGTCTAAGCAGCTACCATATACTTAACAAGTAAAGTACTTGAGATTTGTTTGGACTGCTAAACCATTTATTCAATCTTTTAAGTATTTATTGAGTAATAAGTCACAGTTAAGAAAGGATTGATGCAAATAATTAGTACAGTGTTAAAGGAGCTAAAAAACAATATAACCCAGTTGAAAATTTCTGCTGGAGTATTGAGACTTTAATCTTATCTGGGTCCAGTAAGTAAAGTGATGAAATTCACAAATAGTTAAGAGAAATAGAATTACTTCCAACATTTTACCAACTGGAAAACAAAAATAGGGATACTCGGGGCACAATAACACAGGGTTAATATAAATAAAGATCATATAGTTATACAAGTAAGAAATTTATTTATCTGTTCCTGAAAATATTTTTAGCATGTTTCTTTGGACCAAGAATTTTGTTAGGTTGCATGGACTCTAGATGAGTAAGACAATTCAACTTAGTGCTATTACAGGCATAGGCATGGGAGAGAGTGACACACAGGGGAGGTTTTGTGAAGGTCTCATCACAGGGCTGATACTCAAGTTAGCAGATACGAGCCTTCCAGGTGAACTATAGGACTCAGCAGTCATGGACAGTTGTCTCAGGGTTGAATGAGAGCATCAGAATGATGATTAGAAGGGAGGCCAGGAGGAAGAGATAGGTTATTGAATATAATCTTGATGGAACAAATAGGGCAAAGGCACTTGTATAATACTTTGTGTAATTAAGTTTTACATTAAAGCAATGGAGACTGGGAAATGATGAATTTGAAAAGTCATGTAGTCTCAATGTAACTTTCTTCCAGTGGTAAAGTTAGCCACTTGGGCAGTCCAAGGTGTAAGGGAGGAAGTGAGATGACATCAATTTTGATTATGAGAGAGGTAAAACCTCATTGTTTGAAAGCTTGGAGAAAGTGAACTTTTGTAAAGGGCATTTTGGAAAATAATCTCCACTGATAGTTAATAAAGTTAGCTAAAATTCTTAAATACAATTTTAATGAATTAAGGTAGCACATTCATTGTCCATTTTTTTAATGTCTCCATCAAACCTTCCTGTCATGGGGTCTCCCTGGTGGTTCAAAGGGTTGAACGCAGCACTGTGGAGCTTCCACAGCCAAGGCAGCACGAGTTCCTGCCCTGGCCAGGGAGGGGATCCACATGGTGCAGCAGACCTCTCCTGTGTCATCCACTGCTCCCCTCAGCAGTGTATTTCAGTCAATCTTCCTGTTTTGTTCCCCACTCTGTCTGGTGAATCCTCTCATCCCCACATCTCTGGCCTGCACCCCAGTTCTTATATGCATAAATAAATAAATCTTTTTAAAAAGGATATTAATTTACATATTTAGAATTTGGGAAGATGAAATTGGTATAATAGAATGTACATGAATTCTTTATTTCAAATAATTTAAAGAAAATATTTCTTTTGATCAACTAGAGATTAACTAGATGGAATTTAAATTTTTGACTTAAGGAAAATGAGACAAAAATTTATTTGTCCAAATGAAATTTGTCTAGTTAATATCTCTCAAAACATAGGCCCCCTTGAATATGTACAATGATGGTGTGTAGATCTGGAAACATAAACTTTCTAGAAAACAGCATTATATAATGTAGCGAGGGATAGAACAGTGAAGGTAAAAAACAAAAATATTTTTCATTGACTTATAATTGTAGTAGTAAATGTGAGAATGAGATGAGAGAAGGCAATGAGGTGGCATGTATCATTCTGTTATCTTATAATTAATGTCACATGGAGAGACCATAGAACCCACAAAAGATTGCTTACATAAACACTTGGTCTTGAAACATGAGTTTGACTTATTTCTGTGTTTTTCTGTTGGATATGATGTCATTCTATATTGTCTGTTTGTAGGACAAGTTAAATTAAGCTTGAAATTCTAAGAGAGAAATCTGGCTCAGAAGCATTTTGTAAATATTATGACAATGAGTATGTAGCAAAATCACTAAAGCCATGTTTGATTAAAAAAGAAGATATTTAAATGCTACAAAGAATAGGAGACTGATTCAGTGAAGATAATGGCTTAAGTTAGCATGACAGAGTTGACACTGAAAGTTGGAGCAATCAGGTTATTAATAAGCTGAGATTTTGATCCCACTAGCTGTTTGACAATATCATGACCTTGGTTTTATAAAATTCTGGAGTGACAAAAGTTTGTGCTTTCCAGGAGAAAATTTCCAAAACTCATACGTATACTGTGCCATGGTTTTTGTACAATCTATTTATTGGTTTCTGATAAAGTTGTGTATACACATTAATAACAGGGAGGCTTTAAAAGCAATCTCCATGATAATAGCAACATAAAGAAAATGATGATGTGCTGAAATTTTGTATTTTAGTGATGTTCATCTCATAGTTCCATATTATTAAATAGGAGGAAAAAAATCTAGTTCTTAGAGAACTAACATTTTGCAATTATGAAATAAATTTGTCAAATGTTTTTGCAGATATGATTTGATAGAACCGTGGCCAAAAATAGTGCTTTTGACTTTCATTCAATCATAAAACTTAGAAAATAAAATGTATTTATTATACATTTAATCTAAGAACACCACAATATTTCTAAGTCTTGAAATTATACTAAGACAATTTGTTAGAAATAGAAAAAATAAATAAAAAAGAATGTTTTTTGAAAACCAGCATTTGTCCTGAACTGTAATAGATGTTATTTATAACATTTCAATATCACTTAAGGTAACTTTTCCATCACATATAGCTCTCAATAAAACTTTTAATAAAAACTTATACTATTTAGGGGCCTCCCTGGTGGCGCAGTTGGTTGAGCAAAACACAGCCACTGCAGCACGAGTTCAATCCCTGCTACCAGCCTGGGAAGGGACACACACGGTACAGCAGACCGCTCCTGCCTTGCCTGCTGTTCTCCTCAGCAGTTTTTTCAGTCTATCTGCCTGTTCTGTTTTCCACTCTGTCTCTGGTGAATCCTCTCACCCCTCACACCTCTGTTCTGTACCCCAGTTCTTGTGCACACAAATAAATAAATCTTTTTTTTTGTTAAATCACGTCTATTTAACTTGAAATGTTATTTCTTGAGAGTGTTATTTTAAGAAACATTTCATAGAAATGTAAGTATGTAGCCAAATACAAACAATTGCTAAATAATGGGTCTTATTGACAAAAATTAATAAAATTAAACAACTCATGTATTGTTTTCATTTATTTTATTTTAAATATATTTTAACTTAATTATAGTCACCTGAATGAAATAATATTATAATACAATGTTACTTCAGCAGAAAACAAAAAACAAAAAACTTCAATTAGCTTAAACAATAGCTAACCTTGTATGTTAATTATATATGATATATGTAAAATTAGATAATCACTTATATACAACTAAGAGTAGACTTGTGAAATGATTTTTTGTTGTTTTTAGAATTGGTTTCACTCCAGTTGATCTACTCTATCTTAAATGTTTCAACATATGTACTAACAACAGTCCTATATTTATTTATTTATTTTAAGATTTATTTATTTATGCATACAAGAGATGGGGTACAGGCCAGAGGTGCAGGGGGTGAGAGAATCCACCAGACAGAGTGGGAAACAGCACAGGCAGATAGACTGAAACACACTGCTGAGGGCAGCAGCGGGAGAGGCAGAAAAGTCTGCTGTGCCATGTGGGTCCCCTCCCTGGCCGGCAGCAGGGATTGAACTCTTTCTGCAGTGGCTGCGGTTTGCTTCATAGTGTGTTGCTTAACCCACTGCGCCACCAGGGAGGGCCAACGGTCCTATATTTAATTTGTGACTAATATATGGTGCAAATTTAAACTTTTTAAACATATTATTTCCAAAATTAAGTTATTTGAGGAATGTAGTAACATTTTTTTGTTGTGCTTGCACCATCTATATGATTATTATTTAAGATGCAATATGTGCTACAAGTACATAAATTGTTTACTTTTTAACATGCTTACTTTAAAGAAATATACTTAACAATGCCCAGTATAAAATCTGTTTTGCTTCCCAGTAATAAGAGGTCAAATTTACCTTGCAAAGTTACTGTGACAATCAAATAAATGGATATTATTAAAGCATATGTGACTTAAAATTAGAGATGTCACTATTATTTCATCATAATTTTAGCTATGACAGATCTGGAGTCCTATACTTAGAGATGGACCCTAATCTCACTCATTCAATTAACCAAAATAGGTTGAAATACCCTGTTGTCTGAATATATTTATCACTGACTGTTCTGAATATTTTCAGGATATTATGATTGAAAACATGGTTATCTCCATATGTGGCCCCCATCACACATGTATTTTTTAAAAAAACCTCTAAAAATGTTTAGCAAGTGAAAAACAAAAACTTATCTCATTATATGGTAGTATCAATTAATAGTTTGGCATCTAGGAGAATATATTCTGGCAATCACTTCAGATGCTTTTGTGGAGCAAAGTTTGTTGAACAACATTCACTTATGTCATGTTGTGAATTAATTACCAGAATCTATCCTTCACAGGGAAGCCTTCATATCATTCGCCTTTCAGCGGAATATAGTCCCAGATAGGCCTCAACAGTGAATACACTTAACATCTCAATGACTTGTCAAAGACAAAGATTATTTCTTTCTTGGGCCGTAGCTTGGACAGCACTCCTCAAGTTCTTTATTTTTTTTCCATAGAAGAGTTGGAGTGCAGGCCAGAGTTGCAAAATCAGGGAAGGTGAGAGGATTCACCAGAGACAGAGTGGGGAGCAGAACAGCTGGATCTACTGAAATATACTGCTGAAGGGAGCAGCAGGCGAGAAGGGGGAGGTCTGTTGTGCCATACGTGGGTGACCTCCCAGTCCAGAATGAACTCAGGGAGTGATAGTGATAGTGCCGAGATTTAACCCTGAGGACCCCAGAGAGGCCCCTCTCCTCCAGTTCTGCCACTGTTTCTGAATTTTGGGGCAGAGATCTGGAGGGAAATTAAAGATGTTCCTAAACAGCAAAACCATCTGTGTCATTTTAGACACATTCCACTTACCCACTCTCGACAATGGATCCAACGGTCACAAACAGGCAGCTACTGAATATCCTCCCCCTGCCCTCCTACTCCGTATGCCCATGAAAGGCAAGTAGTGTGGAAAAGTCAGAACTGAGTTTCTGTTACACAAGTCCCCCCCACCAACACACACACACACAAGTGATCTGGAATTCTTTAGGCTGGTGAGTCCTAGAACTATAAAGGCGAATCATCTAATGGATGAAGAGATCGGAGTATGACACACAGCAGGTGGAATACTGGGAAAATAACTGGCATAGAGCTCTGAGGGTTTTTTTTAAACTCAGCAATATTACTCTAGTACTGACAGATTATAATAATCTCCTCTCATTTCTATTCTAGTATGAAGTATTTTTTCTTTTAAAAAGTTAATAATATTTGGGGACCCCTGGTGGCACAAGGGGTTAAGTCCCAGCACTACTATCTGTAGTCACTGCACCACAAGTTTGATCCACAGCCAGGGAGATGACCCACATGGCACAACAGATCTCCCCTTTGCCCTCTGCTCCCCTCAGCAACTTACTTCAATATGCCTGATCTGCTCCCCACTCTGTCTCTGGTAAATCCCCTTACTGCCTACACCCCAGCTCTTGTACACAAAATAAATCTTTTAAGAAAAGTTAATTGCATTTATGTACATCTATGTTATATGTTACACATACATGTGTATTATATGCATTTATATTCTATTGTCCCCAACCTACTATGATGTAAAATTATGAATTTTTAACTTTATGATAGACTGAAAGCCATACTTATTTAATAGTCATTAAGGAGTGATTCTTTTGTGATTCTGGGCAGTAACAGTCAGCTCCAGCAACCAAACAGAAAGCCTTGGGTTTATTGACACAAACCCATTATAATTCAAGGAAGACTTGTCATTTCATTTCCTCTGCATTTCATTATTTAATTTTAAATGCAACACATTATTTTCATTACGTTGAAGTTATATTAAAGAGCTGCACCCCCAATATGAGTGTTCTTAAGAACCTAGATGCTGACTGTGATTGTGAGGCTAGAGCTCAAGACAAATCTTGACAGCAACCACACCACGCTCACCATAAACATTACTGTTCCATATATTTATGACTTCAGGTGTTAAGTTGTAACATGCAATTAGGAACTATTATTCGCTTTATGTAAATTAACAAGAGTTAACCCTTTGCTAAGTAGAATTCACCCCAATAAATATTTGCTATTTATTCTTCGTTTATAGTATATGGCTATTTTCAAATCAGTTCTACCTATGTGATCTATCTAAAGTGATCTCAATGCTGTTGACGTATGAAGCTAACTGACTTTGTTGTGATAAGGCAAAGTTTCTGCGACACCAGCAGTGAGAACAGATTCCAGTTTGCTAAATCCAGAATGTATTTGTAAAAACCAGAGATGTGTCCTATTTCACAAAGATGTGCCATTGGCAATAAGACTATCCCAGGTGAATCATGGAGAGTGTATGTAAGGGGATAAAATATAAGAATAAAATGTATCATGTTTCTTCTATGAAAAACTGGGTACAATTTTATGTCATCTTCTGTCATTGTTTGAGTTTTTAATTTAAATAAAAACCAGAATTAATTTTCATTTTTGTAAATAATAAATGCAGAAAAGTAATCATAATCCTATCACCAGATGTAGGTAGGTAGCCATTGTTAACATTTATGACATGCAACACATATATTAACATCATTCCATACATGTAGCCCATACTGTTTTTAATTTTATTGCTCTCTGTAAAAAAAAAAAAAAAAGTGAGATGAGCAGCCACTAAGAAAATATATAGAGATTTGCTTCACTTTTTTAAAAGATTGTTTGGAATGGTATTATTGATACACTGTGATTTATTAAACCCATTGATCAACTTTTGTCTTCAAGCTTTTGTCATCACCAAAAAAAAAAAAAAATTCAGTGAAGGCATTTTTATATGCATCTTTGGGAAATTATACCAGAATACCTAAAGAATGAGTCCTTTGAAGTGGAACTTCTTGGCAAAAGAAAATGAATCTTTTACATTTTGACAGATACTGGTTTAACAGACTATAATTTTACATTCAGTTGAATTAACTTTTGTAGTGTTGCATGCTGGTGACTCTGCCTTTGGTGTGCTTGTGTAAGCTGCCAGTTGTGATGGGAGAGTTTGCTGACTCAATTGATATAAATGTGTATGCAAGCTGATATCAAAAGACCAGAACACATTATCACAGTTCAAAGCCCTGGGGAGCTGTGAATATTAGGAGGAACCTATCCTACAGATGCTATTCACTGACCTCTGAATTTTGTTACTCACAGTATTTTCTTTTCTCCTTCCATTATTATAAAGCAGTTGTCAAAGACGCTCTTGACACACTGGACTTGAAAATTCTGGCAATTCTTTCCAGGCAGAAATGCTGCTGGAACAGATGGCAACCCAGTGGCAAACTCAACAGGTTTGAGACGAATCAAAAGTCAGGTGGTCCAGCGAGGACAGTTGAGTGACATATGTAGAGTGGATGTGATAATGCACAGAGAATGACATAGTGGTCTTGGTTCAAGGAGTGGTGAGTCATACAGAGATTTCTGGCACTTTTATATGGACTATCATTTTCTCAAAGCGAAAAATACACTACATAAGGCTGTACACTAAGGATTTAATTTTTTATTTTGTAATTAAAAAAGTGTCCTTGCTTAATTATATATTTCTCTGCATGTATATGTATATGGGTGCATAGATATGTTTATGTGTGCCACCATATACTAAAACATGAAAGCATCAAATAGGCAAATTAGTATTTTCAGTGTCAACGAAAAATTTGCACATTTTCATTATTTCATTAATTAATAATGAGAGTGTTTATAATTCTAGACACAGCAATAGGTTAACAAAGTAAACTCAGAGGAGATTTAGCAAATGATAATTCATAATATGGCTTGATTTTTTTTTCTGAGATTGGAGGGTTTCTAGCAGAAGGATGACATTTCCTATAAGAGGATCTCTGGTTGTCCTGTGAAAATGGTTTGGAGGTTCAAGAGTGGAAGCTATTGTAATCATCCAGTCAAGAGACTGCAGTGGTTTGGGCCACAGAACCAGTAAGTGGATATTGTTAATAATAGCCAGAATTACATCATGTTTTGAAAGAATGACCAGTGAAATTTGCTGAAGTCTCATGTAAGAGAAAGCTTTTGTATTTTGTTGATTTTTAAATTAGCTTATTCACGTGATATTACCTTGTAGGATATTATTATATGACATCATAAATTTTAGGTGACTTGTGTTGACTTTTATGTATCCTTCTATGCATTTGCCTGCATGTACAAGTAGATATACTTACTTTTTAAATTTTCTTTATAAAGTATCATATCGTATTATATACTCTGATGTGGACATTTATTCATTCATTTCTCTTGGGAATATGATGAAGCTTGTCTTACGTCTGTGCACAGAATGCAGTCACTATAAAACTAGTTGCAATTAACAGATCTTTGAGCTGTTTTCAGCCCTTGCTATGAGTCATTTTTGCATGCGTGAGGCTCTATCCTTTAGATAAATGCCTGGAACAAGATTGCTGGGTCAATAAATGCATTTGTAATTTGAAGAATTAATTCTCAAAGTCAATATTTAGAAAGCTTTTTGAAAAGCTGCTATTCCTTGCATTTTTAAAAGCATGTTGTCTCTGTGTAGCTGAATGATTTTGGTTAATTTTGGTTTTTTTGTGTGTTTACTCTGAAAAGACTAAAGGAAATAATTGTGGAACTAAACTTCAGACATGCCTGGACCTTTGTAGCTTGAATTTGTAGTTTCCTGTTCTTTATTTTTATTTCCCTAATAACATTTCCTTAGATGTCATTCTGTTAAAAGCTTGTAGAATTATATGATTGTGAGCTCCAACTGTTAATCAGTCTGGGTGGGATTCTGACCTTCATTCATCTGTGATGTGAGGGAATTTACTCAAACTCTCTGTGACCTGTTTCTTCAGTGGTAAAATGTGAACAATAACCACCCTATCTCATCCTGTTGTTATGAGATGAAATAATGTCTAATATGTAAAAACACTGAGAGCAATATTTGCACAAGGTAAATACTTCTCAAGTGCTGGGTAGTTTTACAAGTCATCTCATCAGTTTTCTAAAGAGATGTTGATACAAAATTAATAATAGTACTGGTTTATACATATTCAGCTCTCATGGAGACAGGGGATTAAAATTAAAGTGAGCTAGTTAGACTCAACCTCTTTAATATATACATAATCTCCTCAGATGCAAATTGTTTTAAAAATATCATGTTGGGAGTTCAGTATTTGGGGGAAGTGTTTCATCTCTAGCAAGATAGCGGGATAGTAAATTCTTTAAAATATCAGACACAACATATACACAATGGAATACTATTCAGCAATGAAAAATGAAAAACTGGGGACATTTTAGAAACATGGATGGAGCAAGAGGGAATTATACTCAGTGAAACAAATCAGAAGGCAAGAGAAATATACCGGATGGTTTCACTGCTTGAAGGAGTGTGAAAGAACAACAGCTACAACAACAAAAAAAAAAAGAAGAAGAAGAAGAAAAAGAATGAGATCAAGGAAAAGGGCAATCACAACCAAAAGCAATAAAACACAAACAAAAACAAAAAAACTCAACAAGACCAAAAGGTCAAAAATAAACCAAAGGAACCATGGTGAGGGGGGTGGAGGGGAAGGAAGGGAGGGCAAAGAATGGGTTGAGGGCAGAAAGAGCACAAGAGACTGAGGTGTTGGTACACGGGTGGAATGGTAGTGGGAACTCCCTGAGGAATACAAATGATGTCAAATATACTTAAATAAAGAAATTTAATTTAAAAAAATCAGACACAACCTATCATTGACTCAAATAATTTAAAATAAGGAAACAGTGATATATTTGTACTAGGTAGTGATTAAAATTTCTCATATGCAAGTTTCATAATTTTAAGCTAAATCCACATATGGATTTAATATGACACTACAGGCTGACCAATGCCAATATTTCTAAATATGAGAAACATCAAGGTTATTGTTGGATAGTTCACAAAGTTCCCAGGAATTCAGTTGATTTTTTTTTTTTTTTTAAGGAGAGCAACCCATCCTACAAAAATGATTTAAGATACAGACATTATTTCAAAAGTTAAAAGGACCTGTCTCTTTGAAACAAAACAACTGAAATTAAAGGCTTCACTTGTGCTCATGCATGCCCATCAGAGAGTTAAAGGACCTTCAAAGGGCCCCATGTTCTCCCGAGCCACAAGATGGGAGTTTTTCAGATGACAATTTGGTCTTTTTTTTCCAGCTTTCACAGGAGCAGCATTTCATTTATGTACTTACTATTTGAGATTTTTAAATATATTTTGTAAGAATAAAGACAGCTGTATCCATGTTCTAGGTCTTCTATAACAAAGTTCCACAGATTAAATGTCTTGACACAACAGAAATGTATTAATTCACAGTTCTGGAGTGGAAGTCTGGAATCAGAGGGGCAGAAGGGTCATAGCCTTTCATGAAGGCTCTAAAGAGAAGTGTCCCCCTTTGCCTCTTCCAACTTCTGGTAGCCTCTGGTGTTCCTTAACTTGCAAGAGGTATGTGAATCTTCTACCTCTTGTGTAGATTTACCCCCTGTTTCTCTGAATGTCTTTCAATTTCTCTCTTTTGTAAAACACCAATAACTTTGGTTTAGGACCCACTCATCTGCAGTATGACTTCGACCTAACTATTTCCAGATAGTCTCATTTTTAGATACGGGGGTGGGGAGGACTGTCAGAATTTCAACAGAACTTTTGGGGGTGATACAACTCCACCCTTAAGTATCCAACACTAAGAAAGTTTTTCAATGATCCTGAGAGAGAGTACTAATCCCTGAGGGGTCTTCTATCTAAGTTAAATAGAATATATAACTTTGGTGTAGCTAAGTGTACATGCCTTACATCCCAAGTGAATAAGAAAACTGCCTTAGAATGTGTTGCACTGAAGAACAGTTGTCAACTGTCCCTTCCTTTTTGATTCCTTTCCCAGAAAACAATGCTAAGCTCATTCTCACGGATCTCTGATGGTACTGCAAAGAGCTTCTCAAGAAGTGAAGGCACCAATTTTCCCTCTTTGCAAGACTGGTCATCTTCATCCTCTTGTCTGGGAACATAACTAGGCATCACACGATTGTAAACTTCACCCCTAAAGTTTTAGAAATCTGTGTTCTCCCTATAGCAAAATGAACCAAATATTTTGCTCACTAAATTGAGCTGTGGTTGAATAATGTATTGGTTATTTATGTATAAGCTAACAATGTGTTCCTTTCTTCACAACTCACCCCTTTAACATTTAATATTTCAGCACTGTACAGGAGATTATAGATTTTATTTTATCTTCAACACATAATACGTTTTCATATATTAGATCACACAAAATTGGAAAACAGATTCCAACTGGAAGATGGCCATTTAAGTTAAATCTAGTAGTAAGTGTTAAGCTCTGACACTTTCCCCTTGAAAAGGTTTTTGAAATAAAATTAAAATTCATCATTCGAACTGAATGTTTTATGCTGCTGGGACTAATTACCACACGCATCTCAGAAGTGTGTGCTTATCTCTCTTCCAGGCCACTTGTCTTAAACTGTAGGCTCTAGGTACTACAATTTGTGCTAAATCCTCCAGTTGTCAAATGGGATAAGGGTTGTTTGCACAAATTGTATTCTCAGGAGATTCTGGTTTGATCCAGGTGAGTGGAAATGCACCTGCACAGTGCCAGCCATGGCAAGATTCATTCTTCCCGAGTGGAATTAATGACTGTAAACTCTGAAATCTACTTCGGAGAAGAGAGCAATACATTACCAAAACAAAAGCTACAAATTTGTTTGGTCAAAAGAGAAATTTGGACAAAGCAATATTGGCCATTGTTGTACTGGTGCTAAACAGTGGGGGCTTTAGTCAAGCTAGTTGGGGATATTAAGATGGATCTGACAAGGACCAACTACCTCTCGAACATTCTGTCCACCTCTAGACAATGTAGTCTGTTACTTCTAAGTCCAGGTAACTCCATGTGATAGGCTTGTCTCATAAGCCTGAAGCAGGTATCCTGCCTTAGTTTTCTAAATTCTTTCTTTTGAAGAAAGCTACATATTGTCTCTCTGGATACTTGCTTTTTTTCCCTTCAGTTCCTAGAGTTTCATTGTACTCAATTATCCTCTTTAATAGGTGTGTGCTGCATCTTTCTATACAATATCTAATCCATTCATTCCCTTTCCTTATGGCTGCCCTTGACTTGACTGTGTACCTTGTGTTCTGTTTTTAATCCCTTTCTTTCCAATGACTCTCATATTGACTTAGTATTAATTCTATCATGGGCCCTCCCTGGTGGTGCAGTGGGTTAAGCAACACACTATATATGAAGCAAACCATAGCCACTGCAGCATGAGTTTGATCCCTGCCCCTGGCTGGGAGGTGACCTGGTGACCTTCATGGCACAGGCAGACCTCTCCTGCCTCACCTGCTGCTCCCCTCAGCAGAGTATTTCAGTAGATCTGCCTTTTCTGTTCTCCACTCTGTCCGGTGGATTCTCTCACTCCACACATCTCTGGCCTGTACCCCAGTGCTTGTATGCATAAATAAATAAATCTTTAAAAAATATATTAATTCTACCAGATTTACAAATTTCCATTTACCCAATCCTATTTGACCACTGACTTGACAGCTTTCCTTTTATTGTTTATTTCTCTGCTAACCTGAAAAAGCAAAATATTTAAGACTTGAATTGTTGTCCCCACATCATTTCATAGCTATTGCTCATTTACTCATTCCTTTGTTCCTTTCTCACCTGACCTGAGCCATAGAATCCTTAACAATTTTTTTCAGGCTACTACTGCCAATTTATTACTGTTAGCATGAAAGATAAGATTAGTTTACTTTCTCTGCCTTTATCTGGGCTTTTAGCCTTTGTCCCACAAGTGCTCAACTCTGAATGAGTAAGTGTTCAAAATATTGGTGATTTAAAAAAAAAATCCATCTAGACAAATAAAGGAATAATTTAAATGGGCTGACTACTTAGGCTCAGCAATAAGCTTATATAAAATAGAGGAAGGAAACTTGTGTTCTATAGAGAATATTATGTCAACATGGAATTTTAGTGCTAAATATAATTACAATTAGAATGATAAAAATAACAAGATACTAATAGAAGCATGCATACTCAAGGCTGCCACTTGACCCACCATCATCCTTTCAATTACTTCTAATGTAATATTTGTGAATGGAACATGACAGATTAAATAGATTTATATAACTATTTAAAAGTGGCTAGACTTCAATAAATTAAGACTTTACCTGCTTGAAATAAACATTTCTGGTTTTTCAAGAGAGAAATTTATTGATCAAATCACAATTATTTTGCAAATTCCACATGCTTTATCTAGCTGTAAGAAACAAACAAATTTGGAACTTCCTGGGAAATTGACCAAATTTCTTGTTTTTCTCCAGATATTGGCAAGGCCTAAATGCTCAGTTGGAGACCTGAGATCAATGACTTTATTTACTCAGCTGTTGTCTCTATCTCTAATCATTGGAAATGTGACTGGTGAATATATTTCCATCCTATCTGGTTCAAATATTTATGGATTTGTGCATTAAAACAAAAAGTTCCACCTTGATGACAGACTAAAGATACACCTTCTTAGATGATTAATTTCATCAACTACTCACTTAATATAGTTTTTCAGACAATTTGAAAAGATTGTATCATCCTATAAACCACATCCCAGGTGAGTCTGAATAAAAAAAAAAAAAAAAAACATGATCCTGAAGTTAATAAGTGGATATTTTACCCTTGAAGATTTTAAGTAAATGAACAATAGGTCAGTAGGTAAGAGCCTATGAAAAAAATGAAATTCATAACTTTATTAAATTGTCCATATTTATCACTGAGAAATGTGTCATAATACAAGGACATGATCTTCCTGAATAAGAAATTATGACAACCAAATTGCTTCCCCATTCTTTCACCAACTATCTCCATAATCTTTTTTTAAATTTTTTAATTTATATATATTTGACATCAATTGTAATCCCCGTGTATTCCCCATCACCATATCACCAATGCACCATCACTTCAGTCCCCCATGCTCCCATCAGCCCTCAACCTTCCCCCTCCCCCTCTCCACCAAGTGTCCCCAATTTGTCCTTGTCTTTTCATTTTTGTTTTTTGTGTCTTTATTGTTATTATTATTATTATTGCTGTTCTTATTCCTTTCCTTGATCCTTATTTGGTTCCCTTATATTCCTCCTAGGGGAGGAATCATCTGGTAATTTTCTTTTGCCTTCTGACTTACTTAGCTGTATCTCCATAATCTTAAGAAAGTGATTATAATCTTAAGAAAGTGACTTAACTCTATTTTATGATTTTTTAAATATATAGAAATCTATAAACTGGGGATGTTGGGCTCATAATCATTGAAATATCTTCAAACCAGTGACATTTGATGAGTTTATGTTTAGTAAGCACAAACTGTATATTATTGAATATCTACATTACTTCAGAAATTATGTTAAATATTGTATAAGTGCTTTCTTTTTAACCCCAGAAGTAATAACATTAATGTACAAATATGAAATTTATGTAGCAAATTTATTTTAAAGATTTATTTATTAATGCATACAAGATCTGGGGTACAGGCCAGAGTCGTGGGAGGTGAGAGGATTCACCAGACAGAGTAGGGAGCAGAACAGGCAGACTGACCAAAACACACTGCTGAGGGCAGCAGCGGGTGAGGCAGGAGAGGTCTTCTACACCATGTGGGTCCCCTCCCTAGCCAGCAGCAGGGATCGAACTCGTGCTTCAGTGGCTGAGGTTTCCTTCATAGTGCATTGCTTAACCCACTGTGCCACCAGGGAGGCCCTGCAAATTTTTGATTATGTGGCAAAATCACATTATTAAAAGATTTTGAGCTGAGGTTTGAGTTCATATTTGGCTTCAGAAACTTTAATCTTATTTGAAGTGCTATAGTTATTACAAATAATAAGACAGTAGTTATTTTTGCAAAAACACTTGCTTGATAATGTATGTCACTATAGTTAAATGTTACAGTACAGAAAAGTTAAAAAAATCTGTAGTTAAAAAGGAAAGCTTTTTCGGTTGAAACTTAATGATACTATTAATTGTTCTTAAGGAGTTTTGGAGAAGTCATCCATTCTACTTTCTTTATCTATATAAATGAATCTATCTATTTTCTCTCCTTTTTTAGGTATCAATTTATCATAATATGGAACACAGTCGTGTTTATGATGCTTATACCCTTCTAGCAGGCTATCATTCTCTCTTTGAGCACAAAATATTACACTGAAATCTAGCATTCTTACTTTAACAGGCCTGGAATTCATCCCCACATCTGCATGAATGATGCCCCTTTCTCCCATCTGCCTTCTCACTGATTTCAGTACATTCCAAAACAGACAGACTTTGAACAGATCTTCATGTACCCCCAAAATATATTTCTCCTAAAAACCAATATTCCATACCCAGTCCCAGTGTAGAGCATGAACACTCATGTGTCCTATAGATTATTTGTTTTATACTCCTTGGCTATTTTAAAAATTTGTTTTATGGGCCTCCTTGGTGATGCAGAGGTAAAAGCCTTAGTAACAAGCTATTTCCAGCAATTGCAGCATGGGTTCAATCCCCTGCCAGGGAGGTGGCCCACATGGTGCAGCAGACCTCTCCTGTCTCATCTGCTTGTTCTTCTTCCCACTCTGTTTCCAGTGAATCCTCTCACCCCTGCACCACTGGCCTGTACCCCAGTTCTTGTATGACTACATAAATAAAAACAATCTTTTTTTAAAGAAACATTGCTAAAAAAAATCTACCATACGATATACTTCTTAGAATCTAGTAACCTTGAATGCTATTTTATTTTTCCTTCATGTTCTTAACTTCCTCATAGACATTCCTGTAATAGATTTTTTTTTCTGATCTAAGTTATGTTGAGCTTCTCCCAATTTAATATTATCAAAAATGTCCTTACCATGCTCTCTACACCCTCTTACAGATCATTAGCAGCAAACCTGAAGTAGTCCTCTCAATAGTTCTCCCAGAAGGCCCCATGGCCTATTAATGATTATCCTTTACTTATGATCTTTAAGTTTACCTTTAATTCCAATGTCTACAATAGTCCCTGGGTCAATCTAAGCAAAATCTACAAGGGTAGGTGCAGGAACCTTGTTCTCCAAATGTCTTAAAAGGTATCTTAAGGAAATTTCAAAAGTATCTTACTTAATACCTGCATTTTACCTAGTAGATCAATTACAACCTCCTTGGCATGTCATTTAAGATATTCATAAATTCTTCTTTATTATTTTAGCATCTGTATCTTGAACCAAAACTCACAAAGTGCCTAGTACTGTTACTTTTTTGATAATAAGAGTGACTCTGACAGTCTTCTTACAGGATACTTTATGCTGAAAATTGTTTTCGCTAATTTTTCTCACTGAGAATGTGTTATTTCATGCTTTCAGCTAGTGCTTCTCTTCTCCTACATTTTTCATTTATCTGAGCTTTGAGTTATTTGCTATTTCATGTGTACATCTGTGCAAAAAAAATTAATTCCTTCCAAGCAGCAACAATATTGTCTTCTTATTTATCATCTTACCTTCTGCTGCTATAATGCCAAACACCCAACAGACAACAAATTCTTGGGCATAGTCTCTGTTTCCAAAGAATCTGTTTATATTACTTATGTGCTTTTTCATTAATAATAAACATAAATGTCACCAATATAATGCATAGTATCATATGTTTTTGCTGTTCTGGATTGAATTCTTTCTCTGAAGGCTAAAAATTTTGTGAGTTTTCAGAATGTTTCAACTTCCTGAACCCTTATTTTCTTTACAGTAAATTCATGACACAACAGACTAATAGAAGTATAATGAAATAATTTCAATAATTAACCTGTTTTCTTTCATAACATGAACAATTTTAAACCAATAGAAAATATTTTTCACTTCTTTCAGTCACAGCTTATTCTTACTGTCTTTTTTATTTTCTGGATTGACTATAAAAAAAATGGACACCCATTTATTTTACTACATGCCATTAAAATCATACTGATATTGCAGACATCCCGGAAACTTGCATATGAATTCTTATAGACTGTTTTCTAGTCGAATGATTAACAAATAATTCCTCATATCAGAGTTTCATCATAGAAAGGGGGAGGAATGCTAATAATACCTCTCTCACAGTGTTGTTCTGAGCTGTAAAAGAGAAAATGAATAGGAAGTTTGTAACGCAATCCCTGGAAGTTTGTAACGCAATCCTGGACTAGACAGGGATTCAATATTCAGGGATTTAGTAATGCCAAGATTATTCATGGGGCAATGAAGTACACCTTAGCTTAGACTAGTCTTCAGTTCCTATCACTTCAGTACCTTTCTCCTGAAATTTAATTTTCATTACAACTAGGGAACAGGACCAAACTGGCTTAACTGCTTTTGTTTTTTATATGAAATGATTGGCACATGCATCATTTTAGCTTCCAGTACTTCTAAATAGAAACGACATGTGCTCTGAATGAGAGTGAGACCCGATTGCCATGCCAATCAACAGTCATCTTTCTACACACTCCCACCTGCCCAGCACCTGCCCAGCATGGACGAGGCACTTCAGTTAACTCTTTAACAACTTATACTGAGAGTAATTCATGTTCATATTTAAAATCCACTCAATCTATAGCTGACCTTGATCTCATAGAAACACAACTTAAGCTTCCACATAAAGTATTGCTCTATAGATACCAAATAAAGACAGAGTTAAAAGAAAATAAAGTTTCAGGTGAATATTGTGCACCTGTGGGACAAGAGGCTTATACTTTGAAATGTCATTCTTCTAAGGACTTAAACCTAGGGCCATTTTATCTTGGTCTTCCCTCTGCTAGGGTTTATAGATCATCTTATTTCTCTTTAAAGTAATTAATCTCTTTCTTCTAACTCAGACAGCATTAATAAAACCAGTAAGAGTGTGACTATCATTTTTATTATGTGACACTTATCTAAAATTATTACAGATTGCAAACAATTCGAAGCAAGAGGCACATATTTGATAGTGTTTAGGACAGCAGGATGTTAGTCTGTTTATAAATCTTTCTTAACATAATGAACTAAGTAAATACTAACTGATCAAGATCTCGAAGGAACTTTGTATAATCCCACAGTGTGCAGGAACATTAATCGTTAATCTATAAACATTTGCAAATATACAACAATATGTCTAGTAATGCAAATAATAGACTCTCAAAATTTTAGTTTTGTACCTAACCAAATAGCATGTTCATAAAGGGCTCATGTAAACCCAGCCATGTGTTAGGATAATGGGTACATAGAAATTTCAGTTTGCTTATTAATGTGTTCATTTGTTATTATCAACCAGTCATTCAACAGACACAGAGGTTGACAGCTACATTTTCAGATGAGTTGGTCTTCTTTTGATAAAGAAAAGCATACTGATGCCTTCAGTGAAGTGTAAGCATTTATGTGATCACAGCATGGGGAATGAGAGGCCCAGACGGTGCATTCACACCTACATCCATGACTGCATGCTAAGATGGGAGTCAGCTTGAATCATCTTCAGTGGAGGCTCCTTTGCTTTGCTGATCCCTTAGAAATTAAACCCGAGGTTTCTCAATAATCAAAGTGAGAAAAACTAGTTGCTTTGAATACTAGAGTGAGAAGAATGTGGATTTCCCAGGGACAATAATAGGAAGAGAATGAGGGAGGGAATGAGAGCAGAAAATGGGAGGGAATCGGAACTAAAGGAGATACCAAAAATTATGAATGGCTGAGTGATGCCAACATAAACTCTCTTTATGACTCTTTCAAGTACACAAAAATGTATAGAATTTAAAACACACTGTGGGATTGAAGGTGGTTCAGAAGTGAACAAACACTGAGTTTTTCATCTGTGATGGTACATGATATGAAATGTCAAAGCAGACTGAGTGGTATGGTCAAGAAGAGAGAATCTGAGGATGATTTGGTCACTTTAGACTATTCATACAATTGCAAGAGGGATTATAACCTTCCAAAAGTTAAATTTCAGTCAAGATCATTTTCTAGGTGTTACACAGACAAACCTTGCTGCTTTTTCCTCCTACTAGAGCTCTCTTAGGAATTGTGTGTGTGTGTGTGGGTGGGTAAATATGCTCATAAAAACATATTTCCACAATTTCGATAGATATACTCATAGTATACATTATATTTGATGTATTCTGTATGTTCCTTTTTATATAGTCTGACAACTCAGAGATGATTAAATAGAAATGTAGAATTCTGAAGAAAGAGAATGAGAGTTTTATCAAGTAATATATCCCAGATGTGGTGACCTTGAAAAATGAATAAGATTTTGCCATGAGGAATTTATAGAAGTATAGAAAGGGCATTCCAGGTGGAAGAAATAGTGTGAGTAAAGCTTTAGCATTCCCCTGTGAGAAGCATTATAAAATGTAACTAGAGGAAGTGTATCTTGCTTCTACCAGTGCCTTGCCTTGGTTTCAGGCATGTCTGTATTTTAGACCCATCCATCCTTCCTACCACCCCAATTTTCTTTAATATTTTCAAGATTAAAGGGATTTTAGGATTGAGATGTGATTGAGCTGCCAATCGTTTTCAGCTGCTTGAAATAAGGGAGAGTTTGGACTTAACTAAAGCATAACTCCATGCTGTGTTTGATTGAGCAGAGCTTTATATGTATTAATGGAGAGACCCTCCATTTCAGTTAAATTATGTCTCTAGCTGTTGCTTTTTCCTCCACCAGCAGGCAAATGTAGAATAAGGAGTGTTGAAAAAAGTTTTTTTTTCCAAATACACCCTTAAATAATTTGCAATCTCATAATGAGATGTAACAAAGTTACCTCAAAATAGCCTTTTCACATTTTTCATAAGCCTATGAACATTCTCAAACTGTGGATAGTAAACCTATATATATTGAATGTGTTCACAATTAGGATAAGCTGAGTATATGAATAGTTTGAAGAAAGTTTCAAGAAATTCACATTGATCAGTAACTGATTATTAAATGAAATTATATTTTGAGAATATTTCTGACTTTGAAATTAACAAAACATGCAAAACTGTTGAGATCTTACCATGTATTATACACTAGGCTGAGTGTTTTGCATGTATTATAATAATTACTAATTCTACTATCCTAACCCAGTTTTGTAATAATATAAGAGAAAATACAAAATAACATTCATGTTAATTGATAGTATTGTTGCCCATATATAGAATATTATATACTCTGCAATAATCTTTTACTTTTTTATACATATTTATTTATCTATGCATACAAGAATTGGGGTACAGGCCAGAGGTGAGAGCATTCACCAGAGACAGAGCAGAGAGCAGAAGAGGCAGATTGACAGAAATACACTGCTGAGGGGAACAGCGGGCAAGTCAGAAGAGGTCCTCTGCGTTATCATTTATTTTAGATTAACTCCATGAGTTAGTTTTATTATTATTCCCACTTTGCAACCAGGAGTCATAGTAAAGTTTTCTATATCCATTTAGGAAAACAGAAGGAATCAGACAGAATGTGAGTCAGAGGAATAATTCCTGAATGAAAAATAAGGCAAAATCCCAGAAAAAATATTTTAAATAAATATAAATAAACGACCTGATAAAGAGTTCAAAGTGATGATTATAAAGATGCTCACCAAACTTAAGAGAAAAATAAAGGTGCCAGTGAATATTTAAAAGATCCAAAAGATGTTACAGAGCTACAACTATAACAGGAATGAAAAACACAATTCATTTAACAGACTGACTTAAGTAGGGAGGTGGGTGAGTAGGGACACAAGGAGAAAGAACTCATTCACACAGAATGACAAAATGAAACCAAAAATAAAAGAGTGTAAATACCTTGACACTTCTGGGACATTAAGAAACTTAATATTTTCCATATCAGGATCCCAGATATATAGAAAAGAAAGAAAAAAAATGTCAGAAAAATTATTAGATGACATAATGACCAAAGATTTTCCTGACCTGGAAAAGTAATCAAACATACAGGTATAGAAACTCAGAGTTTCAAATGAGAGGAATTCAGATCACACTAGCACACACTATGCTTAAAATGACAAAATTTAAAGAATCTTAAAAGCTAGAGGACAAAATATACTTGCTGTATACAAGGGAAATTCCATAAGGCTATCACAAGACTTTTCAATAGAAACTGTAGAGGCCAGAAAAGACTGGCAAGACATATTGAAGGTGCTGAGAAGAAAAAAGAAAAATCCAACCAAATATTCTATTCCAAGCAAAATAACATTCAGAATTGAAGGAGGGATTAGAGTTCTCCCAGACAAGTATAAGCTAAAGGAATCCATCACCAGCTGGCCTTGTAAGAAATGTTAAAGGAATTTACTTAAACTGAAAAGAAATATAGTAATAACTTACATGATACAAACATGTAAGAAAAAAAAATCTCTGGAAAAAGCAAATATATACTAAAAGCAGTAGATCAATCCCTTATAAAGGAAGGAAAAGATTAAAAGACATAAGTGATAAAATCAGCTAAAATCATAAAAATTGGTTACTAGACACATATAAGAGAAAGATATACGATATCAACAATTTGAACTATATTTATTAAATTATAAAAACAAAATAAAACAAAAATGTAAAGTCTTAGATTGTGTTTAATTTTAAGTAGCCATAAATTCAAGCAGAACATGCTACACAAGAGCTATATCTCAAAATTATGGTTACCAAAAAGCAAAAACTTAATATAAAGAAGTAAAAAAATTACAAAGGGAACAAAATCTTTGATTCTGAAAGTAAAATGTTCATTGTCAAAGGGGAAAAGGATTGTTGGTAGATTAAACAGATAAAGGGGGCCTGACATGATTTTGTATGGAAATTGGACTTTGGGTGTTGATCATAATATAGTGTTTACAGATGTCAAAATATGAGATCAGGTACCTGAAACTTAAAAACAAAACAAAATAAACTCAAAATAGGAGAACAAAATGGTGGTCAACATAAAGGAAGGCAGTCGGGATGGGCAAATATTGTCCAAAGAGACAAAATTAAAAGGTGGTGGATGAAAACTAAATCTTTGGTGTGGATTATGTTGTAGTATGTATAGGTGTCAAGTTATTATGCTGTACACCTATAAACTAGTTGATGGTATAAACCAGTGTTACTTACAAAAATATTAAAAGTTATAGTAATAAAAAATACCAGATCCATCTAACATCCAGTTCAGCTTTTGAATTTCCAGAAAGAAAATGTTTTCTCCAGGTGTTTGGTAAAAGGTAATAATTTACTAGTTCAACACCTATTGATGACATAACTAGTAAGTATAGAACATAGCTATTTAATACAGGAAGATAAGGAGTAACCTTTAAGGAGAGGGATGAAACATAGCAGATATGAAAATAAAACTGATTATCACTTAGTAGGCTAAGTGAAATGATGAATGGAAGATAAATAGAATTCTAAGGATGGAGAGGATGTATAGGGTAGAAGAAACCTAATGGATGTTTTACCCAAAGGTGGTATTTGAGCTGAATCATAGTGGAATAGCTCACCAAATGATGGAGATATTTCAGAACCAAAGGCATGTGAAATACTTTAAATACCATTAGGTGGGCACACTTGTAGAATAGTGAGATTTGTGGCTGAAGAGGGATCTCTTAGAAATAAATGGAGGAGATGAGAGGTAGTTAAAGACAGATTGGAGAAGCTATTCATGTTAAAAATGTGTGATGTTGTTATCATGAAGTAGTGGAAATTTCATAGCAGATGACTTAATCACAATTGTTTTTCAAGTTTGCACGATAGCAAGTTTTTCAAGCTAGCAAGTTGCAAGTTATTTGTGGTTCATATTTGAGGGGTATTTTTAAATTATTTACTGGTTGGCACAGTATTTTAGGTCCCTGTCATTTAGTATTATGCGCTACCTCAACCTTCTAAATGTCCCCCCCCAATCCATTTTTACTATCTGTTTCTTTGCCTTTTCTCAAAAGTCATAAATTGCTTTCAGATAGTTTGCAATCTTTCAGATTTTTTTTTCATTTTTTAATAAAGCACTTAAGGTTCTATCATTTCTTTCCATGGCTCAATAGCTCATTATTTTTTAACACTGAATAATATTCTATTGGATAGAATACTGAAATTTTACTTATCCACATCTTTACTAAAGTACATCTTGTTTATTTTCAGGTTTTGGCAATTATGATGAAAATTTTTATAAACTTTCAGGTGCAATTTTTTTTATAGCAATACATTTTCAGTTCTTTAAGTTTAATACTAAGAAGTGTTATTGCTTGATCTTATGTATTGGTATGCTTAGTTTTGTAAAAATCTGCCCAACTATCACCAAAAGTGACTCTACCATTTTGACTTCCTACCAGCAATGAATGAGAGATTCTGTTAATCCACATCCTGCCGTCAGTGGTTTTGTCTGTGTTTTAGATTTTGGGCATTCCAATTGGTGTGTTGGAATATCTCATTGTTTTATTTTGAAATTTCCCTAAGACATTTGATGTTGAACTTATTTACATATGCTTATTTTCATCTATCTGATATATATGTTGAGGTCTTTTGTTTTTAGTTTTTTAATTTTTAATTACCTTTTTTAAAATTTATTTATGCATAACAAGAACTGAGGTACAGACCAAAGTGCAGGGAGAGGGAGGTTTCACCAGAGACAGAGTAGGGAGCAGAATAGGCAGATTGACTGAAATACACTGCTGAGGGGAGTAGTGGGCGGGATAGGAGAGGTCTGCTGCACCATGTGGGTCACTCCTGGTTGCGACTGAACTTATGGTGCAGTGGCTGTGGTTTTCTTCATAGTGCTAAGACTTAATCCCTTGTACCCAAGAAGGCCCCAATTTTCAATTATTTTCATTTCCTTATTTTTATTGACGTAGGATGAGTTTACAACACTGTAGGTATACAATTTATCACTTTATGCTGCAAATATCATACCACACCCACCACCAAATTTCTAGTTTTCATCCACTACCAACCAGTTGATCCACTCTACCCATTCCCTCCCCAATCCTTTTCCTCAGTAACCTGTCAGTCTGAGAATTTTAGTTTGAGGTTTGTATGTTTGTTTACCTCTTTTACTTTATATTCCAAAAACCGGTGAAAGCATATGGTATTGTCATTCTCCTTCTGATTAGTGTCACTGAGCATAATCCCCTCAAAGTCCATCCATGTTGTTGCAAACGGCAAGATTTCATGTACATATATATATATATGTATACACACACACACACGCACATTTTAATGGCGGAGCAGTAGTCTATTGTGAAAATATACCACATCTTGGAAACTTGTGCCTTTTTCTATATCTTGGCTATGGTGAATAATGTTGTAATGAACTTATAGGACCCTGATGAAGGAAAGTGAAGACAAAAAATGGAAAGGTATCCTGTGCTTATAAATCAGAACAATCACTATTTTTAAGATGACTGTTTCACCTAACACCATATATATATATATATAATATAATTTCTATTATTTTTTAAAGATTTTTTTAGTTATGCATACTAAAGCTGGGGTACAGGCCAGAATGACAGGAGGTGAGAGGATTCACCAGAAACAGTGGGGAGCAGTCAGGCAGATCGACTGAAATGCATTGCTGAGGGGAGCAGTGGGTGAGTGAGGAGACGTCTGCTGTGCCATGTGGGTCCAAGGATCAACCTCATGCTGCTGGGCTGCAGATGCTTCACAGAGCAGTGCTCAATCCATTGTGCCACCAGGGAGGCCCCCCATTATGTTGTTAATGAAATTATTTACAGAAATAGAAAAAAAATCCAAAATTTGCATGGAACCACAAAAGACCTCAAATAACTAAAATAATCCTGAGGAAAAAGAACAGGATTCATGATACCATCTTTCTGACTTAAAGCTATACTCCAAAGCTACAGCTATCAAAGCAGTATGTCACTGGAATACCAGAGATAAATAGAATATAATCAAAAGCCTAGAATTAAAAAGCACATGTACTAGACAGCTAATCTATGACATAGGAGGCAAAGACATAGAATATAAAAAAAGGAAACAACATCAATAAATGTCGTTGAGTAACTGGACAATCATGTGCGAAAGAATAAAACAAGACCACTATCTTACACCATATACAAAATTCAATTTTTTTTTCAAAATTACATTAAATTATTGCATTATAAGGGTTTCAAGTGTGCATCATTATAATCAAAATATGTGTTTAATCAAACTTCCGTTTAAACAAACGTTCCGTTTTTTGTTGTTGTTGTAATTCATTCTCTGCTTTGTATCCACATTTGATCTTATTACTGTATCACTTGTTAAGTAAAGTCTTTCAATGACTACCACAGCTCTTAGGAATTAATATCTGGCTTTGTGCACATCACCTGACACAAATGGCACCAACTATTTATTATTTATTTACTTATTTTTGAGACATGAGTTATCTTCCATACTTCATATATGCCACATTTATGCAAGCTTCAGGGTCTTACCCCATATAGTTTCTCCTCAGCTCCAACACACACTCATCTTTCTGCCAAATAACTTGTTATAAATTTCCACCTTACTCTTAAGCGAGCCTTGACCTTTACTTGGTCAGCTTCATCAATGAATGGAGTTAGAAAAACTTGGGTTAAAATCCAACTGCTCCACTTTTTAGTAGAAACGTTTTGGGTAACTAAGTATTTCAGACTCACATTGTTACTCCAATGATATTAAAGGTAGTAATTCCTATTTGACAGAGTTTTAAAGGATTAAATTAGATAGTTTCCATTGGAATGTTTTGTAAATCATGAAATAATACTCAGGTGATTTATTTTAATAATTGAACATTTATTTTCAGGATTATTTAAACTGGGATTTTAAATAATTTATAAAGAGGTATCACTTGGTGGATGATATGTCTGCATAATGAAGATCTCCAAATTGATAAATTTTATTCCTGGCACATACTATTTGGACTAAGATGACACTGATAACAGCTTTTTGCAAGTTATAATTCTTACTACATGGTTTTGGCCTTGCCTGCTTTTCTAATCATTTATATTCTGCAGGCTTTGGGTGATAATCATTTTATGGATAAAGGATAGCTGTTTTATATTATCCATTTTTAACTGATTGCTCATTTCAGCAGAGTAATCATTTTAGAATCTGTTAATGATCCCCTTTGATGGCTTTTATAGACATAGCACTCAATATCATGTATCTGCAACATGTAAATATCTAAGATTGTTTTTAATTGTGAGAAGAAATTAGCCCAAAAGAATCAAGGAAAGCACAAAACCACAATCAGTGTCAAATAAAAGGTACAAATTGGCTTCAAGAAACATAATTACCTTACAATTTTGATACATCATATATATGTAGATACTAGGCTTCTCAAATGTGAGTGCAGAGTTATTTCTGAAAACAGATGCTTGCTCCTGCCATGTGGGATGTGTCTGTGTGCTTGAGTCCTACTGCTTTGTGGCAGCCGAGATAAATAAAGCAAGACCATTTCCTGAGCTGCACGGGCAGAATATCTGCAGACCATTAATCTTCATTCATCCTCATTTTGCAGGCAGTATATATGCCATTTCCCACATTTTCTTAGGGATCTTTCTTTCAAGTTTTTCCTTCATTCCTAATCTCATCCAGCTTAACTTTGACCCTGCTCTGAATCATTTGACAAAACAGTATCTTTCCACACAATGTTTCCCAGTTTTCAATATCAGTTAATATTTCACCTTGTTGAACATGTGACTATATATTTTAAATACACCAAGAGATAGGGCCTGTCTTAACTCATTATTAGTAACTGTAATTGTAATTTTATGGACAGCACTCCCTATATTATCTGGAAGGGATATGTTCCAAAACCCCCAGAAGATGGCTGGAACTTCAGATTGTATATACAGATTGTATATACAAAATATATGTATGTACAAAATACAGAATGTGTTTTGTCCCGCACATACATACAGGTATATCTATAATAAAGTTTAATTTATAAATTAGCACAATAAGAGATTAATAATAACTAGTAGTAAAATAGTACAATTATAACAGTCAGTATGGTACTGAAAGTGAAGTTAATGTGCTTTCTCTCATTCTCTCTATCTCTCTCTCAAAATATCTTTTTGTTCTTGATATTTTTGGATCATGGTTGATCTCAGGAAACTAAAATCTTGGCAAGCAGAACTAGGTATAGGAGGGAACTACTACATCTCTTTTCTTTCTCTTGACAATGTCATTCACTTTCCTTTTCCAAGCACTATTGCAACCTTGCATTTTGTTCTTAGTTCTCAACTTTATTACTGTGCTGAATATGCCTATCTCATCATTTTAATTTCTCCTTCCCACTTTGAAATGATGTGTGCCTATTGAAAGTTGAAAAACTGAGGTGTGAAATTCAGCACAAAAGATTTTACTTACAAATCTGCAAAGAATATTAATTATTCATTTTTCAATCAGTTGTTTGGAAACAATTTTGTTTTTCCCTTGAGGATGGGGCAAGAAAACAATGCTTGATTTGTTACCCTTGGACTCTTTCACATAAAATGCTATTTGCTTTGTGTTTAAAATTTCTTTTCAGTTTTTTTTCCCCTAAAAAGTGACTACCCAAACTTAAGAGATAAGAGCTTTACCTACATGTAAAGTTTCAGAACCTTGAATTCAATCCTGGAACATATTGCCAATTTTCAAGATCTGTTTAGAGGTTGGTAAGAGACTCACAAACTTTCTGGCAAATCTCAGAACAGCTACTTTTATGTCACAATCCTTAGGAACTCAACTCCCAGTGCAGCTGCTGTTATAAAAGAAGCAGCGTTAAACTGATCAAAACCATAAATTGTAGAATTAAGAGACACTTTAGTTTCCTGGGACCCCTAGAACCTGATGTTATATTTTTGATGGCTTCTTAAAAGAGAAATAACAAGATGTGTAAAATAACTTTTGACATTAAAAATACAAAATGGGAAGTCTATGAGTGAGTTTTCTCCCTCTCTCCCTCTGCTTTATTATCTCTTGAGTTACTTTATGGTTTAGAAATGTCTCTATTGGGTTCTAATTTTGCAGTTAGAATCCAGTTATGTTTTATTTTGGAGTACCGTGTACCCCTTAAGAGGCCATCTTATGTAGACTTCTATGTTTTTTCAACTAATTAATTAGGGACAAAGTTTTCAGCAATTTGACAAAATAGGCTTTACTCAAAATGAATTTGCACAAGATTATCAAAATATAAACCAGATTATTTGTTTATTTAAAAATTTATTCATTTATAAGCAGGATCTATTTTAGTGCAATAAATTGAGAACATTCTGGCAATACTGAAATAGTTATTTGTATGTGGGAGAAGTTGATGTTTTGGAAAAATTATGTAACTTTGTACTTAGAAACTTTCCTTCATGGTGATTATTGTCCTTGAGAGTCCATAACAAACTAGTACACAGCATTTTCATCTTTCTAAAATTAGTTTTTCTTTGTCAGTAATCTGTGTACAATCCCCAGTCACCCATCCATAAACAACTTATTTTCCTCTTACTAAATGTATGATACATACTAGAATGCTCTTCGAGTCTTACTGATTTTTTGCCCTTTTATCAACATTACTTCAGCTGCTCTGACATTTTGGTGTTCTCTCTCTGTCTCCTTCTTGTATTTAGCCTCAAGTTTGGATTAAAAAATATATTTATTGCACCCTTTCATTTTCTCCATTCCTATAGTGCCACCTGAGCTAAGAAATTCATTTCACCTCATTGGGGTACAGTTGGTGAGTAAAGTGTTATCTGAATGGAGGAAGGATCATAAGCAAAGTTCCTGAATCTTGTGCCAAGACTAAGCTTATGATTCAAGTTTATGTCTTCAATCATGAGCAGACCTAAGCTTATGATTGAAATCCAGTGGCTAATGTGAGGTTGGACTCATGTAACCAGAAAGTGGTGGATCCCTCTTGCTCTTCAAAAAGATGAATTTTTACATTCTCTTTCTTACATCATTTTAACTTAGCTTTGTACAAGAGTATTCCTCACAATCTAGAACTATTGGCAGGTAGTAAGAGTTTAAGGACTAATTGCTTACATTATTATTATTTCCGCAGGCCAACATAACTTCAAATGAAGGGGATGTGATACCTTCTGTTCTTATTAAGTGAGAAAACAAAGTCTTGTTGAGATGTTGTCTCCCAAGAGAACTAGACTTCTCATGAGACAAGTAACTCATACCTGCTCAGCCCCTCAAAGTGTTATCATTTCAAATGTATACCTCAACATATCCAAAATCTCTGTAAGTTAAAGCATTCTGATTATTTTATTATAGTAAAACATAGATGTAAAGTCTGAGAATGTCTATAATCTACCATAACTGCCTTTACTCTTTTATCAGAATAGGCCTCCCCTCTGTATTCAATACAAAGCCTGGTGGTCAGGACAGTTAGCTTTGGATAAAAGGCTCAACTACATTCTTTTGAGATTTACTGTATGTCTTGTCAAGAGCTCATTATGTGAACCCTCAGCTTATGCTTGGACCACAAATCCAATCTGATTTTCAAAAACATCTGTCCAGCCTGCTGTCCAGTACCCTTTTAGCCAGTATTCTTCCAAAGTGAACCTGCAATATCTCCTTGTTCTTATGATTTCAAGGCTGCTGCCTCAGGCTTTTATACTCCCTGTGATGTTTCCTCTGTTTTCACTCATTCATTCATGATTCATTGATTCACTTGTTAATTATTAATAGAATCCACTATTGATTGAGTCCTAAAGATATGCTGGCATTATGCCAAGCACCAGATAATACTGGTGAATTAAATTGAACATTTCATCTTGGAACTCAAGCTCTAGAGCAAATACTAACCTGTAGTGGAAGGTGTATAGTCAACTTCCCCCATTCCACATCTTTATCCAATACTCCCGTATATAAACTATTTTTGTAAGCTTATTTAGTTTACTTCTATATAATTATTCTATATACAGTAATCAAACACTTTAAGCAACTTGAATTCTAATTTGTTTTCTGAATCTGAGTCACTGAACCATTCAGTTGCCTAATGCCAATTTTCATCCTTAGATATACTCTGTTATTTTATTTTTCCTATGATTCACCTTCCTTATTTTCTCTTTGACCTTTTTACTGAGCTCCCATATTTATTTGTGGACTGCCATATATCAACTGATAACATAGTTTACTATCTGCCTACTTAACTGGTTTTTAATCACCTACTTGGGTTTTCAATTACATTTATTGGAAGTCTCAAACAATAAAATTCTGAAATCCTAACCTCTTCCCTTATGTTGCTGCAAGTTTTGTTAGGACTTAGAGTAAAGGTTGACCTCTAAAAACTCTAAGATTCTTCATTTGCCCACAGTCAATTATTTTTCCTCCCTAAGTGATGGATGTGTCTAATTTTACTTACACAGTTTTATCTCCTCCCTTTTGAGAATAATTGGTTCCATATTTTTCAATTCTCAGTTGTGACTAATAAACTAAAAGACAGGAGAAGGAGAAGACCTTTCACAGGTGGGGAAAATTGAATGCAACTAAAATCAAAAGCTAACCTCATAAAATTATCTATTAAAATACCCTTGATTTATATTGTGATTTGCTCTTATTCCATTGTTGAAAATATCAGGTATATATTATGTTGTTTAGACAATATGAAATTGGAAATAGAAATATGTTGACAATTAAATTTTAAAAGAGCATGAATGTTAAAAAAAAATAGCAATGCTGGCTTGTGGTCAGCTAAGGATGTGGTCTGTGGGGAGCCTGGAAATAAGCTTTCATCCTACTTCCAGAAGCAGTGCAGTTTCAGTTCCATACTTAGATGAATCTCTGTTTCATGGAGTCTCTCAGGCCTCACTTCATGAGAGAGAAAGCCTTGTATCTAGAATATGAAGGTTTACTTGGTAAATGGCAACAAGGGGCACAAAAGGGTGCCTTCTGTGATCTGGACGTGTTCTGATCCTCCTAGGGAAACAATAGAATTTTTATTGCCTGTTATTTTTTCTTGAGTACATTAACATAATTATAAGCATCCAAGTGTTTAAATATCCAGTTCCTTTGCTCTAGAGTCTTGCTAATCTTCATTGAAGATATTGTCATTTTACACAACATGGAAATGAATATTTACAGGACGAGGTGGTAAATGAAGTGAAAGGAGTGTATCTTGAGTGCACAGATGGTACTGAAGACTGAGTGTAATATTCCAGCTCTGTTGGTTCTGGCGAAGTACTGTGGACTACTCAGCAAGTAAAGTCAAACAGTACTATTTTGTAGCAAAATGAATCAATAGTTGACTCATTATGCTGACTATCTCTTTTACTTTCTCTTTTTTGTAATAAATCTGCCCTTTTAAATGTTCTATATATTATATATAACATATTTTATATCATATATGATATATATGTATATATTATTAAAATATTTATTATATGAAATGTAATATATACATTATCATGCTAACAATTTTATGTAATATATGTATTACATTTGTGGTAGATTATAAAATATATTATATATTGAAGTATTTATTATATATCAAATATATATATGATCATCTAGCAATTTTGTGTTATATATAAATACACATTTACACATATGTTACATTTGTGGTAGATTAAGTTAGAGAGTAGGCTGAAGATAACATGTGGGAAGAGAAAAACAAAGATCAGATATTATATCTTTGGTGGGAGTTAGAATTTACCCATAAAGTATTTATGAGCTAGTGGAGGAATTTGAGCAGTGGAAAGACATGTCAGATTTAGATAAATCATTTTGGGGAGCTCAGTAAGTATGGCAACTCTCCTCAGCCGATGACAAGTAGTCCAAGCAGATTGTAAATCAAGTTAATTCTCTAAAAATTTAAATCGAATGTCACATAAATAATGGAACAAACGCTTTCATGATGGTTTTATCTTAACAAATAAATGTAACTATAAAAATAAAATTGTCTTGTAGTAAACAAATTTTGTTTTCAAACTCTGTGGTGAGTCTCATAATTAACAAAAATATGAACCTTAGTAATTTTTGTATACTTTTCTTATAAAACTATGTGATAATGTAATTTGGGTTCTGAAATTTATATTTGACTTTAATATCACTAACTTTAAGAGGGTTCAATTTGTAAGTATAATTGAGAGTTTTATTATTTTTTCCAAAATGTCAATATTTGTCTTAATTTCTTGATACTCATACATTTATCACTTTCATTAATTATATCTTTTAAAACTGCTAAAAGGCATATAATTATACAATTCTCATTTGAAATATTGTATATACTATTAGTTCCATTGTTTACCCCATAGGAAGTCATGTTGAATTAAAAATAAAAGAAATAAAAGACACTCATTTCTAAAGACAGGATTTTCATAAGTGCACAACTTTGATAATCATGCCAACAATTTTGTGTATACAACCTTTCCAATCTTTGTGACTGCCTCAGCATTTGAGCACTTCAATAATACTTCTACTTTCTCTATTAAATATTTCTACTTCTGTAAGAGAAGCAACATAATTTTATAACTAATTTACTTGGTATAACTTACATTGTGGGTATTAACTATTGTAAACATAGACAGATGACTTCTTCAGAAAAGATAATTTAAAGTAAAGAGATAATATTGTAAGAAAATAAAAAAATGAGGAGAAATAGTTTTTGTAAGCATTTAGTTGATCAATTAATATCTTCAGGTGACAGTTTTTGCTTCTCTACACAACCTCTTCAATATGAGGAATTGGATAATATACACTTACAAAATGAAGATGATCTGAAATGGAAGAAAGGATGAGAAAATAGCATGCTGGAAAAAGACAAACATAAAATATGGAGTTTATATCTATCGGGTAGAACATGGTTCTCTGATGAATTACAAGGAGCAGAAAGGAATACACATAGGAATTGCAGGCATTAGGACTTCTGGCCTAAGAACATAGTATAGATATGTTGACTCTTCATCATGTTAGGGGGTATAAAAGGAGAAACAAATTTAGAAAGACAGGTCTAGTCATGCTAAGCTACAGCATTCTAGAATACAGTTCCTTCTCCGGACAAGAATACTTAATAAGGGCGGAAGTACCTGGTTCTCGAATTTGTAGATGTCAAAGTTGGGGGATGGAAATTTGAGAATCACTGGTACCTGAGAGGCATTTGGAAACCTGAGAGGAAGTTAAAAGATAAAATCCCAGACAGGGTTCTGAAGCAAGTAAAGCAAAATTTATGACTGACAATGAGAAGGGACATTCATAGATGGAAAAGGAGAATAGACAGAGCAGGGTTCTGCAACCCTAATGTGCTCAGACACAGGACAGATGTCACAGGAAGGTCAAACGAAGGTGAGATGGAGGGAAGTTATGTGCATTTTGGGGTATACATGAGAATCCAATAAATGCACTTTGAATCAAGGAATGGGAATAATAACAAAATAATAATACACTTCCCCAGATATGTAAGGTGAAACCCATAGTGTGTGTGCGTGAAAGCTAACAGAAACCAGCTAGGCACCCTGTTCTTTTCAGTCATAGATGACAATGGACCAGAAGTTCTCCCTATGTTGAAGAGCTTACAGAATACAGTATGTGCCAGGAGATAACAGGGGAAAATAAACTGTGAATGATCTGCTCTCCTGAGGACACAAACCATTTGTAATTCATTCAAAGAGAGAGAGTAAGCATGAGCAGAAGCTAAAGTTAGAGAAAATTCAGAGACATGAAGATCAAATCAAAATGTCACTTTATTTCTTATAGAGTTGCTCGATATTGGAGAACATGAACTTGAAAGCACTGTTTTGCATGGCTAGCATTTCCTGAACTGTCAAAGCAAATCTACAAAGTTCTGCTCCCCAAAGGGCTGAGTTGATCAAGAATATAGAGAATACCTGAAAAAGTATGTTTCCAAGGGCACATGACCCATGCATTCCCTGGCTGGATTTTAATAATCAAAGTCTTAAAACTCTTACTAATTGCACCTTTAAATAAATGCTTATACTGTAAATAATTGTACCTTTAAATAAATGCTTCACCCACAGCCCTTCCCTGACTGTATCCCCACCTCCTGGTGGAAAAATTTTTGACTTCCAGATCCCTGGTATTCCAGCTCACCTAGTCTCTCCCTCTCTGATCCATGGGCACTCATTGCCTCTGCAATGAGTTGCTCCCCAACCTTACCCCAACACTCTATGGGCATCTGGAGTTAGGCACCCTAACTCCAGGCACCCTGTGACATGTTGGGCGGGGGCAGATGGTGGCATCCTTGTCCACTGTAAGAAGCTGGAAATGTTTAGCCAGTCACTCTGGGTGAAGGGCAAGCTTCTCACCCACTCCTGATCCAGGCAGAGAGTATGCCCCCTGTAAATGGCAGTTGCAAACACTTGGTGGTCACTCACTAATATATGCTAGAAAAGCAGCGGGAATGAGACCCTGAAATGCTGTTGCGGGCATCAGGGAATCATAGGACAGGGCTGGGGGTGGGGGGTCTTTGCTCATTCTATCAGGAGCCTAGTACCCAAGGGAGGAAGATCTCAAATCACAGAAGAATGACACCATTGCAGCTTGAGACTATGATCACGGAAGAAAGCAAATGTTTTATGTTTTAGTAGATTTAATGGCATGTAGAGATCTAGAGCCACAGGCACAGTTCCTGTTCCTTATCCAGTCTATAATTCTGTGAGGATTTACGGCATTTGGATCTGTGAAACTTTACTGGGGGTAAGGGGAAGGGTTGAGTTTTCAGAGTCTGGTCTCAATGGGCATGTGAGAATTCCTTCTTTCCCAGCAGTGGGGTGATTACAAGGATTGAATCAAGCACTTCTGGGGAACTAGGGAATTTTCTGGAAAGGAGAGGAGGGGAGCTGGCAGTATAACACATGGGGCCTGGAGAAGAGCAGCTTGGATATTCATATAAAGGTGGCTCCAGGCTACTCAATTTGCATTGTACTCATTACTCATTCTTTGGTAATATAGCTGGGATCCTCTGCTACTCCTCAACATCTTCCTCTTCTATTCAAAGTGATCAGCCATCTTTCTTCTTTCCTGACTTAACTAGCAGGTCAGCCTTTGGGAAATTGGTGTTAAAGAGAGAAATCTGTAAAATGACATATCATTCAGTGTGATTTTATGTCTTTTAAGAGGTTTTGGAAACAGCAGCCCATCTGTCCCCCTGTGTTTTACTCAGTTCTCCAAGCAACAAAGTTTTAGACGCAAACCACTAACACTCTTCACATGGTTCATTCTCAAAAGAGCATTAGAGATTTTATTCCTTGGACCAACTGAGGAGAGAGAGAATGCCATAGCACTCAGCAGGGCAATTCAACTTTCACCAGCTGAGACAGAGTTAAGCCTTTAGAATTGTTGCCCCCTAAAGGAAAATAAAACACAAGGCGAGGAAATTAAGATGATCTTGCATCATTAAGCAGTCATGTGCATTACTGAAAGATGTTGCTTTCTTATTGGGGCTATTAAGTATCACTTTGAATAATGGCTCCAGAGAGCTGAATACCAGAACAAAGACAAAAGGAAACATTTAAAAAAATCAGGAATTAAAAAAATCAGAACTGGGAAAAATAGACATTTCCTGTAATAAACTTGAAGGCATATTCATGCTCACATATATGTATATAAACACACACACTTGAAGCACAGGAGATAATCATCTCTTGTCTAAAAGCATTTCCAAAATCTAATGATTTTCTCTAGTTTTTATGAAGCTTTCTTGGGTCCTGTTATAATTTATATCAGTGTGTTCAACTTTTATTTTAATCAAATGTAAAGGTTTGTACTCATTCATAATAAAACACACTCTGAAGGATTGGTCTTGGCAATTTTTGCACTTAGCTGGGAGTAGATATTTCCTTTTTGAATGAAAGGAGATGGGATTGATATGCTAAGATTCTTGTAGCTTAGCAAAAATGGGAATGGGGGCTGACAAAAGCATATAGGTTGTCAAATATGTGTTTCCAGTAGATGAAAATTGACTGACACATCAACATGTTGGGGCTGGGATGTAGGTGTGAATCTTATGTTTTGTTTAGAACAAAATCCTATTACTTTATGAGTTAAGAGCTAATTTGTGACTCTTTAGACTATGTGCTAAAGTCTTTCTTTAGACTATAGACTAAAGTCCCATCTTTAGTCAAGAGGAATGTGGTACATAAAATTATATTATTCAGCTCTTCTCAGGGCCTTTGGACAACAGTGCACAAGGCATATGCTAATGTGTGTGTCCAGAGACATGGTGTGCATTGCCACATATTTCACCTAAATTGTAAGTTAATGAAATTTTGTAAATAAATTGGAAGATTTTTTTTTATTATTATTATTAATTATAATTGACATCATTTGTATTCCCCAGGGAGTTCCCACCACCATTCCACCCATGCACCATCACCTCAGTCCCTTGTGCACTTTCTGCCCTCATCCCCGTCTTTGCCCTCCTCTCTTTCCCCTCCCCACCATGGTCCCTTTGGTTTATCTTGACTTTTTGGTCTTGTTGAGTTTTTGTTTGCTTTTGGTTATAATTGCCCAATTCCTTGAGCTTATTCTTTGTTGTTGTTGTTCTTTCATATTCCTCCTAATAGTGAAGCCATCCGATATTTTTCTCTTGCCTTCTGACTTGTTTCACTCAGTATAATTCCTTCTAGTTCCATCCATGTTTCTATAAATGTCCCTAGTTTCTCATTTTTGATTGCTGAATGATATTCCATTGTGTATATGTACCACATCTTCTTGATCCAGTCCTCTACCTTTGGGCATTTGGGTTGTTTCCAGGTCTTACCAATTGTAAATAGTGCTTCAATAAACATAGGAGTACAGGTGCTCTTTTGGATCAGTGTTTTTGTGTCCTTTGGGTAGATGCCTAGGAGTGGAATTGCCAGATCATAAGGTAGTTCCATCTCTAGTAGACTGAGGAACCTCCATAGAGCCTTCCATAGTGGTTGAATTAATTTGCATTCCCACCAACAGTGTAGTAGAGTTCCTTTTTCTCCACATCTTCACCAGCATTTGTTGTTGTTGTTTTTTTTGATGTGTGCCATTTTTACCGGTGTAAGTTGATACCTCATTGTGGTCTTGATTTGCATTTCCCTGATTATGAGGGGGCAGAAGAACTTAAAAGACACTTCTCCATAGAGGACATACACATGGCCAATAGGCACATGAGAAAATGCTCAATATCCCTCATAAATTGGAAGTTTTAATTTAAAAATGTAGTTTGACGAAGTATCATTGAAGATCTTTTGGTGCCATTATGTAGATACACCTTACTTTCCCAGGTTCTCCCAATAAGTAGAATACACAAAGGAGAAACCAGAACTTGCTCTAAAATCAGGCTGCTCTCTGAGAAGTTTAAGAAAGAAAAAGAAAACAAAAACAATAAAACAGTTCTGAAGATATTTTGGAAATCTGTATTTAGGTTAATCGCAGCCATCAAAAATCATAAAAGTGTACTACCTAGGATAATAGATATGAAGAAACCTTTTATTTTCAAATCCTATTAGGTAATAACGGCTCGTTTTCAACCCTGGAAGTTCCCCAGGTTAAACAAAATCTGGAATTAACCCTGGCACAGCGAGGACAAGGAAAGGCTGATGAACGATCCAGACCACTCCAGACTGGTAGGTGGCTATTAAATAAGCAGAGACATTGACGTACAAGACTGCAAGTCCACTAGATTTCCACAGCACCCCTGCTCCCAATTTTAAAATTTACACAAGACCTTAATTGGGTTCAGTCACATGTTAGTCAAATGGTCTCAAGACACATGACTATCTCAAGGTTGTGTCCTTGAATCAAAGTTGTATCTTCTAAACCAGCTCCTACTGAGGAGACACGGGGCAGACAATGTGCATTCCCCCATCCCCAAGGTGCAAGAAAGGGGATAAACAGCCTCTGATTATCTGGAAAGGGCTCATGTATCAACCCACATTTTCCATGACCTCCTCAATTAATACCTATTTCCTTGGTATTTTCTGAATATTTCTGAAGTTTTCTCCTTTCTGCCATGATCCTCCAACTGATAAACACTGTAGCTTTGATAGAAAATTTAAAAACTCTTGGTTAAGATGAAACTTCTTTTGATTTAAGCAGACTCTGATATCATTTTTTACATTTATACCATAGATTTGTCAATGTTGGACTTTGAAAGGTGCACCTCCACTCTCCACTTTATGGCTATATTAGTACTATTACTAAAGGAAAGAGAGGACAAGACAGAGAAAAGAAACAAAAATAATTGCACTTTATACTAGAGAATCAGAGAGAGAAAGATTTTTTGAAAAATCTCAGTAATTCTAGAAATGATTAAATTTTAGAATGGTTGATTCTAAATACAATTAAGCAGGAATGATTATTTGTCCCAAATATCCTAAAAAAATTGGAGGACTAAAAATTTGCATTTCTCCTTGCATGGTTATTCTGCTTAGATGAAGTTGAAGAATAGACTTAAAAGAAATTTCATTATATAAAAAAATCTCACTAGAGGAAACTTTTGATTACTAAAATATTTTATTTCTGAAAATCCAAAAGTTAAAACTTCCATTTTTGAAGAAAAAAATATATATATAACTCAGAAGAAAGTAAGCTTGCACCATTTTTACTGTGAAACTATCTACTAGTTCATATATAAGACTCAATTTCATAAATAAGGGATTAAAAACAATGTTTTTATCATAGTAGAAGTTCAAAATGCTTTTTTAATATTTTTTTAACCTTAAACTTTTAGTTATGCAACCATGATTCTCTTGGATTAGAATTTTTTTGTCCCTTAAGTTCAAGAGAGTCAAATTTAACATCATTGAGGAAATTAAAACACATCTCAAAATAGGTCTTAGAGTAAGTCTTTTTAAAATTTATTTTGAATTAAGTGATCAATGCTTTGTTAACTTTGAGCTTGTTGGCATAGAATTATGTCTACACGCTCTAGTAATTGACATATAAGCTTAAAGAAATCTCTTTGCCTGAAATAGTTATATAATTTCATGAAGTATGTTGCTTCATCTCTCCTGTTGCATGAAGGTGATTAGCCGGTGTGGCATTTTAAGTTTATGGAACTGTGTTTGTTTTCTATAATAACCAACTGGAAAGTAAGAGAGGGACTTAGCCGTAAGCACTAACAGCCACACCTTGAAAAACATTTCTTTCCAGATTTGGGTGCAAGTTGACTTGATTTTGAACCATCCTGGGATGAAGGGCAGGTGTCTATCTTCCATCTGTGGTCTACTCTTCACTCCCCAGGGACCGATAGAATCCCTCATGCACCTGGCAAGCTGTGAAATATTAGAGCTTAGCAGGGAGGAAAAGGTAATTTCTTCTTTGAATCCAGCTGGTATTCAACAGACTCTTTGAAAAGAGGATTGATAGTTCATGTAATTTTAATCCGGGTTAATATGCATTTTTAATAAAACTACAGATGCTATTCTTCTCCATACATGTTCAACAACATATCAGCACTCGCTGACCAGGTTTTGTTATTCCTATTTGTTGTGAGAAATAACTGTTTTTTAAAAAAATGCAATTCCTTGAAGGAAAAACCTTGGCATTTGCCACTCTTTCTTCTCCTCAGTATGAATCAAATCCTAACAATATTAATTCTCTTTACAGACTTCACATCCCAGTTTTTCAAAAGGGTCTCAAAGTCATCTTTGTTTGAAATGTAGCCAGCTGGGATTTACAATTTTAATCATGAAGGAATTAGAACAGATGGGAACTTTTCCTTATGGAGAGGGTGAAAGTCCTTAGCAGTTGTCAGTAGAGTCAGTGAGTAGGTGAGGTGACTTCCTGTAGCAAAAGCCCAGGACTGAGTAATATTTGGAAAAATACCTATAGTGGAAATAGTAAATAGATCTTTCCATTGCATCCAGCTGGCCCTGGGTTTCTAGAGATGGGAGAGTTTTTTATCTCTCCACCCTTGGAGTGGTAACTGCTTCTATCCTTTGAAGTCTTCTGCAAGTGGACACCTTCAGGGGTTGTGCCTTTCTGCCTCCAAGTGACTTACATGCCTGTCACTCACTCTTGACTTGTGACTTCCTAGGTGCCTCCCTTTCACCATTCTCTCCATAGCATTGGCTGTTATTTTGTACCTTTACTCTTCCAATAATCTCCATAAACTCCATTTCCTCTAGATCATCTCTGAATCAGGAATTAGATGCTGGAAGTGGTTCTCGATAAATATTCTCTGGCTCATTAGTATCTCACAGGGGTCTCTGCTCACTTCCAGCCCTGTTCCCTGAGTGTGGTGATATTTGCAATAGAGCTTCATTTACCAGCGTAAGAATATGTCTCAGTGGACATCAGATATGGCCTGCCCTCAAGGACAGTGAGAGTGAAAATTTAGAGGGTGAGAGCTGAGATCACCAGCCCCACACTGCTTGACTGTGGGCACCATCTTCTTCCTGTACAGTCTCTGTACCTTGTAGAAGATTCCAGGCCTTCCTCCTTCCAGAGTAGCCACTAAGCAGGCAGGTGACTTTCTTGACCTCCTACCTTTTCTCAAAAGTCCTCCTCAAATTAATCAGAATCTTACAATCAGATCAGCAACTATTTTATACCAAAGCCATACTCAATCTTAGCATGTAGACAACTTTCCTGTCTTCAGCTACTTCTAGAATTTTTTTTAGATATGATTCAAATGAGAATGACACCCACAGACATGATAGTGCTTTCAGTCACAGATGACATTTTTAAAAATAAATGGGTTGATTAGGGAAGTTCAGGTGATATTTATATGATGAGATATCAGTGACATTTGTCTTGCTTTGGTTGCATAAATATTTCCTGTAGAACCATCTCTAAAGACTGCTGGATGCTATGTGCCATGGAAAGTGGCCTTCCATGAGAACTGAGGCAACTGAAAGAGAAAATTAGTGTATTTAATGCAAAATTGGAACAAAAATTGGAAATAAAATGAGGAGAGAAGAGGAAAGGAGAGGGAAGTCAGGAGGGAAGAATGAGAAACTCATTTGCTTCACTGACTCCAAACTTGGGTGCTCAGACTCCAAAGTTGGGACCAGGGCTCCCTCTGAGACCCAGGTAATACTGCAAAGATGGTGCTCTCCTTTACTGCCATATACCCATGACCTTAGCTCTGCCTAATGAACAGGTGGTTCCAGAGGTCCTGTTGGGGAGTTAGAGCTCTTTTTTGCATGCAAGAGCTGGGGTGAAGACCAGAAGTGCAGGAGGTAAGAGGATTCACCAGAGACAGAATGGGGAGTAGAAAAAGCAGATATACTGAAATTCACTGATGAGGGGAGCAGCTGGTGAGATAGGAGAGGTCTGTTGTACCTTGTGAGTCAGCAATCTGGCCAGGGATTGAACTCATGCTGAAGTGTCTGCAGACAGCTTCATAGTGCTGTGACTCAAACCTTCATGCCAACAGTGAGGCCTTGGACCCTCTTTTCTAACAAAACATATTGCAAAGTCTCCATTCCAATATGCTATTACTGAAGCACAATTAGCAGGTTGATATAGAACAGCAAGCACTTCATTGTGGATAGATAATTTCAACACTGTAGCATTAAAACTTTAAGGAATTTAGAATCATTTTTAGTTAGTTTATTTCCACTAACTTTTATATAAAGGAATGCACATGCAGGGAAGAACTTCATCCATGGTATTCCCCACGTTCTTCAGTTTGGAAGTCCTTTGTCACTTGGGTGATAGTGCTTTCTTAACAAAGCTAAACTCTGGGCTGAAGTTGGTCTCCCTCTGTGCACCCTGCAGTCATTCGTCCAGTCCTCAGGGGGGCTCCCTAAGATCTGAATGATTACACCTGGGGAATGTTTCTCCCCCATTGCAGACCACCAGTCATCTTAATCCTGCTGTATGAGGAAGAAAGTTCTCTCTCTCTTTTTTTTCACTGTTTCTGAAAGTGTTTTCTTCTGAGACAATGGCATGTTGTTTTCAATGAGTTTAGGAATTTAAATATTTTTTTTTTTAAAGATTTATTTATTTATGCATACAAGCACTGGGGTACAGGCCAGAGGCGTGGGGGGTGAGAGGATTCACCACAGAGAGCGGGGAGC
>JAGFMF010011747.1:8218127-8270389 GCA_019455555.1 Galemys pyrenaicus | reverse complement strand
CCCTCCCTGGCCGGCGGCAGGGATCGAACTCGTGCTGCAGGGGCTGCGGTTTGCTTCATAATACGTTGCTTAACCCACTGCGCCACCAGGGAGGCCCGAGTTTAGGAATTTAGAAGGGAAGAAAATATCTAGAAGTAGCATCCACTGTTTTCTTACGGAAAGATCTGAGGTAAGGGAGTGCTAAGAAGTTGGCTTTTGGGTTGTGATGAATGAGGAGGAAAATGCAAGTTGAACACAGATAAAGAGCTCAAATGTGATCTTGCCACTGCATTATTCAGGAATGTTTATGATAAGAAGTAGAACATTTGCCAACAAAGCATTTGCAAACACAGAAAAGAACATATAAGTCCCAGTTTGGAAATACCTGTGTTTACCATAGAGACTGTTTCTCACTCCAATCTTAAGAGGTAAGCAGGAAGAAAATATATACATACATCTATATGTATATAGATATATATATAAAGATATAGATACATATATATAAAGATATAGATACATATATAAAGATATATGTATATATATAAAGATCATGCTTTTAATGATTGTGCTTTAAATGAAATTTCTAAAAATGGACTGGTATAAACATTTGCAAGTATTTGCTCTATAATTAAGAAGCCTATTTTTTTTCTCCTTGAATAAAATCTGAGCTCTGACAAAACTTATTAGTAAATTTTGAGTTTGTTCTATTTCGAATCATGTCTCACCTGATTTACATCAACAAAAAAAAAGTGGAGAAAATACATACAACGAATCATTTAACTTAATATAGAAATTCAATAACAACAGGGAAAATATATGATGAAGGTACTTTTAAGGTTTTTAATTAGATTCCTAAAACGTGTATTACAAGAACAAAAGAGAATTCTATTATTTGATGTATTCTCAAAATAATGACCTTTATTTGAATATGTCCCTTGTTGGGAAGCCTGAGATGCCTACATGAAGTACTTAAAACACTGAAAGCTGGTGTACCCAGGTGCAGCATTTAGGAATCTGGTAGAGAAGGAACACAGACAAGACATAAAATATGGATTATTAATCACATTTCATAAAAATAAGAAAGAGGAGTAGAATTTAAGCCAGTCTTTAAAAATTCAAATTAATATCAAGCACAGGATGATGAAGCTGAATATTATAAGAAAATCAATGTTTGGGTGCTTTTGTTGTTACCTAAATAGTTTCATGACTGTTTCAAATTATTTGATATAGTAGCAAAAATATTTATGCCCATAAATCCTCATCCCCTTGCCATGAGTTTGGACTTTAAGACTTCAGACCTTTAAGCCGATACCAAAGATTTTCTTTTAACTTCAGCAATGAGTTGTATTCTATCCAAGTTGATTAAAGATAAGGTGAAGATTGGACCACATTTAAACTTGAGTGTTTTTTTTTTTTGTTTTGTTTTTTAGAGAAAACTGCATGCAATTTTTATTCAACCATTTCTTGATTTCCACCATTATAGTTTCAAAGAATTTCCTTCTTTGATAGATAAAGATTTCTTTTTACAATTGTTCTTTTGAGTGACTTGCATATTGGTATGCAAGTGTGAACTTTCTCCTAATTTCTTTACTACATCATGTAAGCAAGGATATGTGTTTCCTAATAATGTGTGGTATAATAATTCTGAATACATTTTTGATGGTGAATTTTAATTAGGCCATTGATACTTTGATGTGAATATGCTTTTCTCAAAAGATCAAGGCTTAGAATAAGTTATCAATTTACTAAAATAGCTTTTCATCAGATTTTATTATTTATTGATTTCCTACAATGTATAGGGAAATTCAGCTAATGCTTAAAACTCAAATAGTATGCAACAAGGAAGTTGAAATTTAGAAGTCTCGTATAGACATTTGCTCTTGCTCACAGTTTTCTATTTACACATTCAATGATGCTACTGAATCAACCACAACACACTGACGTGATGCGTATGTGCCTGTCTTTAATATCATCCATCCATTAAACCCACATATTCACAGAGACTCTTCAATGGAAAAATATAATGTATGTGAGACTCTGGGGATACACAGATGAAATCCACATGGTCCTTTTCAAAGAAGGTAGCCGTATTTTTGAAATAAATATTCTAATCCAATGTGATTCACTTATTTATTAAGTCCAGTGGAAATAGGGTTAGGAAGGTTTAACTTGGTTTGGAGAGGAGAGTAGAAATGACCGGGCAATATAGTTGGAGGGAGTAAAATGAATCTTCATATACAAATAAACCACTTTTAGTAAAATGGGCTGGGAGAAACTTTAGAAAAAAGCAGCAAATGTTCTACAATGATTAACAGAACTGGAGACCATGAAATAATCTGGACATAAAAACAACACATTGGAATTATTTGCAATATATAAAAATTAGGAAATACATATGAATTTATATATCTTCAATATCATTATTGGTGCTTATTTTTATGGGTAATGAGTTGACTTGTTGAACACACTTCTCTATGGTATGGACTATATTCTGGAAATTTATAGGTTAAGTAAAGTTAGCACTTTATATTAGAAAGAAGTATCAGTGCCAGTATATTGATGTTATGGTGATGATAAGTGGTTACAATGATTGTTCACAAAAGTCTGCGTGGTCTTCAAGAAATATAGTGTCATATGATCTGGAATTGAAATATTAGTAATAAGTCACCAAGAAAATTCCAGGCACAACAGGGAGAAGGATGCTTTTGGATACCTGCAGGTAAATTGGCATCGCCAACAAGCACGGATGGCAGATGATAGCAATAATGTGACATAAGGCTCAGACCAGATTATGGTGACTTCACAAATTTTTGTTAAGGCAATATAATCTATAAAATATTATTATGGCAAAGGTAAGATAAATTTTCAATTCTATGCTTATTTGGTAGTAATTTTGTTTTTAATTACTTAAATTTCAAAGATACTTTTTCATAATTGAGAAAATAAATGTGAAAATAAAAAGACATTTGAGAATAAAATAACATTGAGAGTTAAATTTATCATGCTAGATAACAATGCTAAGACTAAAGAAGGTGTACATTTCTTTACATTTGAGAAATCCCTTCCCATATGGAAACTTACATATTCATTGTAACTCTACCTTTTCCCTTAATTTTCTAATACCTGTTACTTATCTCATAAGGGGCTACGTCCCAAGTCACCACCACACTGACATTTATATTTGTTTTTTTCAATATCTATATAAATAAGTGCAAAAAAAAAAAACAGCTTGCTCTAGAGAATCTTGGACTTGTTTAGCAGTGTATCTGGGAAGTCATTTTTCAGAAAGAGACTTTTCATAACCTCAAAATCAGTGAAATGGAACCACTAAATGTGATTACACTTGGCAAAGGTCAATAAGTTTCCACATTCGAACAAAAGGGTGCGTTCATATTACTTTCTTACACATTTCCTTTTCCATAAATATTAATAGACAGAAAAGCTAACAGGAACAGACTATAATAATATTAAAAGCAGTCTCTTAAAATGCAAATTTATTAAAATATTGTCTGCTTGTATACATGTAGCACACAAACACCCATACTATTTTTATAAATGTCTACACATGTATGTTCATGATATGATAGTGAAATAAAATATACATTAATTTCAAAGAATTTAATCATCTATTTTTATATAACCTTTTAAATTACAATTACTATAATGTCTGATGTTCATGACACATTGACATTAAAAGGGGCACTTAATCTCACAACTTTGAAAAATGATATTTTAAAATAATTTTTATCTTTATTTGTTGAAAGGTTTAGTAATATCCACTTAACTTTGTTTGAAAATGTCATTCTGATATTTCAGGTCTAGATTAAATTTGATTTTTCCAAGAAGCACTATAAATAAGATTAAAGCATAAGAAGATATATCTAATATCTCCTTCAAATAAATGAAATAAATGGAAAGTTTTCATGTGATGGTAATATGGAGGTTTTGCTTCCCTCACCTTATCCCTAATCCTGATACTCTTTGCAGAGCAAAATAGAAGTCCGCTACCCCAACAAGTTCACCTTGCCATCACCAGAGTCAAGGTCACAACCAGTGACTGCATCTAAGGGACCATTACACACAGGTATTATGAAATCTAGAACAAATTTTTTTTCAACACAACATACTTAAAAATGTACATTAAATACAGGTTTATCATGTTTTGTTACAGTCATTTTTGAAATATAGGCTTTAAATGTCAATCCTGACATAGATATTATATCCAAAATAAAGCTACCTGGCTGTCTGTTTTTACCTGTTTCTGGTCATTCAGTTATCCTCCATCATCAGAATGAAAGAGGAGGAGGTGAATGATAAGTATGAAAATTCTTTTTTTAATGAAATGTTGACCTTATAGGAAGATAATGTTAGCTTTGGGATAAACTTCATCCAGTCTTAGAAACATCTGAGACAACTCAATCTTAAGTGAAAGTCTATTAAGACTGAGGCTGGGATAATCCAGCTGTATGAACTGAAACACTTGACCTAGAAGAGTTCAGACTTATGTGAGTAAACAAATAGTGAAATTTTAAAGCAGTCTAGTGACTGCTATTCCAGAGATAATGGCAAATCAAGTTAAATCCCTGAAAATTGGTGTTGCATTCCTTAAACAATTCTTAAAAGACTATAAGGAGCTTTTGGATGAGCCAAATGGAAAGATGAAATTCTGCCTTGGTTCCTAGTCTTATAAAAAGACACTTCCCATTGCGTGGTGTCTCCGTTACGATAGGAAGCAGGTGATTCCTAGTCTCCATTACCTTCTGACTTCTGCCTCTAATGGGCCATATGGTTCCTGATTCTTCTGTAAGTAACTTAATGCTTTGAGTAATTAACAGGGCAGATGCTTCCTGTACAAAATCACCATTAGATCTCCTTTGCATAGTAGAAACCATCGTGGACCCAATTGTGATGTCAGCTTTTATATGTCACCAGTAAACTGTAGTACTGCTTAATAAAACTCAAAGAAAATGTTGGCCTCTTAACCGTTTTCAATATAACTACATGCAGCATCGTATCGTATTGGCAGCCTCTGCTCGGGAGAAATTAGAACCTTGTCAACCTCCGTGCCATTCTCCCCATTATTTTCATCTCATAAGGCTTTTGAATTTATTTGCTTGATCAATAATAGTCCTGGTAAAAATCAGATAACTGACACTGAGTCAATCACAATAAAATGCTAATTTTAAAAATCCATGACAAAAGTGAGAGTTTATGCAAACCAAAAGAAACTTCAACATTGCCAGAAAATATAAGAGGAATCTAATATGACTGACAGGACAGCAAAAGCTTTTTATATAGTTATAGTTGCCACCTGACCATTTTTTTTCCTCCGGATTTAAAAAAATACTATGTAACTTCAATAACAAAGGTTTTATTCGTACAAAAATCAAATAAAGGCCAACAAGTCACAAAATCAGAGGTACTGGAAAATAACAGCATCAAACTTGTACTAAAATAAGAAAGAAGAGGAAAGGAGTCCTAATGGGAGGTCATTCCCATCACTTTGAGTCTTCACAGACAGGGTTGCCACTTACTGGGACAGGCACAAGTGAGCACTGGTACCTGAGAGCCACCTCTCAGGTTCCCATCCTTGTAGCAGAAGCAAGAAGACAGTGTTGGAATCACAGTTATCATTAGAAGGAAATGTTATTTTCTAGTGCCCAAGCATACCGATTGGAACTCCATCTTCAGTTTTCCTGAGACAACATGGATAACTTCAAATTTTTGTTTATGAACAAGTATATTTGTTCAAGGAAAGGGAAGTTCACATTGTAGCCTAAGGAAGCAGTCTAAGTCATTCTCTTTATTTTTTTAATATTGTGTAGAAAACTAGAGTATAGGCCAGAAACACAGGGAGGTAAGATTCATTAGAGACAGAGTGGGGAGAACAGGTGGTCTTACTGAAATACACTGCTGAGGGGAGCAGCGAGTGAAACAGGAGAGGTCTGCTATGCCTTCTATGGGTCAGCTCCATGGCCAGGGATCGAACTCAGGACATAGAGGTGATAGCACTGAGACTTAACCCCTAGGCCACCAGGGAGGTTCTAAGTCATTCTGTTTTCTGTTGTTTTTTTTTAAGATTTATTTTATTCATTCTATCTAAGTCATTCTGTTTTTAATAGAAGTTTAGGCACATAGATTTTTGGTTTGAGATAACACAAAAAAAGAGAACTACAGACCAATCTCCCTAATGAACACAGATGCAAAACTCCTCAATAAAAATTCTAGTCAACAGATTATAACAATGCATAGAAAGGATAATTCACTATGATCAAGCGGGATTTATTCCAGAAGCTCAAGGATGGTTCAATATCCAAAAATCAATCAGCGTATTCCAACATATCAACAAAAAGAAGAACAAAACCCATTTGATCATATCATTTTATGCAGAGAAGGCAATTGACGAAGTCCAACATCCATTCATGATAAAGGTTCTTGAAATCCTTGGATTAGAAAGACCATACCTCAACATGGTAAAAGCTATATATGACAAACCCACTGCAAATATAATCCTCAATGGCGAAAAACTGAGATCATTCCCTTAAGATCAAGAATAAGACAAGGATGTCCACTCTCTCCACTGCTATTCAACATAATACTGGAAATCTTAGCCATAGAATAAGAAAGGAAAAGGACATACAAGGAATCCAAATAGGGAAAGAGGAAGTAAACTATTATTATTTGCAGATGATATGATAATATACTTGGAAAACCCTAAAGGCTCTACATAAAATCTAATTAAAATAATCAACCAGTTTAGTAAAGTAGTGGGATACAAAATAAATGCAAAAAAGTCATTAGCCTTCCTACAAACAACCAGTTTGAAGAAGAAGAAATCAAGAAAAATATACCCTTTACAATTGAAACCAAAAAAATCAAAGACTTGGAATCAACCTAACAAAAGATACAAAAGACCTATACAGAGAAAATTATAAAACACTGTTAAAAGAAATAGAACAGGACACAAAGAAATGGAAAAATATCCCTTGTTTATGGATAGGAAGAATCAACATTATCAAAATGACCATCCTACCAAAAGCAATCTACATATTCAACACAATACCAATAAAAATCTCAATGAAATTCTTTAAGGAAATAGATCAAATATTGATGAAATTCATATGGAGACACAAAAAACCCCGATTAGTCAAAGCTCTACTTAAAAAAAAAAAAGGAGAATGGAGGTATCACACTCCCAGACTTCAAACTTTACTACAAAGCAATAGTAATTAAAACAGCTTAGTACTGGTATAAAGACAGACACACAGACCAATGGAACCGTATAGAAAGCACAGAAGTAAAGCCACACAACTATGGACAACTGATCTTTGACAAAGAAGCAAAGAATTTGCAATGGGACAAAGAGAGCTTATTCAACAAATGACACTGTCAGAACTGGTTCACCATATGCAAAAAAAAATGACACTGGACCACTATCTCACACCATATACAAAAATCAAATCAAAATGAATAAAAGACCTAAATGTAAGACCCAAAACTATAAAATATATAAAGAAAAACATAGATAAAACATTGCAAGACATACATCTCAATAGTGCTTTCAAGGTGGCAGTCCCCAAAGCAATAAAGAGAGAAGATAAACAGATGGGGCTACATCAAGATAAAAAGCCTCTGTACAGCAAAGAAAACATTAAACAAAAAGAAACCCCACTGAATGGGAAAAGAATCTTTGTGCTCCACATAACAGACAAGGGTCTGATCACAAAGATATACAAAGAACCCATAAGACTCAAGAAAAATAAATTTAAAAACCCAATCAAAAATTGGGCAGAAGAAGTTAAAAGATACTTCTCCAAAGAGGACATACACGTGACCAACAGGCACATGAGAAAATGCTCAATATCTTTCATAATCAGGGAAATGCAAATCAAGACCACAATGAGGTATCACCTTACACCGGTAAGAATGGCATATCAAAAAAACCCAACAACAACAAATGCTGGCAAGGATGTGGAGAAAAAGGAACCCTAGTACACTGTTGGTGGGAATGCAAGAAGCTAATCCAACCATGATGGAAGGCCGTATGGAGTATCCTCAGTCTACTAGAAATGGAACTACCATATATCTGGCAATCTCATTCCTAGGAATCTACCCAAAAGACACAAAAACACCAATCCAAGAGAGCACCTGTACCGCTATGTTTATTGCAGCACTATTTGTAATTGGTAAGACCTGGAAACAACCCAAATGCCCAAAAGTAGAGACTGGAATATTATTCAGCGATCAAAAATGAGAAACTAGGGACATTTATAGAAACATGGATGGAACTAGAAGGAATTATATTCAGTGAAACAAGTCAGAAGGCAAGAGAAAAATATTGGATAGTTTCACCACTAGGAGGAATATGAAAGAGGAACAGCTACAACAACAGCAACAAAAAGAAGAAAAAGAATGAGCTCACGGAAAAGGGTAATTACAACCAAAAACAATAAAAAAAAAACCTCAACAAGACCAAAAGTTCAAAGATAAACCAAAGGGACCATAGGGGTGTGGGCAGGGCAGAAAGGGAGGGCAAAGAATGGGATGAGGGCAGAAAGAGCACCAGAGACTGAGGTGATGGTGCACCGGTGGAATGGTGGTGGGAACTCCCTGGGGAATACAAATGATGTCAAATATACTTAAATAAAGAAATTTAATTAAACAAAATAATAATAAAAAAAGATTTCTGGTTTGAGAAGCATCCTTATTGTGGATGCATTGGGTCAAGCTGGCTGTTTTCAACAAACTCAAGTTTTACTGTCACTAGCCATGCAGTGCTGGAGGACCTTGTCCCCACAACAGGTTTTTATGATGACAGTTTTACTAGATATCAGGCAAAGCTAAAATTCTTTTAAGAATATGTTTACTCTTTTTAAAATTTATGTACTCTGTAGCAACATTCCAGCTCATTTATTTTAAAACTTTGCACAGGGAACCAATTGCTTTTTCCATTAACCTATTCTCTGAAAGTAGGAACTCAGGTGTATGGTCAGACAAAGGTATCCCCTGTATAATTCTAGACATGAAGGGCCCAGAAAAAATTTCATGTCTTTGTCTTTGTTTCATGTTCTGAGAATTGACCTGCTTTGATTTTGGCTCAAAATAGCTGTAGAATTAAACCTTTTATCTTATTCTGCTTAAAGTTGATGGAAGGGTGTTCTAATTTCTTTCCTTTGTTTTGCTCAACACACTTTAAAGTTATAAGAAAACACTGATTTTCACTGCTGCAGTAGTGGTCAGAGACCTGGCAATGAGTTCTGCACTTGTCAGAATCTACCATGACAGAAGGGATTTTTTTTTTAAAAAGATTTATTTATTCATGCACACAAAAGCTGGGGTACAGGCCAGAGTTGTGGGAGGTGACAGGATTCACCAAAGACAGGGTGGGGTGCAGAACAGGCAGATTTACTGAAATACACTGCTGAGGGGAGCAGCTGGCGAGACAGGAGAGGTCTGCTGCACCATGTGGGAACCCTCCCTGGTCAGGGATCGAACTCGTGCCACTGTGCAGCAGATGATTCACAGTGCAACACACAACCTGCTGCGCCACCAGGGAGGCCGCAGAAGGGATAGTGAAACTTACACACTTGTATGAAAAACAAAATTATGTACAAGTGTGTGAGTTAAATTTTGAAGGATTCTGTAGGGGTACTTGTTCAAATGCAGCAATGACCACAATTATTCTGTCCCCCCTCTTATAATCATGCCTTTGGTATGTGACTTTGGAGTAACCGCACCTCAGGACTGAGGAAAGCTTTCCTATCTTCTAATTCAGAATTCAGCTCGGTAGCTTGCTTTGGTCCAATGAAGAATGTAGATAGAACACAGTCCTAGTTTGGAGTCTAAGCCTCAAAAATATGTGCATTGTTAGTGATCTTGTGTTTCTGCCATAGTCACAGAAGGATATTCTGAGTAGAGACAGTTTGTCATTCAGTGAGAAAGAGGAGAGCCATGTGAAGCAGAGACAGCCTACAGATAGAACAGGGGCTCCCCTAAACAAGCTGAAATCCATAGATACTTGAGAAATGGTAGCAGCTTTTTTCTGCTCAGTTGCAAGTTGAGTTATTTTTCACTGAGGGACAGCCAGTTTGCATTTGATGGTGGCTAAGTAGAAATCCATTGTCAGAGGTGGCTACTCAAGTACTTCAAAAATCTTCATTGAAATCTACAACAAAGGTTTTAGTTATTGATATGTGATTTTATAGATATAATATTTTATGAATGAAATGAACAACATTCAACATATGTCATTGGTCCCTTCATAATCCCTTCGAGACTACTACTCAGATAACACCACTAACTCTTCAAGCTGGTATTTTCAGACCAGGTCTAGGGATTCATTGGTTTTACATTTCCCCTACTTCATGTGCCACTTTGTATTCTGTCCAGATTATAAGATTGACTGGATTACACAAAATGAAAAATAAATGATTATATAACTGCTTGTGTGCCTGCTTGCTAATAAAAGTTCACTTGTTGAGCCAATTTTTCTATGACATGCTTTTCATTGTGAAATCTGGAGGTGATCATTCACTTTGCACCAAAAGCTTCTGGCTCTCGCCTTCCATGGCACCTGGAGAACCTTGGGGCTCAGAGCAGTGACTTGCAAAGTCACTGAGCATTTAGTTGCTGCTATAGGACTTTCTAGGACTTCTTCCCTTTGCTCTTGGTCATGGCCTCTGGCCATGTTCCATTTAGTTGGGTCTGTCAGTCTGGTTCCCAGAGCGAGAACAACAGGAATGAGGTCAGAGCTGGCAGTCAATCTCTAATGGAATTAATGCCTTGTTATTTTAACCTCTGAGATTTTTGTTGTTGTTGTTTTATCTACTGCAGCATAACTTGGGATCATATAACATTTGATTACAAAGCTAGGGGGAAGATGAGATATAAAAACTCACTAGCCTCTAATTGTCTTGAGTGAACTACAGTAATGAAAGTTGACAGTTATTGAGTGGACAATTTGGCAAAGGTTAAGCTTGATCTATTTCTATGCTAGTGACTCATATAAGCTCCCTCTGTCTAGTGGAAAATATCTATTGAATCTTTTCTGGACTGAGAATGAGCTGATGGGACTCATTCCTTCTCAGTCAATAAGCAGATTGTTTTAAGTAAGAAGCCAGATTTCTCTTCACTGGTTCCTGCTCTGAAACTCAGGAGGCTATCGGTTTTGAAGACTCCTGGTGGTTTAGGAGTAAGACCTATATGACATGGGAAAAATACATTTTTTGAAAGTTAAGATAGTTAAATAAACTTAGGATATTTTCATTTTAATTTTCTCTCAACCACTACTTTGAGCCAACCCTGGTGAGAGTCTTTGCACTCAGCAGGAAATCTTCACCAACTCACAGGGAATGGTGAGTCTTGGGAGCTTCTCACCTCTGTGCTGCTGAGACAGAAGATCTGCTGAACATATGCATAATGCATTTCCATATGATTTTATGTGGGTGATTTCATTTAGTGACCCCCAATAATCTGCTTTAGTAGGATTCTTCCTATTATGGCTTGTTCAAAAGCAATTGAATGTTAGGCTAGTAAATTGGCCAGTGTCACACAGTGAGAAAAAAATGAGCAGAATTTTGACTTTAACCTTTTCCTTTTCTCCACTGTATTCCATCCCATCAGGAATCTCGCTTAAAACACATAGCTGACACACTCTTAGTTTATTTTGGGTTTCCATCAGTCTTCTTCTGTGGTGAGAAAACATGGGTTTGCAGTCCATACGTGGTGTGTAGTGGTTCTGAGATTTTGTCCCCTGAAGATTATAGCAGCTTTTCTCATCATTCTACAATTTCTTTTCTCACCATCTTTCTGTTCTTTTCCTTTTTCTCTATACTTTCTCTGTGTATCAGTGTTTCTTTAGGGATTTGGTGAGAGGAAAATGAATTAAGACTAGATTCTTGGCTAAGTGAGGGGAAAACATTAAAACATTTTAGTTTTTCTTCTCTTCTCATGAATAACTTAAATGAATTAAATATGATTGATGGTGGCTTTGCATTATTTCCAAAGGCCAATTGGTTAAAAATATGATAAATGTTTTCTCTTAAGGTGCAACTGAAGTAGAATAAAGCTTGCATCTTATCTCTTTCTACCAACCTCCTCATTTTGAAAGAAATGAGCAAAAGTGTCTTAGTTTAGTCACACACATGCACACAAAATACAACTACAGAATATTCTCTTTTTGAGTGTTCATGAAATATAGATATTTCAGACTTTGGTTTGATGGGGAAACTTTACTATTCATTTATGTAAACATTTACATTAAACCCCATTATCAACAAATATGGTTACAACCCATGTTTATATTACTTATTCTAACTTTTGTAGAGAAAAACACACATACATACACACAACTTAGTCCAACAATCTTAAAGATATGACAAGACATGTGAGTAAGAATATCTAATTTTGGCTAAGAGAGACTTCAGCAATGTCAACAAGGAACAAAGTTAACCTCTTCCCTTCCTCTTGCTTTGATGACTGTCCTGCAGCAGAGGATTGTGGAACATCACCAGAGGCCATGACAGAGAGCAGAGGAGTGTCACCCTTGTAGTGACAACTAAATGCTCAGTGATTTCTACAGCTTGCTACCTGTGAATACTAAGATGCTACACCCCATGGAAGATGAAGAGCTAAAAGCATTTGGTGTAGTATTAATGATTATCTCCATATTTCACCATGAAAAGTAGGGCAAAACATTGGCTTAATAGACAAACAATTATTATAAAGCAGGCATAGTTATATTAACATTTATTTTTGTCCTCCAGATGATTGCAAGTTTTCCAGACATGGCAATGTGCTACAGCAAAGAAGATGCTTGTGGTGTGATAATATTTACAAAAGAGGTCTGAACCTGCACCCCTAAATCATACAGAGTGTTGTCAACCAACATTATCTCCAGATAAAGTAACACAATTACAATTAAAAGTCTTTCTCTGGTTTGAGTTATTAATAATGAGTCAACTTTTCCCAGGAATAATCCCTATAGAACTCCTGAGATCTGATTGACCGTTATCACATCCTGAGCTTATGCTTTTAAAAAAGAGGAATCTTGAGATTAGGAAAGGACTAGGGTCTTTGAGGGTAGTTACAAATAAACTACCTCAGATTCTGTGAACAAGAAGAAGGGCAAATATCAAAGTCAGAATCAGGTAACAATGATTGCTAGAGCATTTGAATATGTTTCTACAATATAATTTATCTTTTTCTTGTTGTCATTACTGCTAAAACTTATGAAAACACATGCATGCAATACATATCCACAGAGAAAGAGAACAAGAGTGGATTCTCATGTTGCTGACTGCTAGGCTCATGGAAAGTAGCTTCTTGTCATTCAGGGATGAATTTGAGAAAATGCGTTTTACTTCAGGTGGTGAAGCAAATAGTGAATTTCTTGTGTTTCATTCCTACTAATTTAGTTTTTGGTTAACCACATGTCTTGTCTGTTTCCTTTATCACTTTCTATAATATTTTCATCTTTAATTTGGAGATAACACCTTGCTCCATTTTACAGGCATACAGCAAGAATATCATCATTATATGTTTAACTTGTTCCCAGATTGATTAGTCATGGGGATGTATTGCCAAGTATAGAATTTTCTCTAGAGAAAAATCACTTTGGGCAAGATGAAGCGTATGCATATGCATGTGTTGTAGTGAGGAGAGTGGTTAGTGTAGAGTCAGGTTTTTTAGACTGAAGAACAACATTGAGAAGACATTCAAGTTTCAGGAGGAAACAAGGAAAGGAAGGAAATGTTAGTCAAGGGTGAAAGGCACCATATGTCCTCAGTACCTAGGCACAACAGGGAATTGGCCTAATGGCTGTCTTCATGCACCCTGCTGTGTGTAGGTATTGAGGACATATGGTCTATTTCACCCTGAACTGTGAATTTCCTGAAACAGCTGTAATGTTCTTTTAATGTAGTTTGTGTGACCACTATATATAAGCAGAGATGATTAAAGCATCCCCTTTTCCCCCACTCACAATAATCAAAGGACATTTATATGTTGTTAATGTTTCCTTTTGACCAGTGAACTTTTCCCATCTGAAATGCTATCAGCCCAACCCCCTCCTTTTCATTTTTCACTTTTTCCACAAATCTATTTTTCTTGATCCATTTTTCCATTCTGTTCCCTCTTCCTCTTTTCTAATGCTCAAGAGCTACTAATGGGCACAACTAAGAAAAGAGAATGAAAATGTTTTCAAGTTATTTTTAAAGTGACAGCTTGATATAAAACTGTTTATGTGCAATTTTATTTTAAATATGTTGAATAAAATGAGGATCTCAATTTCAAGTCTGGAAATTGATTATATTAGCCAAAGAAGGACACTGAGTTTGTTGTCTCCTCAAGTCAACTGTTTTGTTTGGGGCATTTTATTTTTGTTCTGAATTCAGGAAAACCAATTCTGATTTGCCACCTGTGACTTAGAAACAGTTTAATCGGATTCTTAGATTCAAATAATAAAACATATTCTGACTGTGAGAATGAGGGAAAAAAAATCACATGAGGGTCAAGTGGAGTGAAAATTATGTTAAAATTTACATAAACATAGAGTCAAGAATGTATGTGAAAGATGTGCTTTCAGGGAGACATTTTTGATGTGAAATTAATTTGGCATAGGTGTTACTGCTAAAGAGACAGTTCAACAAAATCAATAAAGATGATTAATAGCTTGTATAGACATAAATGACACTGTCTTAGAGATCATTTATTTATCAAGGTTGGTTGAAGAAAGAAGATGAAAACTTTCAGCTCTCAATAAGGACCCAAATAATTGCTTACTTAAGTTAGTAATAACTCAGCTTTTAAGAGGAAATACGGGTATTTGATAGACCACAAACACAGTGCTTTCTTTCAATGGGGACATTTTGTTGGACTTTTGAATTATAATAAATGATAAAACTCATTTTAAGTGGATTTACCTAATTTAAATATACATGGTTCTGTTCTTTGAAAATATTTTTTCATAAATTTTCTTGTTTGTAATAGTGCAGGTGAAATAGTCATTGTTCCTTCTGCTCCAAGTTCAGAGAACTCTGCTTTTGGTAATAAATGAAGCTAGATCAGTACACATTAGGCTAAGGATACTTCTTTGTTAATAAATGATGCTAGATAGGTACACATTAAGCTAAGGTACTTTCTTTGGTAAAAACAACAAAAAAATATTTTTTTTCCTTGGAATATATACTATATGCCCTAACTACAACAAATGTTTTAACATCAAGTAGTTTCCCAGAAAAATAAAATAGCATTAAAGATAACTTTTACTACCTTGGAATTTATGATACTTAATGGACACAAAAAGTTTATTTTTGTTCAATTTTTGACAAAATGTTTAGTAGAGTCAAACTAAGTAAAACTAAGTTTAGTTGAGTAAAACTAAATATATGTATATAATATATATATAATATACACATATGGGTCAACATAAGAAAATACATTATATGATTGGAATATTTATTTCTAATGGTTTGTACAAGATCTTACAGAGAAACAGATTTCTCTATATTAAAGCAGTGATGCTTTATCAGTATTAATTAATTAATGAATGCTATGTAAAATTTTTTAAGTATTTTATAATTTCTATTTAGCAATAATGCACATTCTTGTTTCCTTAGTTAGTCACATGGAAATTTTGTTTTGCCAGTTTGCATCAAGATTCTCTTATAGACACAGTGCTGTGAAAGGGGTAGAAGTATTAACAAGTGCTCTTTCTCCCTCTCCCACTATATGCAGCTGTGTTGAACTATATGTCCCAGCATGGCATAAACCAGACTTCCTGAATAGGAGGAAGCTGAGAAGGTGGAATAAGCTGGAAGGAGGAAGCAAGGTGGATATATAAAAGGAAATGGAAGAGAATGGGAGGAGACACATGAAGGAGAGATATGTGAGACACTTGGAAAAGATACTCTAAGAGACTCATGGGTGACAATACATGATGAGGCTGCCACTGGTCCTTGGCAGAGAAAATGACTTGTCATTATCTTGACATGGTATATTTTAAATTTTGAGTCTTTCTTTTTGTTCCAGCTCTCTGGGAACTGCCTAACACCTTTCAGTGGTTTTCTTCCAGATATGTGACACCCTTTCAGATCTCAGTGACCCTGCAACTGGCTTAACCTGTTTGGCTGAACATTTACTTACCAAGTGGAGATGGATAATTAAGGGAATTTTATTGGGAAACTATTTGAATCCTTTTTTCCTCTGCATAAGAGTTCTGTTAAAAATTTTCACACTAAGTATCTGAGTCCTTTGCTTTTTTTGTGTGGTTAGCCAAATCCCCTTTATAGTGTGTACATCTTAACAGGTTGTGGTTTCTGGTTGCCACTCAGTTGTGTGCTAAAAGTTCTAGTCACTTACATAATGTGTGATCTTTTATGCATAAGTGCAAAGTGAAATAGTTCAAGCTATGCTTTCCTAGTTAGTTACACACATTATATGCAAATGATTTAACATCTCTAGTTTTGGTTATATTATTAGTAGTTCTTCTTAAATTGTAATGTAATACAAATCACCTACATTCTTGTTAAACTGTATATTCTGATTTAGATTGTCTGAGATTCTGCATTTCTAAAATGCTCCCAAGTTTTGCTAACTTTATTGACTCATTTTGAGCAAGATAGATTTTTCCAGTTTCTCATATTCCTTGACTGCATAATAGAAGCCCCTATGAAGATTTTTTTTAATAACATTGTCATTTAGACAATTAATAAAACTCTTGATGTGGGGTTCAGGCATCAGGGAATGTAAATAGCCAGTACTGAGAACTATGTAGCACCTGATTTCCATGTAAACTCTATAAAGACCCCAGTAGACTAGATAAACTTTGTAAAATCGTGTTTCCCACTGCAAAATAGAACAAGAAGTGAACTACAAGAGACTGGATAATAAAGTCACATAGTGACTTCACATCAGTGCTACATATCGCTCTCTGAAAAGGCAAAAAACAAGAAAATGGAAGCTTGTAATATAATACCATCAAACATACCAAGGGAGATTAGGGTATCCATTTAAAAAATGGTTGGTTGGGCTTGGGGAAAAGATTGTAACATGAAGCAAAGAAAAGACAAAGGTCACGACCACATTTAATTAATCATGGGGAAAGCCACATGTAATTAACAACTATGTAGGATAAATACCCATATCTGAATGCTTGGAAAGGTGAAACTGTTCTGCAGACATTGGGCCTTTGACCACAGGAGAATGTTCAGTTACTCTTAGTTGACCTAACTAATCATTTGATCCCATGGGAACTTAGACTACCACAGATACCATCATCAAAATTACAATCATCTCCCCCTCTTGTACCCCCTGCCCAATTTCTTGATTTAGTTTTAACCCTGATACTTATCACTTGGTGACATGCCAGTTATTTATAGTCTGTTTCCATTAAAATGTAATAGCAGAAACTTTTGTCTTTTGTTTCTTCCCACAGTCAAGGTGACTGGAGTAGTGTCTAGTGAAAAATGTGTCTTGGATTATTATTTGTTGAATAATAATAAATTAAGTGCTTAGAATAAAACAAACAAAAGAAAATGAAAAAGGAAGATAAAAATATAATCTAAGGATCCATTCTGACTCCTCCTACTAGAAGAATCTTTATTTCTTTTATGTGAAAACTCAAAACTATAAATATTTGTGCCTTGAATATTTTAAGATGTTTATAACATAATATTGTCATCATGAAATAAAATATAACTTAAAATTTCAAACAACATCTAAACTGTTTAAGTAAAATGTTTCCAATATCATATTGACTATTAAGTTATTAAAATACTTAATTCAACTGCAGATAATTAATTTTGATTATTTGAAGATTAGTTGAAAAGTTTTCAAAATAATAATTTTGTTGTTTTGTTCTTTGGTTTACATTTTTTCCTGTGCCGTGTTAGAAATCTCAATCATTTCTGGTTAACATTTGGACACAAAGTAGATTCTACTCTAAAATAATAACAGACTCATTCTAACGCCTAAGAATAACTTATTCTAAATTTATTGTGAATTACCAGAAAAATTTAAGGTAACAATAATGAGAATTCATCAACTGGCCAAAAAGAAGTGGTACATTTTCTATGTCATACTTTTGAGTTCATACATGTGAGAATTTTTATTTTGTGTGGTTTTGTGTTGTCTAGTTATGTAGAACAACCTGTTTATTCACTTGACATATTTAGAAATGGTGCATTCTAGTACATCCAGTGGCTCTTGAACACTATGTCTGACTGAAAATGACAGAGACAAAGGAGACAGTGGCAGCAGTGGTATGATTTATGTTTATTTTCTAATTCAAGAGAATCTTTGTTAGCTTAAAAGCTTGTTAAACAATTTATGAGGGGTAACTTAATTGATTATTTCTTGATGGTGTTTATGGATATTCTACTTCATTGTTTTTTTAAAATTTTCTATTATTTTTTTAAGTATACACAAGAGGGGAAATATCTGATCATAACGTTTACTGACTATAAAATATTTGTTTTATCATGTCTATAATGAGATTTTGAAAGTCGTTTTTTTATAGTGTCTAGATAATTATAACTTGCATTTTACTTCTCTATACCTTCCTTGAGATTTTCCCCACCCTATTCCATGTTAAGCATATCTTTTGGTTTTCAAAATCTTAGTCAATAATAACCTTTTATTTCTCTAAAGATTGCTGAAAACAGACAGTTGAATTAATTTGTTTTCACTTGATTTAACAGACACTTGAGTCAATTGTGAATTTTAGGCAAAGTATATTCTTATTTGTGTTTAATAAAGTGGTTGAATTAATGGAAAAAAGGAGACGGTCATTTATAAAGAGAGGCCTATTTCCCCTCCATTAAGTTTAATTGCAAACATTTCAGGCATAATAATTCACTACTGACTGTTGGCCACTTTGTCCTCATTCCGTGGTCGCTGTGGCTGCTTGTGGGTGCCAGTTTTGGATCTTCAATTAGTTGCGGGAAGAAAATTGTAGCATAATTGTGAATATTATAGGAACCCTTTGTATGTTGCTCAGGAAACTGGAAAAGGAGGGGAAAAAAAGAAAATAACTTTTTAGAACCCTTTGGCCTACTAAAACCTAAAACTTCATAGAAGTTAGAAAATGATGCCTTTATTTTTGGTTCTCTGTATTAGTCAGGTGGAACAATCTGAAAAGCCATTTATGAGAGACTTTAAAATGTAGTTTGAGAAAACCACCATAACTATATTTTAGAATTGTTTTTGCAAAGCCCTGGGCACTTAAAGAGCCAAGCCAAAAAAAAAAAAAAAAGTAAAATTACTTTAGTTGTTCTCAAGTCTATAACCATCAGAAAAAAACAAAACTGGCTGCTTTGGGGTGATTGTAGTAATAATGCAGCTGAAATGCCAGTGCCCAGAAGCATTTACCAGTCATTAGAAAACAGAGAACGTCATCCGAGGGGTGTTAGGGGTTCCTGAATGTTTTCAGAAAGGTAATATTTTAATAGAAATTTAGTAACTAGATTCCAGGGGACACAATGGTGATATGTCAAGAATAAAATTTCTTCCTTGGTTGAATAGATTAAGAGTTCCTTTTCAATGCCTATTTGGACTAATGTCCTGTTAATGAATTCAATGTTTAAATGAAGAAGGTAGTTATAGTAGGGATTGAATAGTAAGAATTAATATTTGATCTGATTATGAATAGAAATGACTGTCAATTCTGAACTACATGTAGCTCCAACAATCCAACATAGATTCTTCTAAGATCTTAAAAATTAAGTAGAAGGAAAAAAATAATATACACAGAGAAACACCCCACACAGGTTGCTGTACGCATAGAAATGTAAAGAAAGAATAAGGAAAAGAAACAGTAGGACAAATAACTCAAGTGGTTACTTAGGAGATAGAAGGTAAAATGAGTCCAGAGAGGGGAGCTTTTGTTATATGATTTTAAGTTTTTTACCAGGAATCATATACTGCTTTTATAAATCATATACTGCTTTTACATGTTTTTAGAAAATCATTAAAAGGAAAATAAAATTTCAGTCTTGGACATGGATTGTGAGATTAGAAGATGGTTAATAATTCCAGGTGATAGACTGGCCAGAGGCAGGGAAAAGATCAGTGGAAATGTCAGATTTCCTAAACACCTCTCTCCTGCGCTTGCTTTGCCTTGCCTTTTCCCACACGGTCACACCAGAGGAAAATCCAGAATTCCAGCCCCAAGGCTAAGATAGAATGTCTTCGGCTTGTGAGGGTAGTGGAGGAGTCACAAATTAAAACTGCTAAGGTAGAGAAGAACTTGAACATACCAATGCTTGCCACAGAGGAGACAGAAACCACCAAGCTCCCCGAAGCCAGTCAATGCTTCCAGGAAGTTGTGCACAGAAGCTGGGAAAGAGCTGAGGGCCTGTCAGTGCCCTCTGCAGAAGGCTGCAGGCAGACCTGGCTGGTCACCTTCAAGGAACTCAGACTGTCATGGCTAGCTCCTTCAGGCCAGCCAACCCCACTCTCCACAAACAACCTCTCTGCTGGACAGCTTCTCTGAGGCTTTTGCCCTAATGACGTCTTTTGAAGCTGCTTGCCATTTGGAGCTGCATCTAAGACTCTCTGGGAGTTGAGACTCCTGGCAGTGTCCTCAGCTTTGAGCCCAAATCAAAGTTTTTCTTTATTCCAAAGGATCTGACTTTTTCCTTGGTTAATAGTCACATGACTTATGACTCTCCTTACAGAGTTACAAGGCAGATTCTTGACTACATTTTTTTTGTCTGTGATAAAATAGCACTTCTCTTGATGGTCCTAACACTCCTTTCTAAAGCATTGGCTGCTACCCCTCCCACACTTTTGTTCTGAAGTAGTTTCCTTCAGTTATCACTGAATCTGCATAGTCATGTATGAGCTTAATGTATTTCCTGCACTAGAATGAGAACTCTGGGAAGACCATGCCTTTGGTTTTATCTCTCTTTCTGTTACATAACAGCACATCAGACACAGAATAATGCTGAATATACTAAACAGGAGAAGTAACCTTGAAGATACTGGCTCATGAGATGCTGTTAAGAGCAGAAACCAGTGAAGACAGAATGTGAAATAGGATGTCAAACATGATATGCCCCCTTCTTTGAAAGTCAGCTTATCACTTGCCCTATATCTTGTGTTCCATACCTCTTAGATATTCAAAGGTGTCTCAGCATCAAATGGATAATCTTATTTTTTTAAAGATTTATTTATTTATGCATACAAGCACTGGGGTACAGGCCAGAGGTGTGTGTGGGGGGTTAGAGGATTCACCACAGAGAGTGGGGAGCAGAACGGGCAGATCAACAGAAGTACACTGCTGAGGGGAGCAGCAGGCACAGCAGGAGAGGTTTGCCGTGCCATGTGGGCCCCCTCCCTGGCCAGCAGCAGGGATCGAACTCTTGCTGCAGTGGCTGAGGTTTGCTGCATAGTGCGTTGCTTAACCCACTGTGTCACCAGGGAGGCCCCCAAATGGATAATTTTAAATTAAATTTAAGTGTTGTGGTTTAATATTAAGTCTGGACTACCTTTCCCCAGAAGGATTTTTTTTTGAGTTATACTCAGGTCCTTAGTTTTTCATCTTTTCTACATACGGCTACTAAAGATTTTTCAAGAGGAAAAACTCTGGTCTGGGAAAGCTGGTTCAGATCAAAAGCAACCGATTGCATATGTGCACAGATTAAAATAGCTTTATAGTTGTAGTATCTATCTCTTGTTAGGGGAATGTTCTATCTGAATTTTGTACCTAATTCTAATTAATCAATATAAAAGTCTATCTATTCTCATTTAAGATTATAGGCTTCATAAATCACATCTCCCTTATACCAACCTGGTATTATAACATGGACCAATGTATTGAGTTTTGTTCTGGCCAAATCCACTGCTTGCTGGAGGAGAGGAGCAGGTGGACATTTCTAAGCAATCTCCAAGCAATTTTTAAAAAAATATTTATTTATTTATATATGCAAGAACTGGGGAACAGTCCAGAGGTACAGGGGGGTGTGAGGATTCACCAAAAACAGAGTGGGGAGCAGAACAGGCAGATTTACTGAAATACACTGCCAAGGGGAGCAGTGGACGAGACAGGAGAGGTCTGCTGAGCCATGTGGGTCAGCTCCCTGGCCAGGGATCAAACTCATGCTGCAGTGTCTGTGGATGCTTCACATTACTGCAGCTTAACCCCTTGCACCACTAGGGAAACCTCTCAAAAACAGCTTTCAAGTGAAGGTGCCGTTAAGTCCGATAGTATCAGAGTGAAAGATTCTTAAGTCCTTGGAAAGACTTCATGAAAGAGGGAAGAAGTAAAATATTTCAAACAAAATGAGGAATGGAGTAGAATCTATATGAACTGAGAAATGAAGAATAATCAGCACAATCAAACAGGAAGGCAAATGATAGAGAGGATCAGTATAAACAATGGTAGTCATAAAATTAAGCAGACTGGGCTTCAAAAGGACTAGTAGGAAGACAGAAGAAAAAAAAATGAATGTAGTACATGTAGTAATGTTAATATAAGAATACAAAATATCAGAGGTGCTCATGACTGAAATAGCCATCAAGTCCTTTGCCAACATTGTCTCATGCAGATTTGATGCCAAACAGTCACAGCAATTTAACCAATTTGGTGAGCACTATTTAAATCATGTCAGTCTGTTCCACAAAAGTCATATTGTTTCCTCAAGTGAAGGACCTGTTCCTCAATCCAATTTTTCAAACGTGGGAGTAGGTATGGTCATGATAAAGGTGAAGTGTAACACAATTTACATATTTGCAAAAAAAATATGAGGTAATGCTGTACCTTAAAGATAAGCTTGATAAACAGCATATGTTTGGAAAGGGCATGTATTTTTGTTAATATTATATTTTTATGGAGACCATTGATTTAAATAAAGGATAGCAGCAATATTGAATTTCTATCAGAAAAATGAACACAGAAGATAAATTTTAATAAATAACTTTTAAGTGACTTGATGTAGAAGTTGGAGAACCTAGTGAAATCTTTGAGTTTATAACTGACCTAGCATTTTTCAGAAATGTACCCTCCATCTTATCAGAATAGATGATAAGAACATTTTAAGTATCTGGGTGAGTGAGCACAAAAATACTCAATGAGTTTCAGTGTCAGCTACGCAATGAAAAGTGGTGAAGAATTAAACAGTTCAGCTGCATGCATAAAGCAGTCCTCTGAAGCAATGAGTCCTATTTTTGGCTCATAGTCTGTGCTTGTGGCATTTGTCAAACAGCTTCCCTCTCCCTATACTGTCCTTATCTATTGTTGCATAACTTGGCCCAGCTTAATGGCTTGAATAGTTAAGAAATGTCTTCTCAATCAAACAAAATGCCCTGAGTCATTTCAACTCTGCTATGATGATGTACGTAGGGCAACATAATATGGTAGGTTATCAGGAAGGACTCCACAAAGTCAGTGAGGTATTATCTGCCACCAGAGATGGATCCCACATATTAACTTGTTATGGTGTTGCATTTGTGGTCTCTGCAACTCTAGAATGAGAAAATGTGAAAATTTACCCCATGCAAAGCCACTGGGGCAACCGGTAAGATGGGAATTAAAGGTGCACTTCTTTAAATGGAGACTAAAAGGAAGATATGAAAGCTCTAGTTTAAAAAGTGTGATGAGGGTCTCCTAGGGAAGGCCCACCACTATGGCCTGAGTATGTTGCCAGCCTAGGGAGCTGACCCATATATGATGCCATCAACCTTTCCTGCCTAGCCCGCTGCTCTCCTCATAGTGTATTTCAATAGATCTGCCTGTTCTGATCCCCACTCTGACTCTGGTTAAGACTCTCACACCCCATCTATCTGGCCTGCACCCCATCTCTTTGCAAAAATGAATATGATTAAAAAAGTAATGAATTGTTGAGGTTGTAAGTGAAAAACTCAATTATTTATATTCTAGCTATTCCATGTGGAATTTAAAATAAAGTATATATGTCATCATTTGCATCCCCCAATAAATCTAGATAGAGACATAATTAGATAAAGAACATAAGTATTTCTCTTTGTAAGAGAAAGAATTGAAATTCTGAGAGATGGCAAAATGAGCTAGTCAGGGGAAGAATCAATTTTGAACTCGAGACCACAGCATTTACAGATTGAAAAAAAATCAAAATATGCAGAAACTTCTGGGTTTGCATTTGATATGGGAGTATGACATCAAGTACTCATGCTGGAAAATACTATCTTTCCCATGGTGAAGAATATATTTTTTTCAATGAAAAAGTAGCATAAGTCAGTTTTAAAAGGACTTGGGTCCTTTTAAGTGTAGATATTTATTAAATATCTACAAATATAATTTAGTGTTGTCAGCTTTATCTTTACAGTTGAACTAAGGAGGACCTCTGTGTTTTCTGAGGGAATTGTTGATCTCCTATCAGTGACCACTGCCATACCAACACTTCCCCAGCTACCTGCAAAGCTTGTGACTTTGAAAACTGAGAATTTGAAACTATAATTGAAGTTCTATGTGTGGCAAGAGTTATCAAATGTGTCACAAACTATGATCAGGCAGGAAAAGAACATGGCATGAGGTTTTGAAGGTAGAATGTAGGTTATAAACTCCATTAACACCTACAACAATTTTCTGGGAATCTAGGATAATCATCACAATGGAAGTATTCTTTAAATAAACATTTTGATTATATTTATTTCATAAAGTGGATTTCCTCTTTCAATTTATGATAACCCCGTATTATTGCCTACTCAATAAGTCAACTGTTGCTATCGTACAATTCAGACTATACATACCTGTCTTTAGAGTAACTGGACAGAGCAGAATCAAAGACCTTGAAGAATTTTAAAAAATATCATGGATTCATTATTTTCTCATTTGTATGTCTATTGCAAATTGTTGTTATAGAAATTCATACACATTTGTCCCTGTACAAGACAATGGAAAACGAGACATTTAGAAAACTTGTATTTATTTCATTTTGGTGGTTGGCTGTCAATTTGCATAATGTTTACTTCCTGAGAATAATAAACAATGAACACCTTGTAAAACACGTTAGTTATTTATACAATGATTATATGTTTGTGACATGTGTATTTGTAAACTGCATTTGTGAAATATAGACTAAGTCATGACAACAGGTAATGATATACTTGATAATTATTTTAAATGTTTGACATAAGGATAAAAAGTTCATGTGCAACTCTCGATCTCCATGTGAACTCTGACAGTTCAAACTCTCCATTGTCAGAGCGGGTGGAAAGAGGGAGGTACAGACATTCAGCTGCCTGTTGTGTCAAAGCTTGCAGGAGACACATTTCTGTGACAATCAGTATAGCTTGTATTCACTTCGTGGGAAGCACTATAGTAAGTCCTTGAACATGCTCTATTATTCAGTTCATATTATGGTTCCATAAGATGATACTACCCTTTTCTCCATTTTCACAATGAAAATTATCTCATTATTAATACAAATAATTATAATTAATATTAATTAATTTAACCAACTTAGGCCAAGAAGGGACCTAAGGTTTTTCAGGTATCGGATTACAAATCCATGTTCTGAAATACTAGGCTATAATACAGGGCTATCATGAATTAATTAAAAGAGGAAATGCAGTTTATGAAATAGACATAATTGAAATTGCATTCTCTCTTGCAGCTGAATAACCACTTAAACATATGTGTACAATCAGATTAAAAAATATATAATCTCCATGGAATAAAATAAGACTGTCTCTTAAAAATGAACCTCTGCTTTCTGTTATAGACAATTATTGTATACAGTATGCATAGTGTATATATATGTATATATAATCTATAGACTATATATGCACATATAGTCCCAAATGCATGGTTGTTAAATATACATATGTGTACATATGATGATTATGTATTTGGGACTATTTTTCAAAAGATACAAGTAACAAATAGTGAGAGATAAAGGTGATTAGAATTTGAACTATCACCTCTACAGTACTACAAAACTATTTTAAAATAAAATGCTCTGCTATGCCCAGGAAAGATTTATTAGAAACAGAAATACTATTGTTTTAACCACTGATACTTTAGTAGTTGGTGATAAAATAGCTAGAGATAGAGGGAGTAGAATTAATTCAGAAACAATTGACTTTCTTTTGGCATCAGGAGCTGTTGCCCTGGCAGTGTCCTCTAATTGTTACAGATTTGCTTTCCTAGTGTCTATTCGGCCAGGGTACATATGACTGACAGTGAACACAGGCAATCATAAAGTCAAGTATCTCCAGATCCTTTGCTTTTCTAAATCAGTGTTGCTTAAACTAGTGATCGCCATGTGGTAGAAGGTTAAACAGTTAAGTGATGAAATCTTATCTATACCTTTTAGAAGAAGTATATATGAAAGGATGGGAAATATCCACACGTATATGGTGAACTAAAGGTGGGAGTTTTAGCAATACTTTGGACTGAACAACTGATGTTTGTGAGAGCTGTGGGAGTTGGCAATGAGAGCTACAGAGACTTGTATACAGTGTGAAATTAATGTATTTCTTTGAATGAAAACTGAAAATTGAATAGCATTGCCAAAAGTCACCCAGCATCATGAAAAAGCTGATTAAAAAAAACACACACACACAAACCTGTGTGAGAACTCTATAACTTGGGAGTTCCCAGTACAACTACTTTACTCCTATTTATGTAATTTATTCTAAGTCTATGGAAATCTTGTCCTTTTAAGATGTAAATTTTATTCTGAAGCTTAAGTAGTAGAACATTCTCTATTACCTCTTTGTTGATTAGTCCTGCTTATATGCTGCTTCCAAATTATTTTTCCCAACTACACCCCTGTTTAGAACAACTGGTTCCCCAGATAGTCAAGATTAATATTAAACTCTAATAATTTGTTTTAAAAAGATCTTCAGAATTTGGTACTTTCAATGTTTCTAGCTTCATTCCTTATCATTGCTGTTCAAAGACCAAGGTTCAGCTTAACATCCTGCTGGACCCAGAATGCTTGAGGGCATTTCCATGTCTGTATTTAGGCTCAGTGGGTCCTTGTTTGTTGTCTATTCCTTTCCTAATAAATTGATAAACCTTCACTGTCTCTCTGTGAGTTTTCTTAACATTCCTCAACCCACCACCAGTAAAATGGCTCATCATTTCTACCTTTGATCCTTTACAAATATATCTTTGCAAATTTAGCTTATATAACTTCCCATTCCATTACATAATACTGTACTGGGAACATTGTAAGGGATGAAAACAAGTTTGTTGAATGAATAAATGTTGATGATCATGGAGATATATAAAGGTATCATTATATCTTTGCTGGACACATTTATTCAATTGTTGTTTCCTTTTCCCACAACTGAATAAATATTAATTAATATACCAACACTGCAAAACTGAAAATGAATTTTCACATGATATTTTGAAATCATAATCATTGAGTAGATGGTACTTTGAGCTCTGCAAATAACTGCTTGCCTAAGCTCTTCTTGATGAGTTATTATTTTAGTCTGCATAAAAGTAAATGGAAATGATTTGTTTGTATATTTATAGATAGTTTCTGTATCACATGTGTTTGTGGGTTTTGGGGGGAGGAGATGCTATAGGAGCAACAATAGAAAGAGAGAGAACTTGTAAAAAGAAGACAAAAGTATTTCTTGTCCATTTTTCACCAATAGTTTTGGTCATTTGATCTTTTGATATCTATCAAGCAGTATTAAGTAAGATTCAAGGTTCAAACATTTAATTAAATCAGATGATTAAATTCTTCCTAAAGGAATAGGAATATAAATCCAATTCAAATTGTTGTTTTCAATTTTTAAAAACAAATAAAACTGAATCAAAATGAGTTTTTTAATAAAAAGAGGATGATTATCCAAACTAATTAAAACTTTTATCTTCATTATTTTGTAGAATTGTGCGTATTTTCCTTGTGGAATAATAAAGAACTTTCCTTTAACCTTTGAACATGTGCCATAACTAAGATAATTTTTCTTGGCATGTAGTTTTTCAGTCACACTACTGCTGTAATAGATAATCAAATGGGGATTGAATCCATATCTTACAAATGTAATCATAAATAGATATTTCACACTAATGTTGGCAAGTGTGATCTGAAATATTGGACACATGTGTAACATAAAGAGATTAAATTGACATCTGTGCTTTTGATAGTGAGGTGTGGATTCCAGAGAGCCAGAGAAATAAGGGATGATGGAATCAGACATCAAGTATAATTCTGAAGAGCAGGTATGCAGAGTGAAGACAATGACTAAATTTTAGAAAAGCCTCTTTGTGGATGCTATGGCCTCAATAGTTTGCTATGTATGTATTTCTACTTATCATTTTTAAAGGAGAGAATATAGCATCTATTAGGTGTTGCTGAGGGTAATGCCTTTCTTAGAAGAGACCTGTGAAGTTATGGGTTCATATAATCATGTTACGACCCATTAAAACCTCTTTTATGGGTCACACACTAGGTTCAATAGTCTCAAAAAAGCATTTCAACCTATATTTAAAAAACTGCTCCCTCCATCACAATATGAAACCCTTTTAAGCAGGGACTAGCAGCCATAAGGTCATTTTCTTGGACTCTGGTACAGAGGATCTCAAAGGCACTGTTCCCTTTCCTGTGGAGTAAAAAGCCCATGGACCAATGGGACATGCTCACCTGAACCCGTCTTCCCTTCTGATTTATTGACTAAACTTTTTGCAGTGAAAGCAAGCCTGGGCGTGATCTCTTCCCTGTCTCCATCATGCCACACATCAAGCTATGACCAGACATTTGTCTCATTTTATTGTTTGAATACATCAAGTTCATCCTTGCCTCAGGGTCTTAAACCACTATTTCCTCTGCCTTTTATGCTAGAATCTCTTTTCTAAATGATGGATTTCTTTCTGTGATCAGGTTTCAGGTGAAATGTCACCTGCTCAGGGAGGATTTCCTGATCATCCACATAAAAGTAACTCTTGTTTCTTTTTCTTAAAAAAAAAAAATTGTGGGGGGGGGGGACCTCCTCGGTGGCACAGGGGTTAAAGTCTCACACTATCGAGCTATCACCAGTCATTGCTGCATAAGTTTGATCCCCCACCATGGAAGTGACCCACATGCATAGCAGACCTCTCCTGTCTTGCCTACTGTTCCCCTTAGCAGTATATTTCAGTGGATCTACCTGCTCAGCTCCCCATTCTGTCTCTGGTGAATCTTTTCAACCACTCCACCTCTGGCCTACACCCCAATTCTTGTATGCATAAATAAATCTTTAAAAAAAAAGTGGGTGTGTATATGTGTGTGTGTATGTGTGTTTTGGGCTATATGGAATATAAATTCTGTAACAGCAAATTCTGTTCTCTCTCTCATTGTCATATGCTCTGGCACCCAGAATGGCACCAGACTAAACTTTCTAGAATAGTCTTCATGTTTCATAAATGCATTAAATTTGAAAAAAAAGCAGTCAATGAATTACTTAATAAACAAAAGTTCACATCATTCTTCTGACTCCAAAGTGTGTGGCCATTTCACTATTAAACACTAGCTGTGTACTGTGAACTGTACGAGACCCCTACACTCTTACAAATTTTGACATGGGTGGATAATTACACAGAGAAAAATTATAACAATTTTTTTTCCAGGCTTTGTTTTGTGACATGAATGTCCCTCCCATTAATAACAGGAATTTCTTCTCCCTTTGTAGGGCTCAGCAATAGCATGTGCCTATATGCCCAGTGCATCATTGGCAGACTTGATACCAGCAAGAGAGCTTACCCTTCTTTTGCTGCTTTAGGATACCTGAGACAGCATTGCAAAAAAGCTCATACTGTCCTACTAGGTCCTGAAACATGTGGACCAATGCCCTGTCTTGCCCCAAGTGACCATCTAGTAGCTCTCAGATGTATGGGAACCATCCTATATCATTTAACCTTCAGCTGACCTTCCAAATAATCATAGACACATGATCAAGTCATCAAATACCAGCTAAGCTGGTTCCTCCCTCCAAAAGTCTCATCCAGCCAATGTCACCTAGGGTGCAACAGTGTTAGAAGCTGCAAGTGATGAGGGAAATATCACTCAAAGTCCATTTGGAGCAGTGAGAAGTCTAGTGGGGTTACATAGGAAGTGATATGCAGCCCAATCCAAAGGCAATCTAGTATTTCTTAGCACTGAGTACAAAGGTGGGGTAAGTAGGTAAGGTGTATACATTTGTGGGGAAGTGTATTGGGGATGTGAGCTAAGGTGGAGTGACCAGAGGCTATTGCTTGGGGCCTCCATTGTTCTTACAAGTCTAAGCACTTTATCTCTATTCTAATATTGGAAGGCTGTTATCAGCAGACACTTGGTTTCCCAGTAGTTCCTCATACCAGGACTTTTGCCCTTGATGAGAGGCCCCTGAAGGCACCTACACCTAGCTGACAACCATGAACTCTGGGCACCAAGACAGTATCCCCAAGAACAAGGGGGAATGGGGACTCTATAAGCTAACCCAAGAAACTGTGAGTCTAATACATGGTGGTGATTATATTCATACACTAGTTTGGGGTATAATTTGTTAAATGTCAAAAGTTAACTGACATTGGGGTTCTATGTGAAAAATAAACACAAGTCCTGCTGTAACTGGATCATCATAAGATCTGGTAGCCTTTTAAAGTTTAAATATTAAGCTCAAATGCAGAGCCATTCTACAAAGGCCATTCCTTAAGACTATTAATGAAATGCTTCATTTGGCAGGAGCGATTGAAAGTTGTCTTGACAAATTTGAATTTGATAATGGATCATTTTTATTTATCTCGTAGGTGACATTTGAGTGACAAACTGAAAACTAGTCACAATTTAAATAGTTTGGAGGTCAAATTAGCATAGACAAAATCCAGGGTTTCTCCCAAACGCTGACATCACAGTGTTTTCTTGTGGAAGTGAAAGAAGGTATTAAAGTTTGAATAACAAGGTTGGGGACACGATTTCAGAATGTTTTCTTTGATCCAAAGGTCCATTGAATTTGATATTGTAAATGATACTAAATTTGTGGGGAAACATCAAATCATTTTGATATCATTGGATGGCATATTTGGATGCACACTGATAAAAACCATACTATTTTGCTTAAAAATCATTGAAAGTTTTGCTGAGAAAAGTTTTGGCCTCTAAGCATATTCCAATGAGTGATTACAATTCCGCACTAATATGACACTTGAATTTGAATTGCTAATATCATAAAAATTTGCTGCCTGTGCTGCTCACTTCTAGATGCTCACTTCTGCTAAGCCAGATGTCTATTATCCATCCTGCCACCTACATGCTAAATTGCTCATTTCAGAGAAGAAAAAAATGAAATAGTCTTTTTGTTGCTGCTGCTGTTGCATTTGATCCCTGAAAGGCAATGCTGAGGTTGATTTTTATCATAATGGAATTTGTCATATTGATGTATATGCACTTGTCTTCTAACAATCCTTAGTGTATGTGGGTACTATAAGCCATCTCGCCAATGGAAACATGCTTTAGCCCACAGAGCTGCGACTTCCCGGTCACAAAATCCTATATGCTATTCCCATATCTCAGATCACTACAATGCGTTATGGGCCAACAGAAGCTCTATCATTGAAGGGGGTTCTCATCATTTACTAGAACAGAAATTGTAGACGTTTCCTATGGTAGAAAAGAGCCAGAACTGAATTAAACATTCGAGAACAATCCTGCCACTTTAACTGACAATTACCTTTGCCTGGTGCAGAGTTCCATAACACATGAAACTTCATTAGAAAAGAGTCATTCTTTGGTTTATTCATACAAATCATCGATACCTTGTAATTTCAGGTATCTTGAAATACCTTGAGGTGCACCAAAGATGCCTTGTGCAACATGAGTTAACATCCTTAGGGAAAGAAAAAAATATGTTGGATTCTCACAATAAACAGTGGCAGGAGAGCCTGTGTCATCTACAGTGGACGAGCTTTTATGTGAAATACTTCTTTGAAGAGACCCAGGAAAACTATGGTGTTCTTAAGTTAACAAATCTCTTAGTAATTAGGAATCTTGTGGATAAGAGAAGTGCAATTATTTATAGTGACAGTTGGGAGGTCTTGGGTAAATGTTAATGTGGATAAACATGCTTCCAACTTCTAAATTTTTCCTTTTAATTTGTTCCTCTCTCCTTCTTCATTCTTCTGTCATCACTTCTTCCTCCTTTCTTTTCTCCCTCTTCATGCTATTTTTCCTCCCTTTCTTCCTATTTTCCTCCCTTCTTGTCTTTGTTTTCCTCCATTCTTCCTTCTATCTAGCCCCATTCCCTTTCCTCTATTTCTATGTATTCCACATTACATGGTTACTTTCTCTCTAGAATCTGGATTTCCTGTCTGATTTAGGCTTCTAATTTAAATTGGCTTTATTGACATAGACTTATGTGTGTGTATGTATGCATTCACACACACACAGACACACGCCCACATGCACACTCCCTATTTGTGACAGGCATCTCAACCTATTTCTTAACTCTACCAAGGGTGTTTTTGACCTTAGTCTATGGTCTATCACACATCACTGGAATTTAAAATATTTAGTAATCATCCCATGCCATTCCAGACTTCATTAGTGGGGAGCCAAGTGTTACCTTGAACACTTTCTATTGCAGCAAGTTGAAACTTGGCATGCATTTTGACAGCCAGATGCAATATTTCTTCCTGATTGCATGGCTCATAGTTTCTTAATAATGCATTGTTTTCCCAAGTAAAACTCAGTGGAGGTATAACATCTGGTTTCTCCTGAAAAGACTGACTTAATTTACTCAAATCCCTGGTGTGATTTACAAAGCACCAAAGAAGGTGGAACACTTTGACACATTGTAGAATACCACGGACTGTGTCTACCTTGGCAAGGGTTTTCTGAATGGCTCATTTAAAGCAATCAGGGAATCTTTTATTTGGTACCACCCTAACAGCCGAAATGTTTACATTTCTAAATGAAAACCTTTTTCTTCGGGTGAAAACATTTCCAAAAAAAAGTAAATTCTATGGTCATTAAAGGCAAAGACAATACTTTTCTTTGAACGGTGGAGATTGTGAAATGTTTTCCAAATATCTACAAACATAAGGAACACGCTAGCATTTGATGAATTCTTAGCTCTGAATAACATTTGTAGTGAAATTTCAGGAAAGTTCTGATTTTCAACAGGCTACCAATTCTTACAGCAGAGAGGTTGCATATTTGAGTGCATTTCTGAATTATAATGGCAAAGGAATGTTGGTGTGAAGAAAGTAATCAGTATATTTGAAATCAACACTTATATATATAAATTACTTTTATAAATGAATAAAAAAAATTCCAGATTTGAATGTCATGGATTGTTTTCCATGTATTTGTTTACTGGAGATGTTGAACACAGATTTTGAGATAATTCACATTTAATTCCCTTTTATTGAAGTTACTGCCTCTTATGATAGCTAATAGCAAGGAAAAATTAAAAATGTGGTGATAGGCTATGATAAGCTACCTCTAGAATCAGTATTTTTTATGAGAGAAAAAATTTCATCTTTTAATCTTTTAAATTGCTTTGTTTTTTATTAAGGCAGCAATTTACAACACTGAACAGATTTAGGGTGTAGGTTCACATTTCATCAGATGTATGTTACCACACCACATCCACCACCACAGCATTTTTAAAAATTTGAACGTGGAGTGGAGGGAAACAGGTGGTCACCACCAGGCTTTATGCTTATTGAGTTCATCATTACAAAATCAATGAAGTCATAGTGGTATATCTATATAATAAAGCTAAATTTTCTACAACATATATAAGTGAATAAACATAATTTCAACAAAAATAAATAGGGATTGTTGTGTTATGTTTAAATGATATATGATAATAAATCATGGTACTAAAAGTAGAAGGTCATAAAAGAATTGCTATGATCTTTAAAATTTTGGAATAGAATAGGTATAACTGGTCATATGTTTTCTAAAATAATTATGCAATATATACAAAGACTTTGTAAAGTCAATTTTATTTGCTCATTTTGCTGCTGTCTTACTTTAATTATGTTGATTTAAGTTGTTCAGAAAATAGCATACATTTATTCATTCAGCACACATTTTTTGAGGACCTGTTGTGTTGTTGGCATGTTTCTAGATGATATATAACCGTGTACCACTGAAATGAAATTTCTGTCTTACAAATTTATATTTTATTGACTCAGGGAGAGAACATTTGAAGACATAATATATCAGATGGTGATAAGTACTAATATCAGTCAAGGTTCTTCAAAAAAACAGAACCAATGGGGTGTATTGTGTGTGCGCATGCATGTGTGTGAGCCTGTGTTTGTTAGTGTGTGACTAAAGAGATTTATCACAAGAAACTATTGGAACTAAGAAGTAAATTTGAAGGGCAGGAAATTCAGGCAAGAATTGATATTGCAGATTTAGACAGAGGATGGTAGGACAGACTGGTAGCCTGAAAGTTCAGGAAGGAAGTCTAATTTAATGGACTTGAGGCAGAACTTCTTCAGAAAAATCTTATATTTTGCTATTATGGCTTTCAGCGAATTGAACATGCTTCACATCACATTATCAAGGTCATTTATTTTACTTAAAATCAACTGAATGTAAATGTTAATCACATCTACAGAATGTCTGCACAGCAACAGCTACACTAGTGTTTGACCAATTAATTGGGCATGATAGCCTGATCACATTCATATATAACTTAACATCACAGGACAATGAAGAGTAACTAAAACTTGATAAAAGAAAATAATGGGTATATAAGTGTTATTCAGAAAAGCCAGTCGTAGAAGTTTTTTCTAATAGATCAATGTTCCAACAGAAACTTGAACTAAATGACAAACAAGCAAGAGACTGTTGGAAAGAGCATTTAGCACAGAGGAAATTGAGTCCAAAGCCTTAATATAGAAGCTTGGTTGGAGTAGATATGGAAGAGAGAACATCTCAGTTAAAAAGCAATGAAAGTAGGGGCCTCCCTGGTGGTGCAAGAAGTTAAGTCTCAGCAGTACGAAGCCAGCAACTGCAGCATGAGTTTGCATGAATTTGACCCCCGGCCAGGGAACTGACACACATGGCACAGCAGGACCTTTTCTGTCTCACCCACCACTCTGCTCAGAAATGCATTTCAGTAGATCCACCTATTTGCCCCCCGACACTGTCTGTGGTGAATACTCTCACAACCGTCCCTCCACACGCACCTCTGGCCTATACCCCAGCTCTTGTAGGCATAAATAAAATAAAACTTTAACAACAACAACAAAAAGCAATGAAAATAAAGAGAAGTATAGGGACATCTTATAAGAGAAGTGGGGGATATCATATTAGAACTTGCAGACTATGGTATGACTCCAACTTTTATTATGAGTGAGATAAAGAACCAGTGAAAGTTTAGGAGCAAACTAAATCTATGACTCACTATAGTTAAATGACATGAGTTAGTCCCCTTAGTAGAAGTGAATATGTCTTGGACTATAATGATTTCTGTGGATAGAATATGCAGCATGGGAGGAGAGGGAGGTCAAGAATGACCTGCTGGGTTTCTTTGCCCTAAATTACTGAAGAAATGGAGTTGCCATTTACTAAAATGGAAAACCAAGACAGAGTTTATTGGGATGGAGGAAAATAAAATGTTAGCTTATAGATGCTCCTTGAATAGTCTAGATATGTGTTAGGAAGTGAGGGGTAATTATTTGATAAAAAATGAGCTTTCATAATTTATTCATAACTTTTAAACATGGGTGTGAAATGATCATTTTAAAGGTGAGCAAAAAAAGAATTTAAGAACAAATACCTTAGAATAGCCCAATGTTCAGAGTTTGAGAAAATAAAAAGATACAGCAACAACAATAGCTTAATAACAACCAAGGCTGAGCCTGAATAAAATGTTTAAAAATCTAAACAGATATAAATCTAAAGCTTTAGATAAGGTAATGTTTCCTAAACTGATGTGGAATTCTAAAAAACATATTTTATGTTCAGATGTTTTTATGTTCAGATGTTCAGGGTGTTTTTAAAACACCCTCATCTTATAGCACTTTCTGTGAAATTTTTGATGAATAGTTCCATATTGAAGACTCTGAGAAACCCAATAGTAAAGAATGCTAGTAAACTGAATATGATATTTCAGAATCGTAGGAACTTTTGTCCATTTCTTTTACATTCACATGTTTCACTGAAGTAACATTATGTTATAGTATTTAAATTTCATACGTGCATTATTGAGAATCAACATGTGTATACACTACATTAAGTTCACCCTTAGATAGTTCAAGTCTATTCCTCACCATCCCTTTGCTCCCTTTCCCCAGGAAAGGTTAGAAAACTTATTTTGAAATATTATATTCAGCAGATTGTTCTTTTCCTATCCATTTACTTGTTAAGCAATTAACAAACGACTTACTTTTCAGAAACAGAATTTTTTTGTAAAATCTACCTAGGATGGCTTTGCATTTTAGTTTAGTTTTGTTTTTGTATTTTTTTTCCTGTATGAATTATGTTTGATTTCACCACATTAATGGTTTTGGAATTATTTACACACAATCATAGATTTGAGACAAAGCTTGTCATCAAACACAAAGGCTAAAAATAGTTTTTAAAAGTCTTGAATAATTGTGTTTGATTTTAAAGGTAAAATTAAGCAGAGTAAATTCAGAATGTTAGAGTTCACTAATATTAAGCTACTGTTTCACTTTTGAATTTTAGTAAAAGGGCAAATGAGTCTCTTATTTTTCTACTGCAACATGATAGAGTATACTTATTAATAAAACTTGTTGTTTCTCCATAGAAAATGAAGTTAACCCGTTCTGGGGAGTGGGGATAAAGTCAAAACTATTACATGTGATAAGCACAATGTTTTTCCCATATTGAACTGAGAAATCCAACTCAGAAAGTTTATTGATGTAAGATGAATAATTGCCAGGATTAAGTATTTTTATTTTATTTTTTTTAAGCACATCTCCAAGTTCCACAGCACCATCTCTTCCTCTGGCTCCATCTTTAGTATATATAGCAAGTCTACTTTGATTGATTGATTTTCTCAGTGCATTATCATGGTTTTCTTATTGTTTACATGTTAGCAAAAAGAAGTCTTGCAATTAGTGTGGGTCTATATTATATTACATAATCAATAGAATGAAGCAGTTGATGCTAATCAGGCTCTGACTAAGCTTCCTGCCATCTATGTCTGCTCTTTGCATATAGAATGAGAGGACTGAAAGTCTGAGGGAGAATAGTGCAAGACTTTTTTCTAAATAATTGAAATTGTGTCAGAACATGTAAGACTGCTCGGTACACACCGGGTCCTCCAATGACATCATCTCATTCAACATCTTTCATTATGAGAAATGAGAAATCCTGACCTGCAATGGCAAGGACATTACTAGAGGACCTGGTTATATATTGTTTCACTTAAACTTGCAGTTTCCCAGAACCTACAGACCATATTAAATGAACATTTACTGTACTCTGTGGAGCTTAAATGAATTCAAATAGAACATGTCTAAGGGTCTATAGAAGACATCAATAAAAAAAAAAACACATTTTACTATTATTAGATAAATATTTGTATCAGAAAATTGAAAAATATAAAAAATATTTTGAAATACAAATTTCACCTTCAATCTTTATAGGCACTCTATTAATAATACTTTTGTCATATTTAGAGTATTTATTTCTTTCTTCATTTTTTCTTTTCCCATTTTATTGAAAACATATTCCCAGATTATAACAACTTGTTAGTTAATACACATTATAAGGATATAATATCACCACATGTTAGATAAATGCTTTATATTTACTCTGCTGCCTTTCTGTTGAAATTCAGATTGTTCCACATTTGTTGTTAGCAAAATGGTGGTGAACATATTGATCATTAAGTCTTACAGATAAAATACTTAATACTTAGATATGAAAGCTATTTTTAAAATTATGTAGTATTTTGTCACATTTCTCACTTAAGTTGACATAATCAGGAGAAAAGGGGTGCCATTTTTATAAACTTGCTCTTTGGACTAGTTGATGGGAAATTGCCAGCACAATGAAATATTCCACTGAATTAAAATAAAAGCTGTTGGATTTTATAAAGATAAAATAGCATATGTGCTTTGAGCCCAGAATTTTTGCAATATTCACTTGTATGCCTGAAAAAATAGTCTGATGCTGATTGCAAATACTTTACCATGATTAAGGCTGATCTCTTCAGAAAAAAAACCCTCTGCTTTCTAGTTAAAACATGACTGAACTAAAAACTTTCATGGATCTTTTTTGGAAGTCTTGCTTTTCCCTTTGGGCACAATGTTAGTCATTATGTTGCAATTTTGATTATGTATAGAATATTTATATTTATGTAGTTGCTGACACTTCATCCTGCCATGATTTGAATGCACATGAGTGAGTGTAATAATGATGGTGATTTATTATGACAAAAGTCAGTAAATGTCTTAAATTCACCTAAAGGAAAAACTTTACGCTGAAGACAGGTGTTCTGTTTAGCACACAATAGACATTTTCTAGCTTTTTATTTTTCTTCTGCACTTCTTTAAAATATAGGAATGTTAACCCTCATTATGCAGAAAAACAAATGGAGACAATCTTAATGACTCCTTTTCTTAAAAACTAAGAGAAAGGGGCCTCCCTGGTGGCACAAGGTGTTGAACACTTCACTGTGGGGCTTCTGCAGCCACTGCAGTGAGAGTTCAATCGCTGGCCAGGGAGGGGACCCACATGGCACAGCAGACCTCTCCTGCCTCCCCCGTTGTTATCCTCAGCAGTGTTTTTGGGTCTACCTGCCTATTCTTCTCCCTGCTCTGTCTCTGGTGAATCCTCTCACGTCCCCTGCCATGCCTCTGGCCTATACTCCAGCTCCTGTATGCATAAGTAAAAAAATATTAAAAAAAAAAAACAAAAAACAAAGAGAAAGGAAAAGGAAAGGACATCATTTATTCAAACCTTATTAATTATGATTAGTGTCAATGTGTAACTTATAATGACCAAAAACTGCATCAGAAACTTAAGTTTCAAGACCTAAACATTAACAAGAAAATGACACATTCGTTGATCTACCAGTATAAGTTTGATATGTGTGTCAATAGGCAATTTTAGTTTACATGAAACATAGTGAAATAATGGCAGCAACAAAAAGCAGTATCTATAAGAGGTGAAATACAAAGTTCTTCTTGATCAAATTTCCTTCAGTGAAAGGTAAGTGATGGTGAATTAATCAAAGCAGTTGGAAGAATTTTCACCTTTCAAAGGTAAAATTTTGTACGTGTTAAAAATCTCACTATTTTCCCTTACTACCAACCTCTGGCAACTGTTACTTATTGATACTTCATATAACTGGAATCACACAGTATTTGTCTTTTTGTAACTGACTTATTACACTTGGTACAAGGCCCTCATGGTTTGTCCATTTTGTAGGATTTGTAGCACACTGCTGCCCCAGGACACCAGGATTTTCAGATCCTCTTGGATTATATTTTACACACACAGAAATTATAACAGTAAAACAATTTATATATATATATATGTTCTCCAGTAAAATATTATAGAATCAAAATAATGGCTATCAAGTACAGTCAGCACATCAGTCCAATATTTTATATGTTGCCATTACTTACAAAATAAATTTAAGGTGGGTTATTTCCATTTAGAGATGAAAAGTATATAATTAGAGAGTCTTCATTTGCTAAGCCTGACTTTTAAATAAGATCTTATTTCAAAACTTTTGCTTTTTTCACATCATGAAATATAAGTGGATTTTACATATTGTAGACAAATATCATTCAAATATGTTTATTGTATTTATATCTTCTATAAAGTCCCAATTCAAATGGTTCTCTAAGAGAGAAATTATATATCAGAAAATGATTAAATGTTCAATGCTTAGCAAAATCCCAGTATTTTGAAATTTCCTATGTATCTTGCTTTGAAATCTATATTTCTTAATATGTGTCATTCACACACTCAGAGCAGATCAGTGAGTTCCTTATTTTTGTTCTGCACCACAAAAAGAAGTGTTGCTTTAAATTATATAAGAAATTCTGTGGATTTCTAGTTTGTTTTGCAATTAAACAATAAAGAAAAGATACTGCATCCACTGTTCAGTCTTCCATCATTATTGCTTTGATCAAGATAACCTTTCAACCTTTAGTTTGATAGGAGTAGGTACAGGGTATGTTTCCTTCTGTTTTTCTGTCCCATTACAATTTAGCCTTGACCTTGGCTGATGCATTTTAAAACATAAGGACAACTGAACAGGGGTCTCATTTAATGAAAGGCAGAAGACTGTGATAAAATCCACATGGGATAGAAATGGGAGGAGAGTTGACATTTTTACAGAATGATGATGATTAGTAAAAACAGACTCTCTTACCCACTCCACCCTCACCATGTTTCATTTTGTGTAGATTCAGGGCTAGAACCCGTGATCTTTTTAGATTTATTGTCTCTAGACAGAAATATAGCAGAACATTTCATCACAAGTGTATCTCATTACAGGGAATTCTTACCCTTATGAAATCCTACATTATCAAAGAAAAATACTGAAACAACAGGTAACTTGAGTTTTATTTTATGGTGCAACCTCAGCCTAAATTGCAGGGATTGACAAAATGTGAAAGATTAAACTGGGAATCAAATTTCAGGAATGTATCAATGATAGTACTAGAGACATATTTAGAGAGGTTTAGGCAGTGCAGTATCTAAAAAAAAAACAACTAAAACATCTTTATAAATAGGATAATGTGTGTGGGAAATGGAGATAGCATTGTGGCGAGGGGGAGGGAATTAACCTGAGCTTTTCCGAGTCACCACAGAACCCATAACGACAAGATCCTGTTGAGAGTCTTTATGTTGTCAAACCATTCTTTGCTACCATGATGACTTTTTATTTTAAAGACTTATTTATATATACAAGATCTGGAGTATAAGCCAGAGGTGTTGGTGGTAAGAGGGTTCACTAGAGACAGAGTGGGGAACAGAACAGGTAGATATACTGAAATATAATGCTGAGAGGAGCAGTGGGCAAGACTGGAGAGGCCTGTTGTGCCATGTGGGTCACTCCCTGACCAGGGATCGAACTTGTGCTGCAGTGACTATGGATGCTTCATAGTGCAATGCTTAACACCTCGTGCCACCAGGGAGGCCCTGACTTTTCTTTTAAACCTTTAATTAATGTAGGGCTAATAAGGATATGTATGTATATCATATATAAACACACACATAGTTATTACATCTACATAAAGTTATAGAGATAACATATATAAAATTAAAAAAATATTTAATGTCTACAACTCAATGAGCTTAGATGTAAGTGTACATTTCTAAAACCCACATTACAATTTATGTCAACAACCTATTTCCACTAAATTTTCTACCTCTCATTTATAATTTATGATCATTTAATTTATGTATCATCTATGATAAATATTATTATTATTTAGTATGTGTACTTTGATGACAATAGTCACGTTATACTTACCTTCTTAAAGTTAATGTTTCTAGGAGTTCATTGTACAACCAGAAGTTAGTTAAGTAAAGAAGGTAGTTCACATTCACTCACTGGGTCTGTCTACTTGGTTTGGTGTCACTTATGCAGTGGATATTCCCTGAAGGACATTGATATTAAGCACAATGGAACTTGTTTTTTAGCCTGTTTGTCTACATGCATCTTATCCAGATGTTCTTATACCTGATGTTGTAATATTTTGATTCCAGTCAGCTCATTAGACCAACAAAGAAGCCATGTGAATCATCTCAAAACACTAGAAACTTGTAAGACTATTGAGAGGCCATATATCAGTTAACTCTTCCTTGTCCTGTCTATACACTGCTACCACCAGTGCTTTGAACGAATACCCTTAGGATTCACTCCCAAATTCACCCTCTAGTTTCCTTGAAATTCATGCTTGCCAGTCTTACAGCTCCTTTAGCAAATCATTTTTCCCTCCTGTAGCAGGCCCAACATGTCTCCAGTTAAGTTTTCTGAACTACTATTCTGATTATGAGCCTCTGTAGATGGTTAAAGTTTGTCAGGAATGCCCACATCATCCTGTAAGGAATTGGTACATTTGAGAATTTTGTGAAATAATCAAGCAAAGGGAGAAGATCTCCTTTCCCAATATCACCATCTATAAATTTGGGATCATCTCCTTCCCACCAGAACCCTAACTTTGGCATAGCTTGGTCTGAGAATTCAGCATCTTGATAGTCTACTGTGCTCAGTCTTTAGCTGTGTTTGTCTTCCACCTGTAGATGGAGACTCATGAAGCGATTCCAAGGAGTCTTTCTGACTCACTGTGGTGATCTTATTAATTAATAGATCTAAGCATCTTATTACTAGTTTCATTTTTTTCTTTTCATAGAATCATTGATGAATAGCTATAGCCAACCAGTTCCATGGCCTTTATGCTCACTATTAATACCCATTTCCCATTATACTCAATATTGCATCAGCCAGTATATCTCCTTTCACCTGCTCCCACAAATTTAAATTCTTAGCAATAACACAAAAGTATCATTTTAAAAATGATGAAAACTTTCAAAACTACTCCCATAACCAGGAATAAATATATGATTACCATTCATTCAGTGAATGACCAACTCCATAATCCCCATCTTCAATAGGCACTTTGGATTCCACTGTACTTGATCATGTTTCTTAAAGTAAATCTCGATCAAATAATCTTCTTTAAATAGTGGATTTGAAGAAGGTTTTCTAGAAAGGAGAATGGCAAGAGTAGAGTAGTGCAGGGGAATAATGTAAACAATAATGTGGTCTTGGGCTAGAGATCAGCTTTGGTACAATTCCATGAGAAGGCAATAGACTCTGAAACACAAATTACAATATAGAATCATTTCCACATTTTTGTACCCTCTAGGGAATCAGAAAACTGCTTCAGTAAAAGTGAAAACAGTAAATATTTTAGGTTTTGAGGTCATTTAGTATATGTTGCAACTACTTTGCCAATGAAGCGAAAAGAACAATGAGCCTGATTATTCCCTCCCATGGAACTTAGTCACAAAAATAAGTGATGGCTTTGATTTGAGCTTCAATCTAGCTATAACCTTCTCTAAGGAAAAATAGTTCTTTGACTGAAGGAAATTCTCCAAAGAAGAGTGTAACTGTGAATTGTGATTAGCCAGCACTGCCAGAAGATGAGGAGTATCAGCACACTGGCAGTGAAATAAATCTGGACAGAACATCAATATCCAATGTAAGAGGAGATTCAAAGAAGGCTTCCCAGAAGCAGTGCTAACTGAACTTTCTTAATGGAGAGCTGATGAGGCAACAACATGTGCAAAGGTGTGAAGGCCGCTTACTGTGCCATGTATGCAAATAACCACAATCAGTTTGGAATTAATTGTGAATAGTAAAAAAGATAAATTGGAAACTGAAATAAGGAAATGGATTGTAGAGGACATTATGTATTATCTGGAATTTATTTATTTTATTAGAGTTTTATTTTTATTTATTTATGCATACAAGAATTGGGGTGTAGGCCAGAGGTGGGGGGACAGTAAGAAGATTCATCAGAGACTGCTGAGGGGAGCAGAGTGTAAGACAGGAGCGGTCTGCTGCTCAGGTTAGCATCCTGGCCAGGAATCAAATTCAGGGTATAGTGGCTGGCAATAGCTTGACAGAGCTGAGACTTTAACCCCTGCACCACTAGGGAGGCACTGGAATTTAACTTACAGGAAATGACAACCGAGGAATTCAGAACCGAAGGATGGTCTCTGCAATGAAATGCAGGAGCCTCAGTTTTTTGTTGCTAAGTCCATCTATCCATAGAGTCTTAATCATTTGCTATCCTCCATAGCACTTAATAAAACATGCTTGTTCCAATTCCCTTTCAGAGCCAATATGTGATGATATATATCAGCTTTGATGCTGCCTGTTGATGGTGACATATATTATAAAGTGATTTAACAATAGTGATGTGGGATTTGCATCTTCGAATAATAAGACCTCTCCTTAGTCCCCACATTCCCACCCACCTTCCTTTGAATAGCAGCAGATGTTTTAAAGGTGTTTCTCTAAATGTCAGGGTGAAGTTTAGGACTCTAAAATACAGGCATTCACTATTTTAAAATGAAGACAAGGGCACTACACGTGAATCACACCTTGGTCTACTTAGTTCCATGCTTAGCTGAGTAGTCAAATGCATTGTGTATCAAATCTCAGATCTGTTCAAATCAGAGTTTGTCATAATGTAAACAACCTCTTATGATCTTTTTAAAACATAAAATACCAACAAAGAGTACATCTTCATTTTTGTGACTCCTCTGCGTAAACTGTCATTCCTTACTTTTAGGTTATACCCAAGGGAGTAAACCAGCGACTAACAACCTTTATTTAAAAAAAAAAAAAAAAGATTTGTTTATTTATGCATACAAGAACTGGGGTATAGGCCAGAGGTGTGGGAGGTGAGAGAATTCACCAGAGACAGTGGGGAACAGAACAGGCAGATCTACTGAAATACACTGCTGAGGGGAGCAGCGGGTGAGACAGGAGAGGTCTACTGCACCATGTGGGTCCCCTCCCTGGCCAGGGATAGAACTTGTGCTTCAGTGGCTGTGGATGCTTCATGGTGCAGTGTTTAACCCTTTGTGCCACCAGGGAAGCACCTTAACAGCCTTTTAGGAAACACACTTCTGTTTACATGTAGACCAGTTTAGAATGTCACACCCAGAGGAAGGGAGAACAAATTAAGAACTGCATTGATATATGAAGCTTCATGTGACAATTATTAGCAGTAGGATGGTCTTAATGAAAGTTAAGAGAGTCAACTTTTTAGAAAGGTGGTCAAACAGATGGATAACAGTTGCAGCCTTTGGAAGTGGGTCAAAATCCAAAATTTTTCCCTTTTTTTGTGTGTTTTTCAAATATATACAAAGGCTTTTATTACCTTTTACAATAAGAAACAATAAACTGCCTTTTAATAAAGAAGTGACATATTTTGTGTCTGAATCAGTTCTTTAGCCTAAAAAGGATCTGTATCCACAAACATGTGGCAGGCATGTGCACTAGAAATATATGAACACACTAATATTTATGTAATGCCTTCACGCCAAGAAGATGACTTTAGGTCTTTATATAATATACTAGAAAAGGAAAAATTTTATTAGCTATTCTTTTGGAGCGTATAGGTCCTATAAAATTCTGACATATAATAAAAATGTGCTATACAGATCTCAGTCCCCCAATCATTAAATTGTTGTTTCTGAAATAAACAATGACATTTTCTCCTTGACATAGGAAAATACAGTCCTCAGTATGATGCAGGTTGTTAGAGAAGAGGGATTTCAGTGACCACAACCAGACACTCTCTGAGAGTCATGAATTAGCATCACATCTGTAAGTTTGTATTGAGTAGCAAGGTCTTGTGGAGCAAAGTGAAAACAGTTTTAGAAAGACTGTAACAAGGAAAAACATTATAAAAATTCACCAAAATTATACACATTACATTTCCTGGTTAATAATTCTGGAAAATGATGAGATGTTCTTTGATGGTCACTGCAGGAGTAACCTGTTGTTCCTCTCCTCCAGCACTGCTGTGGCTCCTTAGAACTAAGGTAGCATAAAACCTACTGCAGCTTGAAGAATGAGGCAATTTTATGTACCCATTGTCAGAATGAGAACATCTTCCATGCACAAACAGCAACAAACTTGGAGCTTCCCTGGGGTGCAGGGGATAAGTCCCAGCTCTATGAAGCTATCTGCCGCCACTGCAATACCAGTTTGATCCTGGCCAGGGAGGTGACCCTTATGGAACAGCAGACTCCCATATCTCACCTATTGCTCCCCTCAACAGTGTATTTCAGTAGATCCACCTGTTCTTATCCCCACTCTGTCTCTAGTGAATCCTCTCACCCCCCATACTCTGACCTGCATCCCAGTCCTTGTATGCATAAATAAAATAAATCCTTTAAAAAACAACAATAAACTTGATTCTTTTCCCATTCATAAGTGAGGTCTCTTTCTACCCTTCTAGTGCTTATTTAAGTTCAAGTTCTTAAATCTCTTCCATGCTGCCCATTCTCCCTCTGTCAAGCAAGAAGGTAAATTTCAAAATCAGTGTGCTTGCCTTTGAATTCCTTTAATGACCTATTGCAATAGAATCAGTGACTTCATCTCCTTCTCATCTTGTTTATCTTCTAGTTCCATAGGAAGTCCTTTGGATATAATTTTTCACACACACACGCACACACATATGAATATAACATTAAGTTAACATAGTTTTTGCTTGTTCTTTTTATGTAATGTATGACACATGAGATTCGTTTTTGAAGCACATTTGGAGTATAAACTAAATAAGTGAACCAAAAGTATTGTAGAACTATTTTTCCAACAAAATTGCAAAATTAGGGGACCACTTGTCATTACAGTTATTGATGTCAGAAAAAAGAGTGGGGCCACTTTGAGTCATGAATTACCTGACTGGAAGTTGTGTCAAGTTTAAGTGAGAAGATGGAGGGAAAATAATTTATGATGTATTGCCTGAACACTTGGTTAGTAAGATCAATTCATCTTAGTTACCATTTCTATACCTTTATCGTTGTTCCATTTCTCTACTCAGGAACTAGATAAGCATTACTTTTTAGTCAACTCTTGCTGACTTGAATAACATACATTTCCCATGTTTGTCATGGGGCAAAAGAAAAAGGTTAATATGTAGTAAGTGCAACACATTCTTTGTTAAAAGATATGGAGTTTTTAAATCTTTAATTACTGAAAAGTAAACCTGGATTTTTTGGGGTGCTCATTAGAATGATTCCTGTAGAAACCATTATAAGTTTGCCACTGCAACTGGAATCCAAATACAGCAGAAAAATAGTAATAAGCCAGTTCCAAGGTTGCACAAAAATGTGGAAAGACAGATTCCTATCTGAAGAATTCCAGCTCTGAATTAGAAAGTGAATTGTTGGCTATCTACTCTAATAGAAACTAAGTGTGGGGTGACATTATTAGTTTGGAACACACTAAGCTTTGGATGGGCCAATAAGCTGTTAATGTCGCCCTCTTCACCCCCTACACCATCCAGGCATATAATATGATATGCATGAAGGATTAAATGGTTGATTGATTGATTTTTCTGATGAGAAGATGAATCTTGTGTCATTATGTCTGTGGAGGAAAAAGGAAGATGATACAAGAGGATAATATGAAAACACTTTTTCATGAACAGTTTAATACTAATATGAGAGCTTTTCAATCAAAAGTTTTGGTTATATTCCCTCAGGAAAGGGAGATCTTGGAGTTTTATTTCTGAATAAACTGTATAATAACATAATTATTAATAATAATTATAACTAATAATAATAACTGTATAATAATATAATTATTACTGGTTATTACTACTTTGGAATCAAATTTATGATATGTTTCTACACATGTATACATACATACACACACACACACATATATATATATTTGGGAAAAATGTTTTCCTCCACACCATCGATGATGGACATCTATACACATTTTACCCATATGGTATTATTCACTAGCTGCTGTGGCTATGAAACACTTGAAATACAGGTAGTTCAAGTCAATAATTTTAATTTCATTTAATCACAATTTAAATAACCATATTTTACTAGTGACTATCATATTAGAACATACAGGTTGAATCTAAATGTCAAATTTAGATTTTGATTGCCTGTGGCTTTAGTTGACACAATTGGATTTATTGAAATAATTTAAACTTGACCATGGAAACGATATAAAGAGATTTAACCTCTTGTGTTAGTGTCTGTTCTCCTCATATGTACATTAATTGACAGAGTTCTCCTCAACATACATTAATTGACAAAGTAAGGCAGATCTGTGGTATTCCTTTCCCTTTTAAAGTGACAAACTTAACTGTTCAGGAAAGATGTTGAGGTTCCTTGATCAGAAAAAAAATCATAATATTTCCTGTCAATCAATAGTAAGATTGACAGGTGCTGTTAAAGCAGAAAATATAAAATTCACTAAGTCTTTGTCCATCGTTGTGGAATGTGGAATGTGGAAGTTTTGGGGGAGAATTAATTCTCTTCCACTTCAGAGTTTATACAATTTCACCAGTTCTTAGAAAAGTTGTTCTTCTTCCCACTCTCCATAACAGCACAATTTACTGATTGGGCATGACTCTTCCTGGAATAAGAGTGATGCTTGTTGTTTGTTTGTTTGTTTGTTTGTTTTTGTTTTTGTGTTTTTTTTTCACTTTTCTTTCAAATAAAATTATTTGTTTGCCATAATGATGCTTTACAAAACTGTGGGTGATTAGGAGGTATAGGCTTCCACCTCTTCACATTCATGTTACCACACCACACCACAACCAAGGAACCCAGATTCTTGCACCATAATCCATTAGGCCTCCCCCTAGTTCATTGTACTTTCCACCCTTCCTTGTTACTGTGGTAGCCTCAATTCTACAGTCAGGTTTCTATGGCTTCTATTTCTGATTCTTTATTTTGTTTCTCTGTATTTCGCATTTGAGTGAAGCCATTGGTATTTGTCTTCTCCTTCTGGGAATGTGGTGCATTCATTATTCCTTTTTTAAAACAAGGATTTCTTTGTTCTTTAGGGTCTTTTCTTTTTCCATTATAAAGGATCTGTTTTACACACACACACGTATTATTTATATATATGTATGTATGTATATATATATTATTTTTCTGTCTCTGGAATAGTAACCAGGAAATCAGATACACTAATTTGGAATAAAAACTATTGTAAAATAGAATCAAATGCCATTCTTCTCCATGTTCCAGTTATGAAATGGGCTCATGTCCTCTCTCTTTTCTCTATGCATATATCACACATATGGTTGTGGGGGAGTTCAACCCTGTGTTCACTTTCAAATCCCTTCTGTTAACCACTTATTATCTTTTTCTTTTTTTAACTTCAGAAAATTCTGAAATTTTACCCAATGGTTTTAGAAGTCACTCTTCATCGGAATGTTCTCAAGAACTTCATGATTAAAATTTTGTTTTTTTTCTGTCACTCTGGCCTTAGAGCAGAGTACCCTAGCTAAATGTTGACCCAGCTATATCCACTTCTTAAAGTTCTTTACCTACTGTGCCTCACTCTTTAAAGCAAATACAGGAAACACCACAAGTTAAACAATTTCTTCATGTGCCATATTTTCAAAATCAATAGCACTTCAATCGCCAAACAGATTCTTTAAATGTTAATGACAAATGGATTAGATGGTGGGATAGGGAAAATTCAAGCTTCTGTCAGTAGTTAAACTTTAGACTCTGTAGTATGTCTTAAAACCTTGTAAGTAACTCTTTTTTGGCTCAGTTTTTCAGTATCGCTTGTTTTTAAGTAAGCTGTACCTAAGTTATTTCAAAGAAATAGACTGTCCTTTATGACCATATATTGTTATTCATTTCACTGAAAATTCACAGTCTTTGCTGAAGTCACTTCCTTTCAATAGAAATTGTTTACAAGGAAATTAAATTAAATTTTGAATGAACAGGAGGTCAGTGACACTTTATCTCTCTGATTTCATCTTCCATTGTCTTAAAACTACTTAAACTAGCTCCAGGCACACAATGAAAGGTAGCATTTATACAAAACAGTGAGCTAATTCCATAAGGAAATTGGCCTTCTGTCTAAGAAATCTTAAAATGAGTACAGTTACATAAACAGCTTAAAAATCAGTTATAACTTCAATGTTCTATTGTTTCAATTTGGAGATGTGTCTTTTTCATTTTTATGTCCAAAAGGTTGAAAAAATACATGTAACTATACTTGTGTAATTTCTTAATGCATTTGCTTAATGAAGGAAGAGTAGTACTTGAAATCAACAATTCTCACTCTCCACAGTTGGGTTTTTTTGAGGGTCATCTGAACCCAGCAATATAATATATTATGTGGATACTTCACCAGCATATAAAGATAGAATTTTCATTTCTAGTTTTCTTCTTGAATTTTTTTTTTATTCATTCCTGGAAAAGATACTTTAAAATAACATGCTGAAAGCACAAGATTCTTTGAAGTACTGTGAAAAATCCCTAACTTTATGGCTATTCTATTCTAAGAAGAGTTATAAATAATACACACACACACACATACATACACATATTAATAATATATACCATAGTAGTTGTTAGTAGTGCTATGAAGAAAAGTAAAATGAAGAAGAGAATAGGGCAAACCATGAGGATGGTGAGAACAACTGCAATTTTAAATATAATAACTAGGAAATTTCTTTGTGAAGGTGACATTTATAGAAGTGCATGGGGGAAAGGTTGTAAATCTTGCCGATTTCTAGATGGCTGTTCTAGCAGGAAACAGCAATTGCAAAGGTTCCAAATGAAAGCACACCTGCTGTAGGTACAACACTGAGACCAGTGGGTTGGAGCTGATGGATCAAGCAGATGATATTAGTTGATGTGGTGAGAGAGATGAATAAGGTAGGGGTGCAGGGCAGGACATGTGGATCTTAGTGATACTGAAAGGGATGTGCCTTTTCTTTAAGCAAGATGGTTAGAGAGTGGAGGATTCTGAGAAGAATAATGTAATGATCTGACTTTTGTTCTAAAATGCTAACACGGGCCTCCCTGGTGGCAAAAAGGATTAAGTATTTGCATGATCAAGCACCAGTCATTGCAGGGTGAGTTCAATCCCTGTCCAGGGAGCTAACCAACATGATGCAGCAGACCTCTGCTGTCTCACCCACTGCTCTCCTCAGCAGTGCATTTCAATAAATGTGCCCATTCTGCCCCCTACCCTGTCCCTGGTGAATCTACCCACCCTCCCCTGAAACCTCTGGCCTATACCTCAGTTCTTGGCTGCATAAAGCTTTAAAAAGAAAAAAAAAAAAAGCTAACACAAGTTGTTGTTAGTAATACTGTTAGAGAATATAAAGAGATATTTATAGTAAATTCCCAACAAAAGATAATGATTCTTTAGATCCATGTCCTTGTGTTTAAAGGTAGTTAGAGTCAGGAAATATTTTGAAAATAAAACTAAAATAACTGATACATTTAAATGTGTTGTTAGCCAAGGAGCAGATCCAAGTTTTTTGTTTTTTTCTTCATTTTGTTTTATCTTTTTGGATCTGTTATCCATGTAGTGCTTTTCAGACAGCCAAGTGGAGATGATAGGTGGAAAATCAGATTCATGAGTGCAGCCAGAGTTGATATCCAGGCTGGAGATTTAAAATAGGAATCATGAGACTGAATGAGAGCTTGTCATGTGAGTATAGGTGGAGAAGATTAGAAGTCCAAGAACGCTCCTTGGATCATGCTAACATTGAACAGTTCAGAAAATCAGGAGCTATAAGCAAAGGGTCATGACAGGAATGACTAGCACAAGGGAGTCTGTTGTTCTGGAAACAAAAGGAGAGGATGGAAGGGCAGGGAATGATCAACTGTGTCAAATGCTGCTGATGGGTCACCCACTGAGGACTAAGAACTGACCTTTGGAATTTGCAGCTCTTTAGAGACCTTGGTGAGGTGTACAGGTGAAAGGTTGATTGGAATGCTAAGGGAACAGAGAAATAGGAAGGAAGTTGGAGTGCTGTGCAGGGCTGAGAGAGGTTTTTAACAGAAAACAAGTAAAATTCCTGGACAGAAAACAAGTAAAATTCCTAGTGAGACATTTTGAATATAGGGACAGTTCGTTAGTAGTACATAAATAGTTTGGTTTACATAATAGAAGGTACAGTCCATGCAAAATCACAACAGAGAAAGGATTAAGTCTCAAATGCAAGAAGGAAATAGAGAAGTGAAAAGGGCAAGTGAAAATTTTCTTTTGGTTGCTTCTTTATTTCCTCATGGAGTTGGAAGCAAGTTTATCAGATAATGGAAAGAATTACAGGAGAAACTTGAAGTTTGAAAGAAAATAATCTATGATGCAGTTTTTTAAAAGTTACTTGTATTTCATCTGCCAGTACAATTTGGTAAATACTATCAATTCTTCTCAATTTTTTAAAATTAACATTTATATGAAATGCAGATAATTATGTAAATGACATATAGTTTTATAGCTATAGAAAATATAATTGTCTATAAATTTAATTATAACAAATCCATTTCTGACACTGTAATTTTTTTTATTAATTATATTTGACATCATTTTTATTCCCCAGGGAGTACCCACCACCATTCCACCCATGCACCATCACCTAGTCCCTTGTGCACTTTCTGCCCTCATCCCCATCTTTGCCCTCCCCTCCTTCCCCTCCCCACCATGGTCCCTTTGGTTTATCTTGACTTTTTAGTCTTGTTGAGTTTTTGTTTGCTTTTGGTTATAATTGCCCAATTTCTTGAGCTTATTCGTTATTGTTGTTGTTGTTCTTTCATATTCCTCCTAATAGTGAAGCCATCCGATATTTTTCTCTTGCCTTCTGACTTGTTTCACTCAGTATAATTCCTTCT
>JAGFMF010011747.1:8188155-8211717 GCA_019455555.1 Galemys pyrenaicus | reverse complement strand
ATCGGGGTTTTTTGTATCTCCATATGAATTTCATCAATATTTGGTCTATTTCCTTAAAGAATTTCATTGAGATTTTTATTGGTATTGCGTTGAATCTGTGGATTGCTTTTGGTAGGATGGTCATTTTGATAATGTTTATCCTTCCTATCCACGAACAAGGGATATTTTTCCATTTCTTTGTGTCCTCCTCTATTTCTTTTAACAGTGTTTTATAATTTTCTCTGTATAAGTCTTTTGTGTCTTTTGTTAGGTTGATTCCCAGGTATTTGACTTTCTTGGTTTCAATTGTAAAGGGTATATTTTTCTTGATTTCTTCTTCTTCGGATTGGTTGTTTGTATATAGGGAGGCTACTGACTTTTGTTCATTTATTTTGTATCCCGCTACTTTACTAAACTGATTGATTGTTTTAATTAGATTTTCTGTAGAGCTTTTAGGGTTTTCCANNNATATTATCATATCATCTGCAAATAATGATAGTTTTACTTCCTCTTTTCCTATTTGGATTCCTTGTATGTCCTTTTCCTGTCTTATTGCTCTGGCTAAGAGAAGTCTGCCATCTTCTTTTCTGCCCCTTACATACCATATCATCTCTGTATCTATGACCTTGTCCATTGTTTCATTTGTGTGTTTGTTTTTCACAATCTTGAACATCCTGGCTTCTGCACACTTTCGCTTAAATCTTATTTGTCAGTGAACACAGGTTTCTAGCCTACATTGTCCATGAAACCCTCCCTAAAGGATCTACTTCTGGCTCATAATAATACCATCTTTCTTTAACCATATCCAACAGTGAAAATATTACCAAATGTATTGCTTAATGGAGAAAAAGTCTTCCCTTGTATCTTCTGTGGTTCAGCTGTGGTTTAAAGTATAGGCTTCTGAGAATTGTACTTAGTGTGAAATATTTTTGTGATCAATCACTAACCTATTTTTCACATGGTTATGTGCCTCAGTTTCTTCATTTTTGTGACTAACTGGAATGTGCATTGTAAGTAATAATATTACATGAAAATTACTTACTCTGCTAAATGCTCAATACAGATTAGACCTACATTATTATCTCTATCATCATTGCTATCACCATCTTTATCTCCATAAAAGAAGATAACCTCATCCAAAGAAGAGATCAACATTTAAACTTGCCCTAGAAGCCTGTGATATGCAGGCTTAGTTTAGTGATGAGCATACTGTAGAGTCAATAAATATTCAGGTATTAATTCATTTGATTCTTACTTGCTTCCAACTTCAGCTCTAGCCTGTTCTCAAATCATTCTACTCTAATTGTCTCATTTCAGGTCATATTATGATGTACTATAAAATGGTCAACCTTAATTTTTCTCAAAGACAATAAACGTTCTTAACAGATAAATATTTTAGGGCCTCCTTGGTGGTGTAGCATGTTGAGTGCCACACTGTGGGTTTTCCCCAGCCACTGCAGTGCAAGTTTGATTCCTGGCCAGAGAGGGGACCCACATGTTGCAGCAGACCTCTCCTGCCTCACCTGCTGTTACCCTCAGCAGTGTATTTCAGTGGATCTGCTTGTTCTGCTCCCCACTCTGTCTCTGGTGAATCTTCTCGTCTCCTGTGACTCTGGTCTGTACCCCAGCTCTTATGTGCATCAATAAATAAATCTAAAAAAAATAAAAGAAAGATAAATATTTTAAGCTGGACACTCAATAAAATCATGTTCTCATTAGATTAACTTTTCTGGAGACAGCTATGAGTAGAATCACACAAGACTGCAATTACTTCAAAGTACTGTAAATCTTCATTCTGGGCATATTTCATGGTACTTTTTTCCATATGTCTATTAATCTCTTTCAGAATCTCTGGAAGCTCACATGTCCCCTTCATGGAAGGTCACATACTCACCACCACTAATTTAATGCACTTCTTCATTCTTCCCTCCCCACTTGAAACTAACACTAGCTCTTTTTACAAAAAATCTCTTACCAAAAAGTGGCAGTTCTAGTGACTAAGTACAGGAGATTAGAGAGGTGGTTGTTGACTTGGATTATAGGAAATCAGGACTGAAAACATACACACATAAAACGCCATTTATCCTTCAAAATACTAATGGGTTTACTTATGAAACTCACAGGGTCCTAGATCATAGGATGTATTCATAGAAATAAGGATATTAGTAGATATTTTCTTCTGTGTTTGATATATCTATGAGTATTATTGCACACAATGATTGCAAACATGTTATCAGGTAACCATAAGTAAAAATAAATGTATGGTGAGCTATGAGATATAAAAAACAAAATATTTCTCATAGATTTATATATTATCAAAAGTACTGGTATCTTAATCATGTCAAAAATTTTGATCACTACAATTAGAAAATGATAAATCATATAAAAGTCAGGATGGTGAAAGGAAAAGCCATTTATAAATATATGGACACAAGACTATTAAAATACTGCACCATGAAAGACTAAACAGCACATATTATAGTAATTTTTAAATATGATATACACAGCATCTAGAAATGACAACTTTTCCAGATTGGTTTAGAGGTCTATAGAACCAGAGAAGAAAGGGAGATAAATTTCATTAATGAAACAAGTTGTATAATTAGAGATATCAAGTCTATAAAAATAGTTGTTTGGCAGAGGAAAAAATGTCCTAGGACTATATAGTAAGAACAAATGAATTTTAAGTGTTGAATTACAGTATGGACAAACAAGCTTTAAGTGTTGAATTTAGGAATGTTATAGAAGGAAAGCTTTAATGTGGTGAAGGTTTAAATTACAAGTTTTCTAATGTCACTTTCTACATTGTGAAGTTAAAAGTCTATAAAAGTTTAGAAAAATAGAAGCAAGTTAATTTCCTTTTACTGTTAGAGCATCTGACTTTCAAAATTAATTATTGTCTTATATTTTGAATAGATAATATTTTAATTTCCTTCACATCATATTCCTCTAGAAAAATGTAATAAAAATTGAATATTGTTGGTTAACTTTATCTTAATACACAGTTTTCCTTGAATTGGTTAGATTAATGGTCTCCCAGCTTTTTCAATTTCACAGCAAAGATCAGTAATTAATATCAGAAATAATAAACACAAAAACAAAATATAAACAAACTTAGTTTCCCAAAGTATGAACTTTGCTTATTTGCTGTTATACACATATATAAACATATATGCATACACATTTTAGAAATAATGGTTTACGTGTATTTCAAAACATTCTCAAATAGAAATTTTATAAGAATGAATTCATGCATAAAATACTAAAATTTTATTTTGTTAATAATGTAAAATTATGGTATATTTAATGATATCAAATACTGTACCTTTCCTAAAACAAATTATATTGAATAATATTCAATATGATGATTTCATACTATTTATAAGATGTAGAAAATATATAAAGAATATACATTTTTGTTTACAATGAAGACTATAAAACTTTACTTCAAAAATCCATCTCAATTCTTTTGACAATTTGTGGCTATGTTTTCTTCAGATGTATACAAAAACACACTATACCTAGTTTGATGCAGAGCTTGTTCTAGAAATAATGGAATTACCTTCCTCTTCCATCATTTCAGACACTTTACAATGGATAGCGCTATAGCTTACCAACATGTCTGTCCAACTGGGCTACTAATGAGGATTTCCATGATCCCCTCATAGATTTAATGATTTCCTTCATTGGGGTATAGAACTCAATGACACACTTTCCTTACCTTTACTAGTTTATAAATAAAGTACACAAATATTTAGATAAGGAGGTTAAAAGTGAACTTCCTAATTGATATGTGTAGCAAGTTAAGATTTTGTCAGTGTTCAAGAACCTCTGCTTCCACAGAGTTTGGGGAATACTGCCCATCCAATCTGTGGGTATGTTTGTCCATCTGTAAGGTCTCCAAATTCCTTTACCCTTGGTTTCCAGTTTTTATTGAAACTCTATTATATAGGCAAGATTCATTAGATCCTTTACCATTGATGATTAGCTAAATCCTCAACCTTCCACCCTACCCAGAGGTTGGAAACAGGGCTGAAAGTTCCAACCTTCTGATTACATTGTTGCTTTGTCTGCCAACTAGCCCCCACCCTGTAGCTCTCTAGGGCTCCACCGAGATACATTCATTAACATAAATTTAGGAAGGATCAAAAAGGGTTTATGAATAAGGAGTAAGTCTTTTCTCCCTCTTATCACTCAGGCAATGACAAGAGTATTTGATGTTCTACGCCAAAAACTGGAGACAGGCACTAAACATATTTTTATTTTATTACAAAATCACAGTTTTATTGTAAGGAGATTCTGCTATGGCAGACTGTAACTGGAGTCACTGATTTATGGACCAGACATATCTCATTCCAACATGGTTCAAGTAAGATTGTCTCTTTATCTGCACTGGTGATATGGTGATGGGGAATACATAGGGATTACAATTGATGTCAAATATATGTAAATGAAGGAATAAATGAATGAATGAATGAATGAATGAATAAATACCAAAATAATAAGATTGTCCCTTTAGAGGGTTTATACCTGGCAGGGTCCTAAAAGAGTTGTAAACTGCCAGGAACTGTGAATAACTTAGCTACTGAAACATTCACTGGGTAAGAATCGATAGCTTTAATTAAGTTAGCATGCAATTTTGGACAGTTCAGCTTCAGGTAGATCAGATAATATAAACTTGCTAAATAAAGTACTACACTTAAATGGGTTTTTAAAAATACAATTACACCTTTTCACTGAAATTTTAGCTTTCTGAATATTTACTTTTTTATGCCAGTGATATTCATAACTGTGTCAGATGCACTGTAAACTGTGATGTTATTATCTCTTGCATTCTAATCACCAGAACCACTTTGAAAATTTATACTTCTTCCCATTTTATAGAAGATAGAATTGAAAATTGCATACTTCCCCCCAGTTTGGAGAAAACAATAATAATTAGGTTTAAATCTAAGTTCAAATGTAAGGTCTTTTCACTAGATCTGTTGTTTTTTCTTACCTATATTTAGAAGGAAAAAAAATGATGAAAAATTCTGGTCAACTGAAACTAGTTATGTCGGAGTGTGGGCGGTAGTGACAGACTTGGACTAATCCTAATACTGTTCCCTGCATTGTTGATCCCCCTTTAACTCAGAAGAGAGTTGTTTTTTACTTTCCTACCATATTCAGGTAGTTTCAGCTTAAAGGTGTATGTGTTATTGAATGAAACATCTGATCTCATGTCTTCTTTTCACAAGAACCTTAAAGAAACTACTTGGTGGAAAATCCCTTAAGTGAATTCAGGAACTTCAATAGGAACAAAAGATGTGAAAAAGGAAAGAAATGAAATTATGCTCTAAAGGCATTTTATTTAAGACTCACTAGGCTTTCCATGTGTACTATATAAGATTTTACTAGAATGTTCAAAATTAAACCACATTAAAGTAATCAAAGAACGCTTAGAAATGACTCCATAATAATGATTGGGGCTTGAAGATACAGCTGGTTTTGGTTAAGCACTGACTCTTGAAAATTATTTGAAGTAAATTCAAAATAAAAAAACTTCCTTTTAATTGTTCATACTTTAGAACATCAATATCAAATGTGATCAAGTGAGAAATACAATACACAAATAAATTACTGTAGTTTTAAAATTCAGTTTACTTTTGGAAACATAAAATTATAGGTCTGATAGTTTGCCAAAGCTGTTCATATCAATCAGTTATTGCCAGATTTTGTTCTCTTTATGCCAAAAAATACCTTCCTCATTTTGTTTCTAGGGATTCCAAACTCTATCAACCTTTGTTCATTCAAAGGATTTTGTTTACCTGTTTCCACTTTTCTTAGAAAGGTAGGCTAAACATATATGATGCCAGGAAAGTTCTTGCTTTGACATCCAGCTTTGGGTAAAATTGAACTGATCTTCTTCTTAAACAATCTACCAATGCATTTGAGATAAACCACACCAGTGCTGTGAATCAAGAATTTTAGCTCCCCTTTAAATAAGCAATTAATATCGAATTAATGTATTGAATTTTAGGTATACCATGATTCAAAAATTGCTCAAAACAGTAAGAACACAGTGTAAACATATAACTTAATGATATTGGGGGATAGAGAAAACAAAATCTCTTAGTCTTCTGAGATCTTTTTAGGTTAGACTAAAAATTGAACAAGAGGTTAATTAGTAGAAGGAAATGACCAAATTTAATCATATACCTATGGAGAATTTACATGGTTGGAAATTCTAAAGTAAATGGGCAAGTTGAGGGCTATATCTTGAGCTAAGAAATGGGACAGGAACCTGAGGCCTCAAGGAGAGAGAAGGGCAGGGAATGACTTCATATGATATGACCTTGCCTCCATATGATATGACCTTGCCTCTAGATGTTTGCCTCACTTTCTATCTGTTTCTCAGATAAAAATCTTATTTCTAGAGATGACCCTAAATCTGGATAATCTATAGTTTTTAAAGGTCATTGTCACAGTTTCTCTCATCTTTACTTCTACAATCCAAGGCAATATGTATTGGAAAAGACTGTTCTGAACATTGTGGAAAAGACAATCTGTACTGAACTTTTTTGGGGAGATAGCATGAGCAACATCTGTAATTTGAAAGTATTTTCAGGGACATGAAGGATTGATGAAACAAAATGTTATACTTTATCTTATCTTTTTGGACAGATTTATAAAAACTATAATCTCTCAAATTCATTTTATACTGTTTTTCAGTATTTATATTGTCTACCTCACCACCAGCTCTTATTTCCAAAACATTGTGCATTTTTTATTCAAAAGTCCAAGATGAGATTCCTGTCAAAACAGATCTACCCCATCCTCTTTCCTGAATGGTTCTTTGTTTATTCCTAATTTCTTTGTGGAAATGTTCTGTTCTTCATTTACCTTGGCTCATTTTCACCCTGATAGCTATTCAACAACCTTTTACTCTTCTGTCATTACTTCTGCACTGCATGGGTCTTGACTTAAGAACTTTCACCCCCTAGTTATGCCATGTTGTTTTTGTACAGCTGCCTGGGGAGGTCAAATTATTGAACGGGTGCTACTAAATGAAACTCTCAACAATATTTTTTTTTCCTTTCATCAAAATGCAGACTTTTTGAAAATCTTGAAATTTTTTGAAAAGACTTTTTTTTCATCTAAAATTTGCCACCAAATCTTCAAAAGTCCCTAAAGAGAACCAAAACATATATATTTTTTATATTTACTCCCTAAAACAAGAATCCCTGTTTAGATTAATATCAAAATATGCTCTGTAGCTTAAAAAAACACAATTGTCACTAAGGTCAATTTATTTCTGATATTTTAAACTTCTGAGTCTCTTCAATTAGAAACTAATATCTGCTCACTAAGTTGGTGCTTGCTGAAAATATGGAAAAGTTTGTAATCCCTCTCACTTCCTAGAACTGGAGATTATCAACATTCTTCCCTTTCAGCATGTTGGTTTTTGACATGAATTTTGTATATGTCTTAAATAATAAGTAGTCTTTCCTTCCCCCCCTTTTTAAAGATTTATGTACTTATGTATAAAAGAACTGGGATACAAGTCAGAAGTGCAGGGGGGTGAGAGGATTCACCATAGACAGAGTGGGGAGCAGAACAGGCAGATCAACTGAAGTACACTCCTGAGGCGAGTAGCCAGTATGACAGAAGAGGTCTACTGTGCCATCTAGGTCAACTTCCTGATGGGGGTTTGAATTCACGTTGCAGTGGCTGAAGATTGCTTCACAGTGCTGCAACTTAACCCCTTGTGCCACTAGGAAGGCCCAGTGTAGAACATTTCTTCACTGAACCTCAGAATTTCTGAGTTTTTTCTTATGCTTTATAATTGTTTAAATCTAAAATGTGGGGATGAGCAGCAGTAACAGGAACAGTGATAGAGATAGCTCACAGGAATTTTATGACTTAGGTCTTAAAGAAACAGTCATTTTGTCCTGACAATATGTTCATATGCAAAATCTTAAGGGCATATTTAGTTTTATTAAGGAACTAGAAGTTTCTTTTGTACTTTGACTTTAAAACCATTTTCAAGTAATTTCGCTCCTAAATAAAAATCATAAATTCTTTACTTTCACTTGTACCATAAAAATATTAATTACTTTTAATATTTATGGTTCCAAAAAAAATAATTACTTCTACTCTGAAGACATGCCAAAATCATAAGAAGTTGAATAGATACAACACTTGCAAAGCAAGCGAGTAAGAAATGGACAATTCTAAAAGTCAGAATTTTCTTCAATTTTTTTTCTATAAAGTATATCTGAGTATTGTGAGTTTATTTTGTTAAATTGCAACATTTAACAATTTAGACGTATGAAAACATATGAACCCACACAGTCTAAGTACAAAAAGACCAGGATTAAACTAGTATTAAATGCCACTAAATATAGAATAAGTCATATGTATTTTGTGATCTCTCTTTAAATAGTTTTATTCTAGTTTAATTCATGCATTGTGGTAGAATACGGTGAAATAACTTTTCTGGACAGTTTTGCAAAGGCAGAATATAGTTTAAAGGCCATAACTGTGACACTGCTAGCAAAAAAATAAATAGAGCTAGATTTATATAAATCTGTATGTGTGAGTGTATACTTTTATACACATGCACACAAAAAGAAGAGTTTTTTCTTAAAATAATAATTTTCTTGGATATGTTTCGCTCCCATTGTAACAGTATAACCCCATAGAAAGGGAATCTTTTTAGGTTCCCTGTCCCACCTTCTGAAGTGTAGCATTGAGGAGAGCATTAAGGAGAGACTAGAAAGATCTGAAAAAAATTGAAGACAAGAAGGTATCTAGGAGACTTGGAAGAGGCACATGGAACAGAGAAACATGTAAAGAAGAAGCCACACTTGCTTCTTGGCAATGGTCTTGTAGCATGGACTTGAGGGACAGAGAAGGAGACACCTGAAAGGAAAAGAGATGTGGGTAAGAGACACTTCAGAGGTTGACAGTGGCAGCCTTTATCTTGACTTGTGTTTTGATTTTGCTCTTTTACTTCTAGACTTGTCTGGCTCCTTTGCCCATCTCCTATGGGCATCAGAAGGAGCCTTAGGGCCTCCCTGGTGGCGCAGTGGGTTAAGCAACTCACTATGAAGCAGACCGCAGCCACTGCAGCACGAGTTCGACCCTTGCCACCGGCCAGGGAGGGGACCCACATGGTGCAGCAGACCTCTCCTGCCTGGCCCGCTGCTCTCCTCAGCAGTGAACTTCTGTGGATCTGTCTGTTCTACTCCCTGCTCTGTCTGTGGTGAATCCTCTCACCTCCCACACCTCTGGCCCAGTGCTTATATGCGTAAATAAATAAATCTTTAGAAAAAAAAAAAAGAAGGAGCCTTAGACTTGTGGCCTTCATCCCTCAGTGGCTCTGCTTTGAGCCAACCCTGTTTAGCTGGACATATACCCAGAGGGGCTGAGTAACGTTGGGTGCTTCATTAGGAAACCATATTAATTCTCTTTTCTTCTCTCTCCCGCACACTAATTGTGTTATAGTTCTTTTGTACTGGAGATCTTACACACTAAAATATGTTTTGGTCTTATGTGGTGTATAGAAAACCCATTTAAAACAGGCAGGTTTGAGAATCCTGAGATATTTTTTATTCTGTCCACTAACACTGCTTTCACTCCCAAATGCTGGTGAAAGGTAACTTCAAGTTGGACAGTTGAGCAAACTAAAAGCATAAGGTAGGGTATCCTCCCTTCCCTCTAATAAGAGCCAACTAAGTCCAAGTGATTAACAGTACTAAAGAGAAAATAATGATGATGAAATAAATTTCCAAAATTCTAAGCAGTTTGTGAAAAACTAACCATATTTTCAATGAAAAATAACTTCTCAAGAATAGAGTTTACAAAGATAATCAAAGTTTCTAATACAGGATGCAGCCCAAACTGAACTTATTGTTAAATAAATGTTTCAAAAAAATGTCAGTTTGGCATTAGTTTGGATATCTGGAAAACAGTGAGTCTTTGAAAATAGAATGGAATCATTCATTTTTGAGAGGGTGGGGTGGGGGTGGAGGGGGTGATAGGGGGTCTTTAGGCTCTAAAATGTCTTGATTCAAAGAGGAGCTGATGCCAGAGAAAAGCTGTAGAGGATCCAGTGTCCTTCGCTAAGAAGATTCCCTGCAGAGATGCAAAGTCTGAGGTTCATTGTTAAACAAGACTGAGCTGGTGAAATGGCTTGCTTGCCACCAGACCAGGGCTGGGCCCCAGAAAATTTTACATTATGTTCACCCTGGCAGGGCAGATTATTCATCCCCAAAATGGGGATAATAAACTAATCTTCATGTAGGTGAAATAACTAATATAGTCTGTGGTGCACAGTAGACCCTCAAGAATGGATTATGATGGGGATAATCATAATTATCCTTGTGGCAGTTATTAATAATATTAATAAAATATGTAATATGTTCATATTTTCTTTTACTTGTTCTTCCAGAAACCTTTGGAATATATATGTATATATATATGTGTGTGTATACACACACATATATATATCTTTTCCTTTTGCATTTAGGATTATTAAAGTGTCTTGGACAAAAATAAATTTATAAATTATAGTCAGAAGTTTTCTTTATTAATTACAGATTTATAAATTTCAGTCTTCTATGCTATATTCCATGTCATTCCACTCTTCCCCTTCTCAGCTGGGATCAGAGAGGATATAGATTATGTAGACATGATTCCAACTTTGAACCCTTTAGATTTTTGTTACTTTTAGAGAGGGGTCTTCATTCCAGCAACTTCATTGGAAGCATCAGAAAAGCATGATCTCAGATCCATCTGAAACTTTGTGAATCAGAGACTGCAAGTTAACAAGGTATATAGGTAACTCTATACACATTATATTTTGAGTAATGCTGCCTTTGAACACTTGTTCTCAAACCCAGCACTATCTAAGGAACTTAAAAATAAGAAAAATGCTGACATGCTGTACTACCTCAGTCTGACTAGATCAGAATTTATGGAGTAGGCCAAAGCATCGGCATTTGTTTCAAGCTCCTCAACTTCCCCAGTGATTCTTATTTGCTACCTGTGGTCTTCCAAAGTGGGTAGCTTAAAATGCACTGCAAATGTGAAAAGACTGCAGAACACTTAAAAGACAGTTGCTCGGTTACTCATCTTGGATATTTCAAAGGAGGAATTAAGAATAAAACAGAATTGATCATGTCAGTGCACAAAGAAGAAAGTAGAATCAAAAAGCTTTGCACAGTTGATATCTACTTCTGACATCGTCATTCTTTTTATGTATAATACAGTCCAGGTGTGCCTATTTCACAAACATATACCTTTCTGCTGAAGACTTTAGTTAAGATGACCCCACATCTTTGAAACCCCGTGGATCCAACTTCTCACCTCTGATTTCTGCTCAGTCTCAGCACTGAAGTAGCCTTCTATGACCCATTACATTTGTTAAAATTAGGTTCCCTCACCTTATAAAGTATTTTTTCTTCCCTTCAGTATGTCCACCTATATTTTAATTATGAATTCATCCCTATGACTCGTTACCTCTCAAGAACCCAACATTTCCATGAAGAATGAGCCATGACATCTGTGTTTAGATTGTAATTACAAGTCAGAGTCTATTTGACAGATAGACATGATTTAGCTAAGTTATAAGTGTAACAACATTCACCATTGCATTATTTTAATAAAAAATTCACATTTTTTATCAATAAGGGAATAGTTAAATTATGATGCTAAACATAACGAAAGCTAAGGCAATCATTAAAATTAATAAAGTAGATAAAATGAATGGACGTGATGACTATGATTTGGAATTTTTTTAACTGCAAGTTGAAAAAAAATTGTAAAATGTAACCCAGTTTTATGTTTCAAGTGTATACATTTACATCAATGTATATGTGTATGTGTATACAAAATTCCAAGTACATATATATTGTCCCTCCAGAACACTGATTTACTTTCTGTCTGTTGTATCTGCCAAAGTTCTTTTTACCTATGGGGGTTCTGTGGTTATCACCTAAAGCAGAATATTCTTTTTTATCACTGACTGTTTAATTCCTGCCTATCTATCACAATTCAATTTTATGCAAAGTCAACATCAATGCCTTGCTTAAAAATCCTTAATTAGCCCACAACGCCCTGGTTCTTTTCTATGTTCTGTACCTCCCAGCTGTAACCTTACAATGATTCCTGTGACTCTTTGGGGCCTGTTTATCTGCTCTGTTTAGTGAAGCTCCAGGAGGTTGATGTTGAATGGTTACTGGGGTTCCTGTACTTAAAGTGCATAGCACAATATCTGGCACTTCCTATATCAAACATTATTTCAACAAAGGTATACATTAATGAAGTCTTATTTGTATTTCATTAATGGGTAAGCAAGTCTCTGAATAGTTATGGGACTCGCTTAAATGTTTAGCTAATTAGCACCCCATCGCCCCATCGGAATGTAAAATAATCTCAACCTCATACTAAAACCCATGTTCCTACTTAGTGACAAATTACAAGTTAACGATTCCAAATAAGATTTTACTAAAATACAAATGCCAAAATCAAGAAACACTAAAGCATTTTTTTCTTCTTTTATCATAGACACCACAGTGAGAATGAATGCTCTTATTTCTGGGGAAGGGGTGTGAAATACATCTAATTCATCATTGATCAGATAAAAACATTGAGAATCCTTGATAAGCTACATAATTTTATACTGCCTCATGAGAACTTGTGTTTGTTAAAGCCAAGGTTCTGATAAATTCTATCTATGCTAATGCTTTGTTCTGGTGAGAGATTACTTTCTCACCTATCTAAGGAATTCAAGCATGTTCATTTCTACTGACAGGCAATGAGGACCTCAATTTTTAAAAAGGAGACTCAGTCAAACTAGAAAATCACACGGAAAATCCCTGTGGTTGGAATTAAAGCAAAAACAAATTATAAATCTGCTAATATTTAGGTTCTCTTTCACATTAACCTTTCAAGTGATCTATAAATAGGTAGTATATCTGTATAGATAATAGTGTGAAGCAGGAAAGAATGCTCAAGCATTCTAAGCTTCCCTAAGGTAATCAGAAACACCACATATATATTCTTTTAATTTTATTTATGCATACAAGGCCTGGGGTATAGGCCAGAGGAGCAGGGGTGATAGAATTCACCAGAGACAGAGTGGGGAGCAGAGAAGGCTGACCTACTAAAATATAGTTAAGGGAGCAGCAGACTAGACAGGAGATGTCTGCTATTCAATATGGGTCCTCTCACTGGCTAGGATTGAACTCATGTTGAAGTGGCTGGTGATAGCTTGATAGCCCTGACACTTAACCCCTGCACCACCAGGGAGCCCTGAAATGATACATGCTTTTAAAATAAAATTTACAACAATTTCATTAAGATTTTAACAAATACACTCATGTCCTGCCCTAAACATTTGCCCATAGAAAAAAGTCAACTAAGACTTCAATGTAATTCAATTTGAAAAAAAAAAAAAGTTCAAATAGTGCTATTTTAAGTTTATTTTGTGTTCATATATATGTGAAACTGCATTAACAAAATATGAATCATTTGAACACCCTATGAATTACTAGAAAATTCTAGGAATTATAGGCACATATGAAATTGTTTACAAAGTCTACAGTGTTTTTATTTTTGTTAATATTTTCAGTGGTAATAAAATGTGCTTCCAGAAAATCAGTTATTCCCTTTAAGATTAGTCCTATCTGTCTATTTGGCATCCATTCATCCATGCATCTATACACACACACACACACACACACAGAATCATACACACAAATACATACATACATATGCATACTTACCTTGATCTTTCTCTTTGTAGGTATGTTGTATGTGTATTTTTGGTTATGTAGCTATGTGGATTTCTTTGAAAAATCATTATTTAGGGGAAGAATTGGATATCAAGACATAGGCTTCCCTTATCCTCTTATCTCTGACCCCAAATTTATCTCTGACCCCAAAATGCAAGGTCACCTAATAAAATACCCCATATTCCTACAAACATTTTTTGTAATCTGAAATTAAGGGCATTGAACTTAATAAATATTCAGTTTTAATAGTTCCTAGATTTTCCTATATTCATTTTTCCTGTTCTTACCATAGAGCTATAAGATAAAGAATTTTTTCTCTAAGATTTTACTTGATCTAAAATTTTTCACAAGAAGATTTTATTTATAATTAGCTAAGATTGTTATTCTTCATCTTGTCTCTATGATATGACATTTTGATGAACTAGAGTGTAAATGAATCAAAGGTAGATTTTGTCCCTTTTAAAATTCACATGGTATTGCATTCTGAGGAAGAGGTGTTTTAATATGCTATTCTTAAAACACTTGAAAAAATAATATGACATTTGTCAAAAATCAGATGGAGCAATGTATCTTGAGGGGGGGTGTGTACAGACAGAACTGCATATACCCACATGTATATTACCATAATATCACCACATAAGTTACCATCTGTATGGAAAGTTCTATGTCCAGCAAATATGTGTACCTTTGAGGTAGAACCCATGGGAGGTTCTAAATTTTTTCAAATCAGGTTGTCATTGTAGAAGATAGTTCGTGAATTTATCTTTACAATTCCTTACAATAGTTTCTTTTGAGTATTCTTAATGGTGACAAAGTTGTATTAAATAAAATCAATTTTATCCCTAGAGGTTAGTTCAAATATGATTTGAATTGGTGTGAAATTTGGCATAGTACCCACGTGCTTAGTCCTCACTGAAGAGAGTGTTTTCTGGCATCAGCACCAGCCTATGTACATCTCCACAAATTATCACATAAGATGGCGCCAGGGCATGGATCCCAAATAGCAGATTCTAATGAGCCCCATTTGGCATACTGGCAGAAAATTAAACACACTTTACTCTTTAGATCTAAAAAAGGAATACAGTTGAATGTGAGAAGCATCATCCCAGTCAACTAGAGGAGAGTAAGCAAGCACTTATGTTGTGAGTCCATCATTCTAGTCTCAAGGTCTAGTCAGTCCCTAAATATCCTTGCCTTGTCCAGATATCAGTTCCTAAATCCATCCTCTCCTCCTATTTCCCATTTTTAGTGTGGACTCATCATTACATTTGATCCAGAGTGTTTAAATTGTCACCTGATAGTGTGTCTCCAATTTAGGACATCTGCATTCTTTAACCTAAAATGGTGTTAGAGTTTTATTATTTCTTATTTCAGCAAAGTGATCAAATCACATAAAGTTCTGTCAAAAAATATAATTCAGGGCCTCCCTGGTGGCACAGTGGGTTAGGCAACGCACTATGAAACAAACCGCAGCCACTGCAGCATGAGTTCGATCCCTGCCGCTGGCCAGGGTGGGAACCCACATGGTGCAGCAGACCTCTCCTGCTGTGCCCGCTGCTCCCCTCAGCAGTGTACTTCCGTTGATCTGCCTGTTCTGCTCCCTGCTCTCTGTGGTGAATCCTCTCACCCCCCCACACCTCTGGCCTGTACCCCAGTTCTTGTATGTATAAATAAATAAATCTTTAAAAAAAAAAATATATAATTCACAAAAAATGCTCAAGATTCTCCATAGTTTCCTTAATTATATGTAAACTCACCTTGAGATACAGGAACATTCATTTTTTTACCAGTCCTTACAATTCTGTTTATCATTATTTGCCTTCACATATTCTATATTGCATGTTAAAATGTCCTCAATAAAGTCCTGCTTCCTTGATTATTTTGTCATGTTGAACTCAGGCTGAAAATTGCATGGCTGCTATAGTTTACATTTATAGTTTTCTATTTTTTAGAAGTTATGATGCATTATCTTTCAATAAAGCTTTTCTTCACTGCTTGCTTTGGTGGGGGAGGGTTGTAGTTTCCTCATCTGTTTTTACCTAATAAATGGATTTTCCCCCACTTTACCCTCCCATATTGTTTTCAACATTTTTTAAATATTATTTCTGCCGCCCCTACAAGATGAGCACTTGTTGAGGACAGGAATGAATCATTGTTTACAATATCTGCTATGTCTCAGCACAGAGTCTCAACCAATAGCTATTTTATTGAATATAACTTCATAGATATGACACAGACAGTGTTTATATTCTTAGAAAAACTCAAGCCGAAGGGATTTTTATAGGAATTCAAAAAAGTAAGAGAGAACATTTTGATACTTGACATGACCATGCCCATATCCCTTACGGCTGGAGGAAGCACAAAGGGAGGAGCCAGAACCAGGGACTTTTCTACTTTTCTCAAACTGCACAGTGTCCACATCCCAACGTGAACAGTCTGATATCGCAACACTTTGTTTTCCTTCTCTGCAAATGGAGATGATATTGTCCACTTCTCGCAGAGATTTAAAAATAAATAAAATGTGGTAGAATTCAACAGCAGTTATATATAAAAAACATTATATCAAGAGAACCCTTCAAAGACATTTGTAGTTTACAAGCATCTATTTCCACAGATTTATAGTTTTCATCATTGTCAACCTCCTATTAACAAAAATGTCCAATGTGGAACTGACCAAAGTATCTCTTTTCTTTTTTGCCCCCATTTTATTGGTAGTTGTTGTGTAATCTACAGAGTAGTGTGTGCCATAAAACTTGAAAAGTCATTAATTATAATTTTCAAAATGGGACTGGATGGGAAGTTCATTTTATTCAGAGTTATCATACTGACTTTATACCTACCACTTCTTCCTAATTGGTGTGAACAGAAAGCTGTGCTTCTCCTCCAGATGCCCCTGAGTGTCAATCAGCACACATGTGAATTTTATTTTTAAGCTACATTTTTAACTAGAGTATAATTTGATTTCATAGTTTTCTTGCTTTGAGCTGTCAACCAAACAAAACCATAAGATGGTTTAAAAAAAAGTGATTATATTTGAAGTAGAGAGTTAAAAACAATAAAATCAAATAAACTGTACATAAATAGTAATAGAAAATGTCATTTCTTCTTAGATATGGAGAAGACTCACACCATCTAAAAGACAGACACCTCCACCTGTGACCTGAGGGGAAGTCAGAGGAGAGCCTTAAAGGGACATAGTTTGACAAAATTTGTTTACTCTCTTTTTAGGAAGTTTTCACCTTCCATTTGCTGTAGGTTCAATATTTTTGTCTTAAATACTCATATGAAGGCAATTTTGTTCTATTTCTCTTCCTCCCCCTTTATTGTTTAGTTGTAGAACCAGGCCAGAGTGGTATACATTTTTGAGAATAAATGAAAAAATATTTTAATGAAAAACAAAAAACACTCAAGAAAATTATACAGAGAATAATTTGCTTAACCTTCAGTAACAACATCTCTGAATTTTCACTGATAGTCTTACATAATTTCTTACATACATTTCACTGGTATTCTTACATATCTAGACCCCTCGCCTCCTATCTAAATATTCACATTTCTTCTTTCTAAGAGGTAAATAAAATAAAATATAGTCACTTTCTAAGATATAATAGACTTTCCTGTAAATCAGAGGACCAAGAACAGCCTAGTCAAGGAGAATGGCATAAAAGACAAATGTGAATTCAGGCCATTGTCTTGATGTTTTCATAACTGTTAACAGTCAGGTACTGATTTTGCAAATCCATGTAGTAATGAGTCATTTGCTAATAGGAGAATGGCTAAGTCCCAACTACTGACTAAGTCTCAAAACCCAGTTTCATGGGATGGAAATTGTGGCACGATTTCTGGAATTGGTAATGCATTATTATCCATGAAGAAAACACAGATAAAAGAACCGAGATGATGTGAAATGAATTTAAACAAAACCCTGTTGGTATGAAACTGCAGAGGGGAATGAAGGGATTTATAAGTGGGAGGGTCTTGGCACTAAGATTTTGCATTGACCTGAAAATTCTAGAATCACCATGGCTCGTGTTGAACTTACTCATGTCCTGCAAAGGTAGTAAGGTTCAAATACCATTGCCAGTTGAGAATATCTAGGAGAGGTATGGAAAGTATTTTAGGAAAGTCATATCTGAGAGTATATAATTAAAGTGCAATGTTGCTGCAAGGTATTTCAGGGAATTTAGTTTTGTTTTTGCTTATTTATCTAGCCTACCTTCGTTGTGGGCATAATGAATTAAAATTGTCCTCTCTCTCCACTGTGTACACAAAATCTCTTGTGGAGGTACATAGAAAATCAGGAGTTAACAGGCATAAACTAAATATAAAGATTCCTATTCTATGTTTTTCCAGGTTAATATTTCTGTAAGAAAAAAGCTGTGGTAACAAATAGTTATGATTAACACTGAATGATTCATACATTTGTTTTGATAATTATTTCAGGACAGGGAACATTTCACTTAGATTGTTTCAGTCACAAGAGATGGCTGACATCAGGATTTTGTTAGTTTCCCCAGAAGCAAGTTTTATATCAATTTCTTTCTTATAACACACTCTCAACATATACATATATTGATTTGAAACTGAGAATGTGTGAAATTTATTTGTAAATAATGTATAAAGTAGGAAACAACCTGGAGGAGAAGTAAAAAGTAGATGTGAATTATTAATAATAGCATTATCATTAGAAATTTACATTAAATAAGAACCAAAGTTTACAGAACACAAAGAAACTGAGCAAAAAGGTAGGCAGCTTTTTTATTGCTTTTTACCTTAAATACATTTTAAAAAATTACTTGTGAAGAATGGATTTGTTTCTGTGAATAGACTCTTTCCATGGCATATACATCTTTCTTTAATTACTGGTTAAAGAAAAAAAAATGTGTTATTTGGATGAGATAATCTAGCTTATCAAGTAGACTGGTCATTACTACAACCATTACTATTAACCAAGTTAATCAAGTAACACTTAAACATATATATTATCATTTGTGCTTAAAAAATGTGTTTTTCTTCTCTCTCAGGCTGTTTCTCAGTTGCCTCAGGTCATTAATAACAAATATCTTAGATAAAATCACCTCTGATGAAACAATAACTAGAATCCACCTTGACAGATGAGAATTATTTTTATCAGAATCTTTCATAATCAACATTCAAAAACTGGACTTTAGAAAATGGTATAAATAATACTTCTGGCTTTTTCCAATACATTATCTATTTTATGAGTTTATTACAGAAAAGAAACTTTATGATCTGCTTTCTTTTGTGATACTAATAAAATATTAGAAAATTAAATATATAAAAGTTTAATGACATTAGGTGTGATTTTTTATTCATATTGTATATTTTATGGTAAATAAAATAATTAAAGTTTACATGATGATTTCAAACCATCAATTTCAAAGTTTCTAGAGGACTGTATTTAGTATATTCCTATGATTTAACCAGCTGCCAAGATTCAATAAAAATATTTTAAAAAGTGAGTAAAGTCAATAGAGAAAATATCTTTTACTTAACTTGCATATAAAAATAAAAACCTCTGCCCAATATTATAGATCTAGATAGCATTAATTGATATGACAATAGATAGCAGTTTAATAAATGCAATACAGTTATAGTCTTGACATATCAGGTCAAGATTACAAGATCATAAAACTAACATGAATCTTATATAAATATGATCTTACTTTAATTTGGATTTTTGAATTACTGTATAACATACTTTGCACTATCCATAAGAAAATCTATGTAGTCTAAAGCAATTAACATTCATCAAATTGTTTCTTATACCATAACTCCTAAATTTGTGACTACATATATATAATATATATATAAAATGAGACTCTGAAATCAAATAAATTTTAATATTCTCACACAGCTTTTTACAGTTAAGACTTGCTTATATAAAAGTAAACTTTACTTTGTTCCTAAGTACCAGATAACAGCATTAATAATAACTATCTTTTAGGATAGCTTTAGGATATTGAGGTTTGAGGCAATATTTCTTCATTTGTTCAACAAGTTTGATTTCTTTTTAAAATTGCAACATTTTTATTGAGGAAGCATTGTTTTATAACAGTACATATGATTTAGGGCTATAGATTCACACTTTTTCAGACAAACCATTTCACACCAAACTCTATAATCCTCCACCATAGTCCATTGCACAACCCCCCTTTGCTCCTCTTTCCCCTTCTCCCCTTCTGATAATCTCAATTTTAGTCAGATATCAAGGGTGCATTTTGGGTTACTTTTGTCTGCTCATTTGTATTGTTTCTTTATATACCTCATAAGCAAAATAATCTGATATTTGCCTTTCTCTTTCTGATTTATTTCATTTGGCACAATTTTCTGTAGCTCCACCAGGGCAAGATTTCATCATTTTGTAAATAGGTGAGTAATATTGCATTATGTGTACATACCACAACTTCTTTATCCACTCATCTGTCATTGGACACTCAGGTAATTTCTCTAACTTGGTAATGATAAATAGAATTGAGAACATGAAAAACATATGAGAGGATTAGCCTGTCAAATTTTTCAGTTGTATCTAAAAACTAAGCTACTATATGATCTAACAATTCCACTCCTAGGAATCTATTCAAAGGACACAAAAACATTAATTCCAAAGGAAACCTATACTTCTATGTTTATTGCATCACTATTTTACAATAGCTAAGATTTGGAAACAACATAAATGTTGAAAAACAATTGACTGGATCAAGAAGATGTGGTATATATACACAATGGAATACTATTCAGCAATCAAAGAGGATAAACTGATGACACAGCAATGTTGATGGAGCTGGACGAGATTATGTCCAGTGAAATAAGTCAGAAGGAAAGAAAAATATTGGATGGTTTTACTTATAGAAGGAATACAGGGGAACCAAAGAAGGGATCAAGAGAAAGAAAAAAAAAAAAAAAACAACTAACAGACTAACTATAAATCATAGACATTAACCAGGGGAAAGAAAGACAAAACAGGGTCAGGAAGAGTACAAGAGACTGTAGTGATGGTTCACAGATGACTTGGTGGTGGGAAATATATAAGGACTACACCTGAGAGGACAATCATACATTGTACAAAAGTGAACAATGATATAATATATATATATATATATATAAAATAAAGAAAAGTTTTTCAGTTGTAAATATGCATTAATGAGAAACATAGCTGCAAAATTATGAAGGCTTATTATTAATATTTAGATAATTGGAATATTAAAAACTTACCAGATTTTGGCATTTTGTAGATGCAACTTAAGATATGTAGATCATATGTTTCTCCAGCAACTTTTAAAGAAGTGAGTAAGAAAGGTATGAAAATATATCATTTCTTAGGCAAAAATACTTCACATGAAAAGTCAACTTTGAAAAGGCAAGAACAATGGGATCCTCCCACATGACACTTAGATCTTTGTCAAAGCAGACACGTGATAAAATATCTATACCGATGAATCAAAATATTAAAAATACAAATGTATTATATAATAGAAATCACATGAATAAATAGCTAATATCATTTCTAAAAATAAAAAAAGTTAAATGCCATATTTATGCAGTAGTATTTTAAAATGTTACAAGCATCAAACACTAGGTAAAATATTTCAGCACTGCAAAATTACATTTAAAATGATCAAATGGAATGTCTGCTATTAACTCCTTATAAATGTCACTAATACTTTTATGTATCCTAAAGGATCATTTCACACTGTTTAGTGTGATACTGTCTATATCTCTGATTATAAAAACAGTATTTAATCTTTCAGCACTATATCTAGTTTTTTTCTCCTAGACCTTCTTGGTGTCATAGTCAAAAGCAAAAAATGAATCAAACCAAATTTGTCTTCTTAGTATCACTAGTTTAGTCATTCTTACAGTCTTATCTCTAGAAAAGCAACATTAGCATCACCAAAGAATTCACCAGAAATGCACATTTTTAGCTCCACCAAACCAGACAGTACTCCTTCAGATCCCTGGAGGATGGAGTGTAGAACAAGGCTTCCAGGCAACTCTTTACATGTTCATGTATAAGAACTTGTACACCAGGTTTGCAAATCCCCAAACTCCTTCACCTCCAGGACAAAAATGATAACATAAATGTCCGTAGCTGGTCATTCTCTGTGAATGTCCTCAAGTCTTCGGCAAGGCTTCCCTTCCTGAACATCCTGTTCTCAGCTTTTCAGGGAAGTCTCAGTGCTTTGGTGCTATTTCTGAAAAGTATAGCCATTCTAGTTGCAAGATTCTCTCTGCCTTAGACCCAGATGGTGCTCTATTGATAGAGCGTGACAAGTATGACAATGCATGTTAGCTGTGAAGAAAAATTTAGACTTAAGTCTGTGACTCATGAAGATGCGTAGTTTTGTTAACTCTCAGGGTTCTTCCTTCATGGCAGACTTTTTATCATGATGGCATATTTCAGATAGTTTTGTCACCATATTTAGGGGAAAATGTAAACAACTTATGCATTTGCATATTCCTTATATGAGTTTGCGTCACAAGAAAATTTCTCAAGTGGGATACATTAGGACTATGATAAGACATATAGAATAAGTGTGATTTTTATACTCTGGAAGTATTAAAATAAAAATTTCATGGGGATGGAGGCAGCATCACAGTTATAATGAAATAAACACAAATGTATGCTATTTGAGAAGTTAAATTTTCATAATACTTTAATTTTTTAAAATTTTCATTTATTTTTTTTAAAGATTTATTTATTTATGCATATAAGCACTGGGGTACAGGCCAGAGGTAAGGAGGATGAGAGGATTCACCACAGACAGAGCAGGGAGCAGAACAAGCAGATCCACAGAAGTACACTGCTGAGGGGAGCAGCGGGCACAGCAGGAGAGGTCTGCTGCGCCATGTGGGTCCCCTCCCTGGCCGGCGGCAGGGATCGAACTCATGCTGCGGTGGCTGAGGTTTGCCTCATAGTGAGTTGCTTAACCCACTGTGCCACCAGGGAGGCCCCCCATAATTCTTTTAAAGATTTATTTATTTATGCATACAAGAACTGGGGTACAGGCCAGAGTTGAGGGAGGTAAGAGGATTCACCAGAGATAGAGCGGGGAGCAGAACAGGCAGATAGACTGAAACACACTGCTGAGGGGAGCAGTGGGAGAGGCAGGACAGGTCTGCTGTGCCATTTGGGTCCCTCCATGGCCTGGGATCAAACTAGTGCTGCTGTGCCGTGGATGCTTCACATTGTGGCACTCAATCCACTCGCCACAAGGGAGGCCAATTCATAATTTTTTAAGGTGATATGTCTTCACAGAAATATTGAGAAATGAGGCTATGGTCTTCTCACGCCCAGCCATGTAATTGAATGAAAAGTTTGGAAGCCCTTGTGAGAGCTTGGCTAGATGTTCTCCAAAGCCCCATTTATTTCAGAGAATAGGACTTCCTTTTACCAGCCCCTGACTGCACTTGTTACAGGGCAGGGAGAGGAGCACCCAGCACCCCAAAACTGCCCTCTCTGAATGGTTCTGCCATCTACCGCATTAAGACAAACATATAAAATCTTTAATGGAAAGGTCCAATACAGAAAGGACAAAGAACATAGTTACTAAGTTAAGCATCCTAAGTTACCCATCTTCTGAAGGTAAAAGTCCAGTCAAATAGGATTGGACCAAAGCAAGGCCCAAAAGCCTGCCACACGTCTAAAGGACCTTTCAGTAGAGACTCATAGAAAAGGATAAGAAAGAGTCAGACAAATCCGGGAGGAAAAGAGCAAAATCAAAATCAAGATGAAAGCTGCCATTGTTAACCTCCCCACGGGTCTCTCACCCACATCTGT
>JAGFMF010011747.1:8170404-8188105 GCA_019455555.1 Galemys pyrenaicus | reverse complement strand
TCCAGGTCTCCTTGCTGCTCTCCATCCTGCTTCCTGCTTCCTCCCTTCCTTCTGTCCTCCTCTCTGCAGAATCTTCTTTCCCTCCTCAGCTCCACCCACCTAGGGCAGAACCAACCAGGATTCTGGAACTTCCCCCTTTCCTGGGGACGACCCTGTTACACACTGAGTAGCTAGGAGGTGCTCTACAGAATTGAGAACCTAGAAAAAGAGCATTAAAGGTGAAAGTGAAATATCACTTTCAGGAAGTGTATTAGATCTAGCTTCTGTGCTCTGTCACCATGGAGAAAACACTTTTGAGAGACCTCAGAAAACTCCAAAGGAGGAAGCTATGGAAATACAATTTTGTGATATTTTTCCCCTTGAAATTTGTTCTGTAAAGTGTAGCAAATAAAATCAGAGAAATTAAAATGAAGGAAACAAGTACAAAATGAAGGGGGGGAAAGGACCTCATTGCCAAGATCCTCTCTGCCTTAGACCCAGATGGTACACTTTTATTAAAACAAGGCAGTGTTGTGGCCAAATGCTTCCATTGTCACTCTTAACCAGAGTAGCTTGGTGAAAAGGCATATTTTCTCTGAAAAGCAACAGGTGCTCAGAATTTCAGCTAGTGGCTTTTTCCATTAAAAAAAGTTATCATTTAACTTGAAAGCTAGCTGCTAATAACATGGCATATGGGTGCTGATCAGCTAATAAGCTCCTAACTTGCTTTATTTGTTTTGGAATGAACTGAGTGTGACTGATTAGGACCAACATGTGACCTGTCACACAACCTTTAGAAAAAAGCAAGACTTCCTACAGTTTTAGAAGATTTAAGTCATGTTGAAAACTTTTACCACCAGAGACTGAGAAAAGATTCAGGAGCTGGTAGATACAATAATAAGGTACAGCCTAGAATGAATGAAAGGCATTGCGTTTGTTTTCTATAGCTACAGTAATAAATTACCACATACTTAAAGGCTTAAAAATGAATGTATTATAAATCAGTTATGCAGGGTAGAAGTCAGATGCAAGATTCACTGGGCTAAAAATCAAGATGCCCACAGGTCTGTGTTCCTTTCTGGAGATTTTAGGGGAATTTGTTGCTTTACCTTTCCTGTATTTTAGAGGTTGCCACATTCCTTGGTTTACCATTCCTGTCTCTTCTATTATTTTGACTGCCAGAAGCATTGATGAAATTCCCAGTATTTTTAATGTTTTCAGTTCTCCAGCCTACTATTTGCCTGAAGTTGGTTGTATAACCCCTAAATATAGAAATCATGCTTTGTTGTTTTGTGGGGTTTTTTTTTTTGCCTTTTTTTAAGGAAATAAAAGTGGACGGTGTTGTCGCTTAATATTCTATGCTTTAAAGTGGAGAAAGTTGTAGAAGGCAACTTTATCAATTGTTTTAAGTAAATACTTTTACTGAGTGTTGAGTAGTTGGTTGACATTAAGCTAGATATTGGTTCCACAATGATGAATGAACATGCGCCAATGAATATAGCTTATTCCCTGGTTCACCTAGTCTCCTATAGGAAACAAGTACACGAGTAGCTTTTCCAATGTATAACATAAAGATGAATAGCTAGGTATTCTGGCTCATAACAAGAGGTAATTTAGACTGGGTATAAGGTAAGTCTCTGAGGAAATAACATTTAAGCCAGGAAAAGTGCTGGTGTTGAACCTATCAAAGGCCCTGCATTGATTATGAGCTGTCTGTGTTTGGGGAAATGAAAGAAATTTCAAGTAATTGGTATACCTGGAGCACAGAGAGAAGGAGAGTGGTGAGAGTTAGGTTTGGTAAGTAGCCCCTTTTGTGGTTTGAGGTGTGTTGTAATTCAAATAACAGCATGGAAGCACTTTTAAGAAGGACAAAAATAGAGCTGATTTATATTCTTAAAAATCACACTAAAAATGCAGAAGAGATAATTAGGTGTAAAAATCATTAGGACAGAATTGAATTAATCAAGGTGGGAAAATAATGGTGATATAGAAACAATGTATCAATACAAGAGAGTATAAAATTTCATGTTTAGGAAAACATAGAATAATGATATAGAACATAATGTCAAGATTTACTCTGATTTTAAATTTTATCTAGTAACTAGAAGGGCATTTAATTTTACTTTCTCATTTGTGGTTTTTGGATGACCTCAGAACAGTATTTCTAATTTGGAGGACTCACAAACAACGTTGAAAAATTCAAACACTCGTGTTAAATGTATTTTTTGTGTGTGTTACAAATGTACTTAGCTTTCTCCTTTTACCCATTATATTACAATTCTCTACCTTAAATGATACTTTTAGCACTTTGGGTTGTCCTTCTACAAAATAAGCACATAAAAGAGTTAATAGCAGAGCTTCCCTGGTGGCCCAACAGCTTGAGTGGCTGCACTGTGGGGCTTCCTGCTGCATGCAAATTTGATCCTGGCCAGGGAGGGGACCCACAGGGGCAGCAGACCTCTCTTGACTCACCAGCTGTCAACCTGCCTCTCCTGCACCCCACTCTGTCCCTGGTGAATCCTCTCACCCACCAAACCTCTGGCCTATTCCCTAGCTCTTGTATGCATAAATAAATACAATTGTTTTTTAAAAAAGAGTTAATAGCTTTTAAAGACATACTTTACTTCTTTGGTGTCCAAACTTTATTTTATGAAAACTAACTAATTTAATTCTGTCATTCACGATCTTAGAACAACACTGCTTCCCCATGCGGCATGCATTTTTATGTTCTTGTGCTTCTATTGCCTTTTCCTCTTACATGTAATTTCTTGCCATGAAGAAGAAAGTTTCTTTTTCATTTTGCCAGTTAACATCACTGTTCAATTCTTTAACTCATTAAGGTATTTGTAATCCTGTATGACTTCCCAAAAGAAATGGACTCACTGATTAGAGAATACAGTCTAGCATTTTTGAGTCTCCATTGTAACCAGCAAAAAAAGTATCTTAGTACTTTTTGAATATGATGTTGATATTTTGTGTTTTCTATAGATGATAGTACACCTTCCAAATAACACATGTTAAATAAAAAGTTCACTTAGTGACTCTCAGAAAGGGTGCATCTGTAAATAGGTGCATGATTTACCTTCAAATGTAAGTCAACATAAATGATCACCAGTGGAGACAAAAAAAAATCCCAGAGACATGTGTTTTGCTGCAGTATGCAATAAAGCTCTGTATCAGACATCCAGAACTTAACCAACCTTGTTGAAGCCATGGCAATTATTTTTCTGTATATGCATTATATATTTATTTTTCATTGAAAGATTAACAGCTGTAAATATCCCTATAAATTATTGTATTGGATAATCAGTAGTATCAAACTTTGAGGCATTAAACCACATTTTTGAGGCATTTCTATGATTTTTTAATTTCTAAATCAAATAAAAACAAATTAAGAAAATTTTAGCAAAATAAAAATTTCCACTGCAGCTCTACTCATTCAGAGTATGTTCTCATTAGACAAAGTCTGAATGAACATTTTTCTTTTTTACTCTCCAGCACAACTACCTTGTGCATATGTAATTTAAATTCCTCAGCATGAGTCAAATGTCTCATTGTAAAATTAAAGGCAGCTAAGAAATGGAAATAATGATCAGGCAACAGGAAGCTATTTTAAGTACCTCAAAATAGAATGTTATTATCAATGAAAGGCTTTTAGAACTCTTAATAACAAACTTTCATTATTGATCTGCAGGGGGTTCCAATGAGTATGCTCATTGTATATTACTTTAAAATATATTACTTACTTGAGTAAGCATATTAAAGAAGTAGGAAAAAGTCCTTTGGAAAATAGCTAGTATATTTCATGAATTTACATTTACTGTCTTCAGTTGGTAAAACCATCCTTTTTTCTTCACTTTGTATTCAATAACAAATAATTAGGCTACCAGGGTCTTAAACAAAAGACGGCTCTCACCCTTCATTGCAGAGGTTATGAAGAATATGCCAGTAGCAGGAAGATTTGGCAATTTCCTGTCCTGGAAAACATGACTATTATTGACTTGAGTTTAGACCCTCTGATTCTTAAACCAGTGTGAGTTGAACTGCTTTCTTTGTCCCATTCTTTCATTCCTTTTAAAAAATAAAATTCATAAGACAACTTAAGGACCCCTCTTATTATGACTCATCTGCTCCTTGACCTGTCTCCTTAACAATTTTAACCCAGTTTGCAGCAACCTTGTGACTAGAAATGCTCATCAAATTGACTGTCAGTAGCTGTCTCTTTCCACAACTATCTGTCAGTGGCTCAAGAGCTGACCAATCAAAATACTATAATATCAGTATTGTGGTGCTATGAATTACTGGTGTCAGCAAGGCTCATTTAAGCATGAGGACTTATTGAAAAAAAGTGTGTTTCAGAGGTTCACTGGATATTTAGAAATGGAAGGAACAAACTGAAGGACTGAAGGACAACAGAATGGTCTGTCTATGTTCTGCTTCCTGGCTGCTCCCTAGAGGATGTTGTGAAAGATTAAACCCACTTAGCATTTAAGAAACCATGTCTCAGATGATGCACTGCATGGAAGAAGTGGTTGATTCAGTTGCTTCCGCTATGTCCCATAACAAAGCTTGCCAACCAAGCAAAAATAAGTTTTCAAAGGAAATCAAAGTGCACTTTAGAAAGACGATGGGGTGCTAAACAAAAATGAAAAGACATTTGAAACAAAATACTTCTTAATATACTGAAGCACATGGTATATACCATCTAATATTCATCCTTTACATTTAGTTTTCTGCTTTTATTTACTTTCCCATTCTTAGGAGTCTGTCTTCTAAGAATCTTTCCAATTGTTTTCTTTGAAATCATTTTACATAGCAATTATATAATATGTTGTTTGTGTTAGCAATTTTATTATTCTGCTTTACTGAAAGGATAAAAAGTAAAATAATCTGACATTGCAAGCACTTTATAGCCAAGCAACATGTGAGGTGTGTGCCCATAGAAGTTCAGAGTAGAGGATCATCAAAAACAGGTCAAGAGGCAGTATCAGCTATAAGGCTATGAAAGCCAGTAATTCTATTCTCATCTGTGGCACAAATGATTAGCCTGGGGACCTCCCTGGTGGTGCAGGGGTTAAGTCTCAATGTGCTATCAAGCTTTCACCAGCCATTGAGTCATGAATATGATCCCTGGCCTGGGAGCTAACCCAACCCACTTGGCACAGCAGACCTCCCCTGTCTTGCCTACTGCTCCCCTCAGCAGTGTATTTCAGTAGATCCACCTGTTCTGCTTCCACTTCTCTAGTGAATCCTCTCAACCCCCACACATCTGGCCCAGACGCCAGTTCTCGTATGCATAAATAAATATTAAAAAAAATAAAGATCAGCCTGTTAAAGTGGTGCTCAAAATTATCTACTGAGATTATTAATCTTAACATATGTTGTGTATTATAACCAGCAGCAGTAATAGAGTTGAGCAAATGAAGTTTAAATTCAGCCTAAGTTTCATAAGGACTGGCTGTAAAATAGCCCAAAAATATTCCATTGAGAGAACCACTGCAGTGATGGTAATTGGTACTGTGGGAAATTGCAAACAGGAAACCTAAAGCTCATTATGGCGTGTTGTTTCTCACTGCTGAACATTACAAATGCTGAGCTCTCTAATCTGGAATAAAGACAATTTGACCTCCAACTCTTTATTGCGATCGTTGTTACAGCTGCTCAAAATATCTCCTCCATAGCAGCCACACAAAGAAATGTTCTTTCATTTGTAGTTAAACTGGAATAGATAGCTTTCCTTCTCAGCCAACAAATTTCATGTTTTGTGAGTTGTTGCCAAATAGATTCAAATCCTATGCTCCAAATTAGGAATTGAAAAGGGAGTTTGGTGGAGAACAAAAATGGCATCGTCTCCCTATTCATTCCTGGGAATGTAAGCATTTAATTTAGTAGGAAAAAATTTATTTTGATGAAAACCAAGAGAAATCTCATAGAAACATTTAACTACAACTTCCACTGAATGTGGAATGGGAGTTTCAAAAAGGAGGAAAAAATAATTTCTTGTGAAGGAGATGATCATTTTGGAAGCAATTATACTACTGATTTTTTTATTAAGGAAAATCCCTTCATCTTGAAATGCTTTCAACATGCCATGACATTTACTGACCTTTTAACATTATCTGGAAAAGATCTACAGTTGTCAGACTCTGGTTAGCCCAAAGCTCTTCAAAAGTATTTCATGATGCACCTACTGAGTACATGGTACTTTGGAAGCAAGGGTGGGCATGGAAAAGACACAAAAGATTTAAGATACATTCTACTTTTTTAGTGACTTCTAGTACTGTTCAGTATATTTCATGTTTTCAGGTTAAGAACTTATGAGATCGTAGACATCTTTCTGATTCAATAACATGAAAATAACAGTAATATTTCTTCTGTAGTAAACCATGATAATTTAAAAAGCACTTTGCTTTAGCTAATTGCTTGGTAAATTTCACAGAGGAAAGTTTTAGTGTTTTCTTGGAAATTATTCTCAAGGAATTTTCATAAATTGCTTTCAATTTATGAAATAAAAAACAAGCAGTTAATTGAAAATTAAATGTATTTCTCTTGAAAATTAATAAAGACTTTTGTAGAAAAACTAGGAAGATTAAGTTTTCAGTTTCTCTTTTATTCATATTAAATTCCACACTATTATTCACCCTTAAAATTGTAAATTGCTTTCTGTTTTTTATTGGATATTACTCAGCAAGCTAAACAAAGGCTGACAAGGACTGTTTTTGATTATAGATAATACAATGAATAAAAGAACATGTGGTCTTTAATTCCTTATAGATCAGAGCTTTGTCCTAAAAAATTATCTAACTTTTGTGTTGTCACTATGAAGGTAAATTTTTAGTTCTAAAGGACCGTTTGTAATGCACATATTTTCATTTCAGTAAAAAGATTTGAAAACATCAGTTTATGCAATAATAAGAATCCTTTTAAGGATACCTGTCAGCACTTCTCAAACAGACAGTGAAAAGATACTACATTTTTTTCACACGCCTCTGAAATAACATGAGTAAAATATATTTAAAATTCTTTTCTTTTGGTATTTCTTTTGAGCGCATGAAATTTTTGGTCATTAATGACATGTTGAGATTCCAGGGTCTAAAATATATAATACTCAATGTTCCTGTAGTGACTGCCATATTAGACTGAAAGCTAATTGCCATCAAAAAAGCCATTGCGGGCTGTCTACAGGGGCATCTGTGAAAGAAAGTTCCAGTGCACACATGAGCTTGTCCTAACATTATGAGAAGGCAGTAGAAATTACATCCTGAAAATTATTCAGACTCTCCATATCCAATTGCCTTTGTCAAAGATTTTTATTTTGAGTATACCTTTTTTCTCAATGACTTATCAAGGAATAGGTCCATACCATCTTTTACATTATTATATAAAGATTTTAATATAAAGTTTAAGGTAGTTTAATTCAATAATTCTCAGACTTCCCCAGTGATTCTTTTTAGTTCAGTAGTAACCGATGCAGCATAATATATAAGGGGAGCATAGAGAATAGAGTTATATAAATGCAGGAACCTCTGCTTCACTCCTTACCAGATGTGTGGCCTTGGAAACATCTGTTAATCAATTCTAAATCTCTGTTTTATTCATATTAACCAATGTGTAGAGTTATGGGGATTCACTGTTATAAGAGTTATATAAAGCTTCTGCCATAAGCATATAATAAACAATAAAGGCATGTTAGCTGATATTCCCCTTGCCTGATATTATAGAAGGTAAATCTGGATAATGGGCTTGTTGCCAATTTTGGGCTGAAGGAGATGCAGTAGTTGTGAACAAAATAGTCATTTAGATGGATCTTATACAGACTCAAGAGAGAGTATAATCAGGGGATGAGATAATAAAATACAAAACTATAAATACAATTAAAATAAAACACTTCTTCTTTTCCCTCATCAAATTTAGAATAAGGCAGAAGGAATTTTCCTTCACTTTTTCATAAGGAAGATTATCCCTTTATTATTCCCTTTTGTTTTCCAGACTAACTTTGCTAGTTCTTTTAAGATGACTTCATAGGAATGAAAATGTGACTAAATAGAGGAACAGGGTATGAGAAACACAGAATATGATTCATTTGGTTTTCCTGCACTTCTCCTCTAGTTCTGTAGGAGGCTTCTCAGAAGAAGTTGTTCTTTCTCAAAAGATTCTTAGATAGACAGAGATCAGCAAGAGCCTCATCCTGTGCTCTTTTATGTATTCAAGCAATGAATATTAAGTGCCTATTATTTCCTGTGTCTTTACTATGGGATAGAGATACAATGATGAGAAAGGTAAGTACTACTTTTTCCTTCCTAAAGTCTGCAAAATGGAGAAGTAAATAACAGATTTGTGATGGTAGAGGTAAGGATGGATTTGTCAGCGTGAGTAAGAGCATAAGAGTTAGCTCACTGGCAGAGAAGCAAGACATCTAGGAAAAGTGATATCTAAGAAAATGCTTCTGGATGAAGGCTAGGAACACAAGGAACTCCAGACACAAGAAATGACTTGGAAGAGGCTTTGCAGAGACTTTTAGGGAACTGTAAGAACTTGCATGACTAGAGTATATGTTCTAGAGTGAGATGGAAATGAACCAAGATAGTAAAGTGGTGAGATAATGTTAGGCTGTATGGTAACCATTAGCACACTTACCAAAGAATCTGAAAGAAAAAAATGACAGAATGATTGATTTCTGGCATGCACATAAACTTTATCATTTAGCTTTGGAAATGGGAAAATATTGGATAAGAAAACTCTTAATTACTATTTTTTGTTCATTTTTGATCGATATATTTTGTTATTAACATAACTACTTAGAGGTATGCAAAACAAACTCTCCAATTCTAGTATCGATGTTAGTATTTTAGGTTTGTAAATATTCAGATATCACCAAATTGGTTATTATCAAACTATTCCATGAAAATCAATATATTCTTACTAATATATCTTTATCATCATCTCTTCACTTGGTTTAATTTTATCAGCCTATTTTATTGCTTAAAATTTTATATTACTGATAAAAGCTCTTTTCATCTCTCCCAAGTGATAGTTACCAGATCCTTACCAGAGGGTTTCCAAACAGAATATTTTAATAAGTTTATTTCTTAAGAACTATAAGAATGTGTTTAGTTTATATGATTAAATATTATAAGAGGTCTCAATTTTCTGCTTTCTGGTCTTTGATGAAACCTGAAAGACTAAAATGTAAAGCACTGATTCTCAAAATGTCTGTCTTTCAAAGGCATCAGTGTGGCCGAAGAACTTGCTAGAAGCTAGGTTTCAGTCACCATCACACCTCCTGAATCATCATTTCTAGGAGTGGAACCCATAAGAAAATCTTTTAAGAAATGATTCTTATACATGCTGATATTTAGGAAACATTAGTTCAAATAAACTTTTAAAAATACTCTGTCTTTAAAAAAAACAAACAACATGAGAATTAAAATAACGAGACGGATATCAATCATACAATGCATAAAAGAAAAGAGAGACCTTGTAAAACTACAGAAAAAAAAAGCATACTATTTTAGCTACAAAAGATGAAAAGTATTTTATCAACACAGTGAAACAAAAGGAAAAAAAGAAAAACCCTGCTAATCATCACACAAGAATAGAAGGAAGACAGTTTCATTTTATCTGCATCATCTCATCTCCAAAGTTGGCATTGATCCCACTTAGAGGGAATTTCCCAGCTAAAACGAGTTTTCCTTAACAGGAAAGGAAGCGCCGGATGAGTGACTGCATCAGAGAACCACCCGAATGTTCTGATCCAGTTTCACCCCACCCAGAAGGAAAAGCTAAAGTGTGTAGAAGCACCGAAAAATAAGAAAAACAGGCAGGCACTATTAATAGCCACCAGCCGGTGTGAACACAGCTCACAGACCTGGTCTATTTCCCCAACGAAGGAACCAATGGGCAGCACAGCTTCCTTGAACTTGGCGGCTGTCATCTTATTTACTCACTTTTCCAGACACAAGCCACATGTGTCACTCCTCACGCTCCTCTCTACCCCGACGCCACCGGAGTCTCTTCTCCAACCCCACCAGAATCCAGCAACCAGCTCAGATCTTTGTAGCTTAATGAATACAAGACCCCAGCGAAGCCCCCAAGTAACTCCCACCATTCTGTGTCAACCACCAGAGCTTTCTATCCTCAGACTGCCAGTTTGGCACCCCCGTCACCCCCACTGCAGTGTAACCTGGAAGAACAGCATGTTAATGGTCCCACAACTGCTTGTGTGCATGGTGGTCTTGGCCTATACCATTAGTGGACCTACTGTGTGTTCCCCAGCTGCGCGCCTGCACGCTACAATGTGACCCAAGCCACGCATGCACCGCAGTGTGCTCGCGAAGAACACGATCTTACAACCTTATGAGCACATGAATAATAGGCCCATGTGGCTCCAGTGAACCCGTACTTGACTCTTGGCTTTGCTAACTGCCTGCCTTGGTTCCTGTCACTACATAGGTATTTGGGGTTTTGTTTATTTGTTAATATAGACAAAATTGACACACCTTTAGCTAAAAGACTAAGGGAAAAAAAAAATCTCAAGTGAAATCAGAAACAAGAAGAATATAGCAACTGATAACACAGAAATGCCAAGTATCGTCAGAAACTATGAACAATTATATACAACAAATTGGGTAACCTAGAAAAAATGGATAAATTTCCAGGAATATACAATAGATCAAGACTGACTCATGAAGAAATAGGACATCTGAACAGAGCAATTACAATGAAGGGGATTGATTCAGTAATCAAATACCCCTAACAAAGAAAAATCAAGAATCATGTGATTTGACTGTTCATTTCTACCAAATATTTGAAGAATAATTATTATCAATCTTTGTCACACTCTTCCAAAAATTTACCGGAGGGAGATCCCAAAAGCATTTTGTTAAGTTAGCATTATCCCAATGTCAAATTCAGATGAGAGCACAACAAAAAGTAAATTTGTAGATGGACATAACTGATGAATATGGATGCAAAATTTTTCAACAAAATATTAACAAATTGAGTTTGACAGTTATTAAAAATATCCGACACCATGATCCCATGCTATTAATTCCTGGGATGCAAGCAAGCTCTAATATTCACTATACAATAAATGTGATCTGCCATCTTTACGCAATGAAAGATGAAAATTGTATAGCTCACTAGATGCAGAAAATAATTTATAAAATATAGCATCCTTTCATCATAAAGATGCTCAAATATTTGGATATACAAACTTTGTTTTAATTTTGTGTAATTCCAATTATTATATGAATAAGTTTTGGGTATCTAATATGAAACTTGCTTATTGTAGCTGATTATACAATATTACATACTTGAAAGTTGTTAAGTAATTACATATTAAATGTCTCTCATACAAAAAATAAATGGAAATTATTATGATATGTTAGAGGTGCTAAGTAACTATGGTGGTAATCATTTTGCAACATATAAGTGTATCAAATCATTATGTTGTAAAACTTAAACTCACACAGTATTAATTATCTATTAAATTTTGATAAAGCTGAGGAAGGAAAAGGAAAATTAAAGTATATACTGCATATATCAGAGATGCCTGGATTTTTTATTTGTAATTTATCACAGTTACATATATCCAGAAATACTTTGTCTTTCTGTTTTACATCCTTGTACTCTTATTTTGTTCCAAAATATGTAAACTATAAATAAGTTTTCTTATCCAGCAGCACTTGCTAATAATAATAATACTATCTAAAATTGATCAAAAATTATTCTGAATTTTGCAAAAGCCCTATAAGCTTGAAGACTAAAGAAAATACCTCACCACAGTGCTGGTAGGGAAGGTTTGAAGTCATCTGGAACATCCCACAAGTCAATATTTATTCAGGTCCAATGAAACTTGCAATTCATTTTTTTCTTAACCCAACAAAACTAACTCATTCCTTCTATACTCTGGCTAATGTTAAGCATAATTTAAATGTCAGTCATCATTTTGTCTTCAAAATGGCTTTGCTTTGTCTACTAATGCATAGAACTGAAGGGTCACAAAAGCCATGAACACTGAAGCATTACAAAATGCAGAGGAAGGCTGTTATGTTTCCACTTAATTTTTTTCTTTTTCTTTTTTTTGTATTCTGAGAGGTTTACTCCCTGGAAGATGCTTTGTCTAAAAGAATGAATGGATCTCACGTTTTCCTTGACATTATGACTATTTTATCCCTCTACCTTGCATATGGATTCCTCAAGAGGATGCAAGATTGGTGATTGAGTTTGTATTTTTTTAATTGGCATAAGTTACCACATGGGTACTTGCAGACAAAACAGATGATCCACGACTCAACAAATCCACTGAAAATGCTTTGCACAAATGCCAAAGCATTTCATGATAGCTGGCATGTTGAATTCATCTTGTGACAAAAATATTTTCTATGAAAATCTTTCATCAACATTGTGAGATAAGACTTTATGATAGATTTCTTGCTGGAAAAGGGTGGTATATGTGAAGAACTGATTTTAATAGTGAAGATTTATGAATGGGAAAGAGAAGGTTCTTGCATCTTGCACCACCTTCAGTGACGCAGTCTTTAGTATTTATGGAGAATGTCATTCCCCTACAGAGGTTGAGACTGAGTTTAACTTCTTTATTCCCTAAAAACATTGAGAAGACTGTGAGTACAATCCTGAAAATTACATCCAGTGAAAGTGTTGCAGGGTAACCCCAATGTGAAATTGGCCTGAGTGTGGGTCCTCTTAAAAGGGGCCTATTATGAAACTCAGTTGCAGGTACACACAATTGTTAAAGGGTTTATTTACAAAAGGAGAAATGAAGAAAGGGATAACCCAGGTAGAAAAAGAGAGAGATAAATTTATGAATGTGTCTCACCAGTTCTGCTGAGCTGGGACCTGAATATCATGCTGATGGCCAACAAAAAATCCAACAACCCAAGGCCTGCCTGTCTCTGGTTATATACCAAGCCTGGCTGCTTAGCTCTACCCTTAGTTCCCAGCAATCCTCACTTCGGTGGTGATGGCATTATGGGATTCATAGTCCTTGGTGTTTTGAATCTCTTTGGTCTGGAATGGGGGTAGAGTCCACAAAACTTGTGTTTGTGGAGTTCATTCAGGACAGCCTCTCCCCCAACAAAAGAACAAGCTATAGTGAGGGAACTACTACAGCTAAATTCTTCTACACATATGGTTAAGGAACCTTACAGTCCATTTCAATATTCCTAATGTGATATCTTCTATTTGATCCATAAGAGTGTCAGTTTTATCCTCAAGTACGCTAAAATCTTTACACAGTATATTAAAACTCTTGAGAGAAAATGTCTATCATTAATGTTTGAGCAAATTTAAAGAAAAGTGCATTAGAAGTCTACCAGAGAATATGGCTCACAGTCACTGGATCCTGAAGAATTTGTTACTTCTTTCTGCTTATAATGTGGCGTTCTTTTGGTTCTAGAAAAAAAAGAATATGAGATGAACTAGAGTTTATCATAATAAAGAAAGTGTTTACATATATCATCTACATATAAGGACCTATATTTTATCCCTTGGTCTTATTGTTCTCCCTGAACTGAAAAAAAAAAAAAAAGAAAAGAAAACCTGACTGAAATGCCCCCAAATGTAAGTTGCTCTATTCTCACCTGAAAACCTGAACTTCAACCATATTCACAACTATGTCCTTAGACAATAACCACCAATAAACACTACTCCTCATATTTTTCTTAAACTTAAAGGTCCCTTTTCACTTATGGATTATGATAATTGCACCAGTACCCACTTGATCGCTGTCTTATTGTGGAATGATAGTAATTTGGGGAGATGGGCTGAGCAATCCCATGATGATCTCTAAGGAATGATCTACTCCAGGAGCCAGCCTTAAACCAAGTAGGACATAGCTTTCTCTGATTATAGCAAGTTCTCAAAAAGACCTAATAACTTCCTAGGGATTTCATTTCCCTCTTTAGGTGAGAGAGTATATTGCAAGATGGTGTCTTTTTCTAGGTCATGTTTTGCAGAGATGGAGATTCGGAGTCGTTGTCATTATTTTGCCCAAGTAATAAACCAATGAAGGCTTAACCAGGAGCTAAAAAAAAAAAAATACTGCATGAAGATTAACACTAAATAGACTCTTCCTCTGGACCTTCCACTGAACATTCCTAAATGGTGTCCTTTCAATTAAAAGATTTTGAAATTTCTTTTTCTTTATTTCCTTCATTGGTTTATTACTTGGGCAAAATAGCAAAAACAATTCTGGGTCTCCATCTCTGCAAACAATTACCTAGAGGAAAAGAGACCCCCTCACAATATACTCTCTCTCACCTAAAGAGGGAAATAGAATTCCTAAAATGTTATTATGTCTTTTTGACCTGGATCATGTTCTGACAATTGCTATAATCAGAAGAAATTTATGTCCTAGTTGGTTTAAGTCTGGCTCCTGGAGTAGATGATTCCTTAAAGCTTATCATGGGATTGCTCAGTTCACCTCCCCAAATTGTTATCATTCCACAATAAGAGAGATCAAATGGATATGGTGAAATTATTATGTAGTCCCTAAGTGCAGAGGGGCCTTTAGATCTAAGGAAAATATGAAGAGTTGTGTTTATTGTTGTCTATCGGATGGTTTCACTTTTAGGAGGAATATAAGGGAACCAAATAAGGGATTAAGGAAAAGATCAAATAAGGGATTAAGGAAAAGATCAATAACAATAAAACAATTACAAAACAACAAAAACAAAAAGACAAAGACAAATCAGAGGTACTTGGTTTGGGATAGGGGCAAGGAAGAGGGACTGGGATGAGGGCAGGAAGAGCACAAGGGACTGAAATGGTGATGCACTGGTAAAATAGTGGTGGGAATTTCCTGGGAACTACAATTGATGTCAAATATATATAAATAAAGACAAAAAATTATTAAAAAATGACTTTGAATTTATCTGTCTGTTTCTAACAGTCAAAGTTATCCCTATGTATAGATACTGTATCCATTCATTTTTTAAAAATATTTATTTATTTATGCATATAAGAGCTGGGGTGTAGGCCAGAGTTGTGGGTGGTGAGAGGATCCACCAGAGACAGAGTGGGGAACAGAACAGGCAAATGGACTGAAATACACTGCTGAGGGGAGCAGTGGGTGAGGCAGGAGAGGTCTGCTGTGCCATGTGGGTCCCCTCCCTGGTAAGGTAGTCAACTCATGCTGCAATGGCTAAGGATGCTTCATAGCATGGTGCTTAATACCTTGCATCTCCTGTACCCATTCTTTAAAGTTCAACTGAAAGCTAAATTCCTTTATGTTAATAATCGCTAACATTTATGGAGCTGTTGCAAGATAACAAGTACTTTTCTGGGTTCTTTGCCTGACTATGCTAATTAACTCACTCTGCAGTCTTTATTGGATCATAGGAAGATGGCCATTGGACTTAGAACCAATAGTGTTAAGTTTTAACCCTGGCAGTATTGCTCCAGAGATCTCATTCTAAACAATTGCTTGATAGTGTTTTCTTATAAGCAAATGTTCATATGAGCTCTGTATAAACTCTTCTTTCTGAATCATTTTGCCTTTATTGATCTTAACTGAATAAGTAATACTTGAATTTAAATTTTCCTGAACTATTTCACTACACCTTTCATACCTAATCTATTTATATTTATAACTTCCTATGTGTATATCTGATTATTCCTTTTTGCTCAATTCACTTTGAATCAACTCCAATTTCAGTGCTTTTATGTTCTACAATATTTTGTAAGCACAAGGGATCCAGTATAAATAGAATTATTGATACCAGCTCAAAATCCTCACGAAGTTGGCTATGATAAACTTAGTCCTATTTTGGAGCTTACATGAATCATGGACAGTTTAGGATAACTCCTTCCCACTGTATGATTCTCAATTCCTAAAAGTTCATTGACTTCCCATAAAAATTGAGCTGCATAAGACAGGATATATTTATCTTACTCTCACCACTATCTAAATTCAACTTTCCTAATCATGACTTTACCTCTTCATTCATTTTATATAAGTCAATTTTTTTCTATCATTGCTCTGTTTCCCATCCCTTTTAATTACCAGGTTACACTGATTCATGAACTCTTCTTTTTATTTTTTCTTTTCTTTAAATATTCTGCTTCATCTACTCTTCTCTGACCCTTGTAGGTTATAAACAATGTTCAAATCTCATCTTAGGAAAAATTAGTCTAGTCTACAATAAACCCCACTGAGCTTCTATGTTATAGCTTAATCCCTTTGTTAGCCAAATTCCTCAAAAAAGGTTTGTTTTGTTTTTCTTGTTTCTCATTTTCTGTTGCTAATTTTTCTGTCTCCAGCTCAACAGAAACAAAATCTTTGTTGCCTAAGTTAATACTACAGCCTTTTAAATGACTGGGCTATATGCTCCATTTGTTCCTATTAATTGCTTGCTTCTGGAATTCTCTGCATTAGCTTCAACATACCTTTCTTATTTTGTTGACTTCCTATGAATTTACTTCTAGATATTACTCCTGGGACTTTCATTCTCTACCAATACTTTGCTGGTGCTTCTCATGCTTGTAATAGAGGATTCATTCATTCCCATTTTCTCCTACTTTTGTTGTTAATAAAAAGTAACAGTTTTCAGACTCTGTGGAAATTCTCTTTTACCTAATACTAAAATCCCAACATTAGTATGAAGCTGTTGAGCAAAATAGTTATTTCCTTAGGACATAATCTTTTACTTGCCTTTAAATAAGAATAGTTGTTCTGAGTAATGTATGTGTATAAGGAATATCAGAAAAATGAAGAGAAAAGATTACAGAACCAAGTGGTGAGGAAGTAAGGGCCATCTCTTACATATGTGGTAAATTTGTTGAGGACTTTGAATCCAGACAAATCTTAAATGTTACCAACACAGATGTGTGAGACTAAACCAACTTCTCAAGGCTGTCTTTTAGGTTCTGTCTATCCAATGTTAAAATAGCTAAAAGAAAAGTAAAACATTTCTTTCTGTGAAATGTCATAGTTTAAATGTTCTCATTGCTAATCAATGGAAAATAGCATTAAAAAGTTCAGTATGTGAATATATAACAAATTTTCTGGAAACACAAACCTAATGTACTCTGCCAGGAAAACAAATGAGCAAAGTCCTCTCTTCAGGCTCCATCTTGATTGCAGGAATCTGCAGCTTTAAGGTAAAGTCAGTCTTTTCACACCCTAATGATGAATGAACCAGATAAGAAAGATTAAACAATGGATAAGCAAGCTTTGAGTCTCTACATTACATGATATAGAAAGGAAGAAATTAAATCCTGCATTGTGCTTTCCTCTAGAATCAGCATAGCTTTAAGTTAGGACAAATTAGAACAAGAAGCCCCTCCTATCAAGAATAATTACAACCATAATGTCAACCACTACTGTTTCTACCTATGTAGTCAACATTCAAACGTCAGTTTAGAATAGTTCTCTTGAGTGAATCTGTTGGCCTGTTTCCCCAGTTTGAATCCTTACTTTGATTATCTGATAAACTTTTTATTTTAAGTATCACTGAGACTTTATTTTCAACTGACAGTTGGAAACATATGTTGCAGCCTGGTGTTATAATATGTGCTGTACATTTAGACTTGGAAGTAAAACTGATTTTATCCATGAGGGATTAATTTTGAAAATTACAAAGTAGGAAAAGGGAGGGAAAAGGAGAAAGGGAAGGAAGGAAGGAAGGAAGGAAGGAAGGAAGGAAGGAAGGAAGGAAGGAAGGAAGGAAGGAAGGAAGGAAGGAAGGAAGGAAGGAAG
>JAGFMF010011747.1:8152977-8170354 GCA_019455555.1 Galemys pyrenaicus | reverse complement strand
AGGGAGGGAGGGAGGGAGGGAGATAAAAATATTAAAATAGAAGTGGAATTTAACGTATCCTTTTACAACTCCTTAATGTTTTTAACTGTAGAGCACACAGGGGATGAAAGAAAGAGGAAGAAAAATTTGCTGTTTAATCTTAATGGATTAATAAAAGAACAAAGGGGCTCTTAACAAATGTTGCTCTTTTGTTTGGGGTACCACACCTATTACCTTTTAGTTGTGTGTTTCCCATGGCTTATATTGTCTAACCATGTACTACATTTCGTCAAGTTTGATGGGCTGCATAACAAAGGGAAAATTCCAGATAGTGTTTGCTCTCATTCTTTTATTCCCTGGATAGATACAGGGAAGAGGCCAAAACATGAGCTTGAGTAATGAAGAAGTATCAGCATAATAAAGTGACCTCCAGAACAAACTCGTTTCACATGAGAGTGCTCATGTTAATAAAAAGGTTAGCATCATTAATTCCATGATCTCTTGTTTTGACAGCTAAGATGAATCTGTCTGTTTTTCTAAGTATTCTATCCTCTTTCCTGCTTAGCAAGTATATCCAAAATCATGGCAGTGAATCAATTAATTTAATTTGTGAAGAGATATATAAAATAATGACCAGAAGATAAATTGTGAAATTATTTAAGCATATGATAAGAACAAAAATCTTTACAATAGTTTCCAAAATGTTCATGAAAAACGTCCTCCCAATATTTTCTTATGATCTCTAACTGCTTTTGAAGTCACTGGGAAATCAGCTGATAAAATCATTATGGACTATGTAAAATAAAATGCATTCTACTGAAGAAGGAGCTGTATCCTCTTCATGGTCCTATCTTTAGAAAAAAAATCCATTCTGAATTGTTTGCAAACTTGATTTAGCCTGCTTTATTTGCAGTGCTCTCTAGATTCAGAGAACCAAAAATCTTTTACATTTTTAGCTAAACTACGAGCTGTCTAAAGCTATACTGAGCACCAATAATAATTTTTAAATGGCTTTTTAGAGCCATAGAATTCAAGTATTCAAGTCCCAAAGATCAAAATGAGATTGAAAATAGGGAATAGATGTTAATGCCTCCTCCTTCTTTTGGGATGCAACTTTATTTGGTCCAGTGTTTTAGGAGAATGAAAAAAAAAGTTATGTGTATATTTGCATAATCTAAAAGTTTTTGAAAAGACAGAGCATAAATAAACAGATATTGAAGAGATGAAAGAGAGATGAGGGCACCTTAAAAGAGATTACACACACTTCCTACTTAAGCATAAGGACGCTCATTGCACACAAATCTATTTTCCATCATGCACACATTTTAACAACGCTCTAACTTTTGCATTCCAGCCTCAAATAGCCATCAACTGGTCCAATCAAAGCAAACCTGGATTTTCTCTTAATGGTGTTGATATATCTCTTAATGGATTACACAAAAGACATTTTAACACCCTTTTCTTTTACCACTTCAAAAAAAAAGGGGGGGGCTGTAAAGTTAAACAATTACTTTGAAGGTATTATTTTCGTAATAATAGTTATTTAACCATGTTCTGAACTCTAAGAAATAAGCGTTATTTTGCTGATGAGGAGTGCATCAGCAAAAAAAGGTACAAAAAGTCTTCCCAATCACAAAGGACAATGGATTTTGAAACTTGTATTATAATTTTAAAACCTCTCAAAACCCTTTCAGTTAGCTACCATTTTGTTGCACACACTCCAGGGGGCCCCAGGAGTCCTTGCATGCTCTAAAAAGGCTCTGATATCTGTGTACCCCAAATCAAAGATTTAGGGTGAAATGACTTTAATATAATTACTGTGCAATGAAGCATTCAGTTGCCCATCCCCTCTTGGGTAAATTCCCACTCAAACAAATTGGCCAGAAGCAAAGCCACAAGATACAAAACTTGCCACAGGTCTAAGGCAACTTCTGACAGGGAACCACAGGAGAGGGCAAAAGGGACCAAGTAAGTCTGGGATAACAGAAGCAAAATCAAAGTACAAATCACAATAAAGGCTGTATCGTCAGCTTCCCCATGTGTCTCTCACCTATATGTCTTTTTGAAGTGTCTGTACATGTCTCCTCCCTGTGTCTCCATCCACGTCCCCAAGTCCCTGGTATAAGTCCAATGGTGAGAGCAAAGGGGAATTTTTCTCCACCTGTGTCTTCCCCTCTAGGTGTCTCAGAACTCACCTGCCTTCCTTGTTATATAATTTGTTTATGAGGGAGGAAACATGGTACCTCCCCTTTCTATGGACCTGTCTCAGTTACATTTTGATGGTATCTCTTTTACAAATGAAAGACCAAAGATTCAGAAGGTTAAAAGAATTTTCTCACTCAAATAGTTCATGGGTGGTAGAATTGATAGAAGAGATTTGACTGAAATCTTCATGATACCAGAGTCTAATCACCCATTCTTCATTACCCACTTTCTGAAGAGGAATTGATATATACTTACTATGCAGGAGCTTCTCTCTGGTCTTCAGAATCTTTGATTTTTTTTTTTTTTCCTAAACTAGAACAACTCACTGTCATATTCTCTTTACCTTTGTATTCTTTAGATGATGTAATCACAGCAAAGAATGATATAATATTGCTCTATATGACACAAGCTTCCTTTCTTTGTTAAAGAGTATGTTACAATATTTAAAACATAGCTTTAACATAGATGGTGGCTACGGGGTAAAGGAAAGGAAGATGTTGGTCAGAAGGTACAGACTTTCAGCCTGTTAGGTGAATAAGTACGTATGGACAGCATGATGATAAATAACAAAGTCTTCTTCTATACTTGAAATTTCCTGAGTAAATCTCACACACACTAGCTATATGAAGTAATATGAGGTAATACCTCAGATCATGGATATGATAATCAACTTAATTATTGTAATAATTTTATAATGCTTATTAAAATATATAGTTCAGTTTACATATATGCAACTTTAAGCCATCACAAATATCTCAATAAAGCTAGATAACTAGTAAGAAAGAAAAATCTTTCCTTGGTGAGGCCTATGCTACTCGTACTGTATGACAATGGTCTGGGTATGAGGGACACTCCTGAGATGTCAGAGGGTGCTCCACAAGCTGGCCCTTGCTGGTTTCCTCAAGATAGTAAAAGGACATTGCTTCTCAGATTTTTGAATAATGTGAAATCTGTGATGTGACCTTTAATCCCCTAGTTTTTATGTTTTGTCAGCATACAGAATCCGATCAACAGACCTAATTAAAGAGGCTAAATTTGAATTATTCTCTGCTGGTCCCAAACAAATATTTCACTCTCTACACTTGTGAACTTTCATATGTGACAAACAAAAATTTTAAATAAATTGCTTAGCTTTGTTTATTCATATCCTTAGGAAATGAATGCAAGCAGATCTAAAATCTTGCTTAACTTTTAATGCATTTTAAAGAAAAGACGTGAATTGTGAATAGGCTGTTGGAAGTGAGACTTATAAATCACCTGTACTGCTCCACTATTGGCATGTCTTGGAGTCATTATGTATAATTGGTTAATGGTGTATTTATTCTCACATTATTAGATCAGCTCCAGGGATAATCACTGATGAGTTTCAAAACTCCAGGAGGATTTCTGTGCAGAGGTAAATGAATTAAAAAACAAGATAAAACTAATTACTTTTATTTAAATTCAATTTTGGGGGTAATCATTCTGTCTTGGGGGTCTTGCAGCAGTTTTCAGAAGTGATAAATTTGCTTTAGTTTGCTAACCTGCATTCTCCTTAGAGCTGAGAAATTAAATCGTTGGTGCTGAAAATCAGAAAGGAAATCATTCACACAAAAGTTTGCAGTAGAATTCCCCACCTTAGGTCTCTCTACTTTCTTCTTTTTGATCCTTTCTCTTACTTAGATTGGTCTTCAAAAACTTGACAAATGGGGGTAAGGGAGAAGGACATTTTTTAGAAACAAAATCAGTGTACATTATTTATCACGGTAGGATTCCAAACACAATAGAAAACAGCTCCCAAGTACTTCATTGAGGGTGTCTGCCCTGACTGGGCACAGAAAATGCTGACTGGGCAGGGCTGCAGTGTTCATGTAAAGCAACTGGTCTTTGTTCAGCAATAAAAACTCAAGATTCCTGACCTCCATGTGCTTGGCTGGATTAATATTTTTAAGATGTCTAATATGCTCCATTTAGACCTTGTTTCCTTTGATACGAGGTCATATACACCATCCAGTATGAGCATCCCTAGGGTAGATCCATAAATTATTGTGCCTAATTCGTGCTCCATAAAATAAATAGGACCTTTCCTGACATACAATTAGGAGAGAGAAAGGGATTCAGAAAGAAATGAATTGCATAAGGTTATGGTCAGTGTATCAATTAAAATTAGATTCAGTTACATTTAAAAGATCTAAATAAAAACGACTTGTGCAGAAGTGAGTTATCGCAGTGTGGAGCTAAGTGTTGCGAAGGTGGTGCAATTACTCTGTCACCATCAGGGACACAGATTCATTCTAGCTTTCTGTTCTGATGGCCCTCCTGATTTTCTACTTCACTAACCTGTTGAAATAATGAGTGCCACTGCCAAATGGACGGAGGAGAAAAATGTGTAGAGATGATGATGAACCAGTGATGCAAATGATCATTGCCTTCATTCCACTGTTGTGTGCAGTAGAAAAAAGAAAAGCCAAACCACCAGATATCAGGAAGCTCAGCAAAAAGATAATATCAGACTTCCCCATGGAACTGAAGAGAATTTCAGAACCTCAGGCAGTTCTGGCTGCCTATGACCTTCAACATTAAAAAAAACAACACTCAGCTAAACTCTGACTTTTCTTGACTATTCCCCACTGCTTTTTCCTCATTCTTTACTAAACCAAAGAAGAAAGACTCATTGCTCTTTTAATATGTATAAAATCATATCGCAGTTTTTGTCACTGGACATTTAAGTCATTTATAATTTCTTTTTTTTTAAGATTTATTTATTTATGCATACAAGCACTGGGGTATATGCCAGATGTGTAGGGGGGTGAGAGGATTCACCACAGAGAACGGGGAGCAGAACAGGCAGATCAACAGAAGTACACTGCTGAGGGGAGCAGCAGGCACAGCAGGAGAGGTCTGCTGAGCCATGTGGGTCCCCTCCCTGGCCGGCAGCAGGGATCGAACTCATGCTGCAGTGGCTGAGGTTTGCTTCATAGTGCGTTGCTTAACCCACTGTGCCACCAGGGAGACCCTAAGTCATTTATAATTTCATAGAGGCCACATGATCCATCATGATGTACAGCAGGCCATGTGGCCAGGTCCTGGAGTAAATGATGTCATAAAAGCTGATTTGTATACAATACATAAAATTATGTCATTGGATAGATAACAAACTGAGGGCTCCTCTTGCTTATTGTTTTTTAAATTTTATTTATTTATGCAAACAAGAGCTGGGGTACAGGCCAGAGGCGCAGGGGGGTGAGAGGATTCACCAGAGACAGAATCAGGAGCAGAACAGGCAGAACGCAGACCTACTGAGATACACTGCTGAGGGGAGCAGCGGGCAGGACAAGAAAGGTCTGTTGTGCCACCCGGATCCCTGGCCTGGCCAGCATCAAACTTAAGCTGCAGTGGCTGTGGAAGCCCCACAGTGTGGTGCCCAACTCCCATCAGGGAGGCACCCCTCTTGCTTTTTACATAAAGTGATGAGTTATGCTAATGAACACTTTTGAGTGTTTCCATCAACTGGAGGAAATACATGGTTTGTGATCTGGATTAAAGATCATTCATCCATTGGGCAGTTTGTAGTTCTGAGTTCACAAAAAAAAATGGCTATGGAAGTTATTTTCAGAGCTCATTACAGAGTCTGGATATGAGATTCTCTAATATTTGTTGAAAAACTAAACATGTTAATAAATTAAAGAATTTAGGAGAGTTACTACAAGATAAAAAATTTAGAGTCCATTAATGTTTATGAACCATCTAGAGCATCTTGTTATGCTCTGATGTGCATTGTACGCTGATTCTATCATAGAAAACATCCATACAACTGCATCCAGTTTTTAAATAATTGCCCTTTTAGAGATTATAACACTGTCAAATAATGAAAATCATTTGACAATTCTTCCTTCCTGTCAAAAGAGTTAAAAGGATTGAAATAACTTTTAAAAATATGTGTACCATATGCGGGTGAATTATCATCATACCCTCTTTAAAAAGTCCAAATATGTGAAATTCAGATACAGTGCAGAAGTGCTATATAAGAGTTCAAGAATGATACAATTCTTCAAAGTGAATTGCTTTTCCCTCTTTATGATTCAAAGAGAGAATAAAGTGGCAAGTTTTTGCAAAATTGCCAGGCTTTGGAACTTTTGGTTTGCCTTATTCATGGTTCTATGCTGGGGTCTGATGAGCCAAGGCTATTATTTATAAGCCTTATTGTCAGGGAGAAAAGGAACTCAGATGTGACTGATGCAGAAATTAACAGACACTAAAAGAACAAGATCACTCCTATACAGATATATAATAAACTTACAATCTGCAGGAATTTTACTGTCATTCAGGTTAGAGGGATGTGATGGAATAGATTGAGAGCAAGCAGTGTGATAACAAAATGCACTGTGCACTATTCATATACATATTTTCTTAATTTCACCAGTGGTGGGGGGAAAGGATTGGAAGAGAGAGTAGACTACATTTCATTCCAGTCCTATCTCTCTAGAAGAACTCTTAAGTTTAGTATAAATTAATGTCTCCTATGATTGACCCTGAAAAATGGATTCCCTCAAGGGAGTCTGATCTAATAGACCTGGGAAGAACCTCACAACGATAAAGTGTTCACATGACTGGGGGCCTTTGACATAGATGATTCTTGAATCACTTGTGGAAAACACTGATTTGGAAGAATTTAAGTATTTATCATGATCTAAATATAGGCTCTCATTATATTTTCACTTGATGGAGAAACATAATAGATTATTTTTTAAAGAATAAATTTCATGAGATCATTGATCACCAATGATTTCAGGATTATAAAATTTCCTTCACCTCAATCTAGGTGACCTAGAAAAGCCTATGCAGAAGCATTTAAATACTAAACTTCCTATACTATATAATGGGCTAATTAAAAATCCAATTTTTCAATGTGTGAATAACAAAGTTTCTAAAAGGAATGTGTATCAAGATGGTTTGATCACAGGCAGCATAGAAATACCATTTTTCTGATTGTTGTCTGCTATACCTACTGAATGTTTGAATATAGTCAGACTTTTAAAATACCTACAAAAATCATAAAGGTCTGTTGTAAAAAATATTAAAGTATGTGACATCTGAATTCTTTAACATTTTGTTCTAATTTTAAGTTTTTGTTATCAGTCTAGATCTTTTACCATTTAGTTAATATTAGCTCTCTCCAGGGGTTCAATATCTATAGAGAAGATTTTAGAATAGGGTTCTTTTTGATATTCCAAATATCAGCAACATTTAATCAGCAATAATTTCATCTCTAGGGTTAGTAACACTCACAAAGAAATTACTTATAAGAAAATAAGTCAACACTTCTCAGATTCCCAAGATTTTTACCTGTTGTCAATCACAAAAACCCACTTTTTCCTTTACCTACCCCAAAGGTAGGTCAAGAAGCTAGTCTGACTTATTGACCCCAGTAGACTCCAGTTATTTTCACTTATCAAATGATTTTGATTCTAGCTTCCAATTTATACTCAATTCTTCAGCTAGCAATGTATTTCCATGCCTGCCTGAAAAACATACACTTTTAAAATTTAGGATGGAAAAATTTAACCGCATTTCAGATTTGAAAAATGGTCCCCCTTGTTGAATATCCTGGAAAAAATCTTAGGAACAATAAATAACATTAGGCTATAAGAAGTGGTAAACAATTTGCCTCTTTCTACCAACTTTAGACAGGAAAGCATTAAAGGACATAACACAAAAATCAGAATCAGGGACTTCCTATTAAATTAAACCAGGTTTGTATCCTGGTTCTTCTACACAGAACTTGGATGACCTTTGACAAGTCATTTTATTTCTCTGGATTACAATTACTAACTAGTTAAAATATGGATAAAGACATTTACTTTAAAGGATTATATAGCAATTAAGTTAGACTTTACATATGAAGCATTATTTAAGTAAAACTAGCTTAATATATATTACTTGAATTTTATGGCTCATATCTTAATGGAATTTTGTATAAATTTGCTAACAGTGTGCTCATTAGATTTTCTGCCAGTTTTATGGCAATACCAATTTTCCCCATATATTATGCAAAACAGAATAAATGCACCTTACATATCGATGAAAAATTACTTACTTTAAAGCAAATACATGTAATTTAAAACATATGTATCTATCCTTGAAATGCCAATTTGAATAAACATGATTTATAACTGTTAGTACAATACAAACTTGGACATAGCAAAATATTTTAAACTGGTCAGAAGCTACCATATAAGCCATTTATATATTTTCCCCCTAAACCTTCACTGCTTTTTTTTTTTTTTTTTATTCTTTGATGCAGGCTATAGAACCATAGAATACAACTAACGGGAGGATATTATCATTATTTACCACATATGGGCAAAAACCATGATGAAGCAACACATATATTCATCTTTCAAATGCCATTTCTTTTGTAGAGTTCTCTCCTGGAGGCTGACATTTACCGCAATTCAATGAGGTTATAGTGAGTTAGACATATAGGGCCGTACAAGAAAGACAGTTAAATAAAAATTTCCATTTTATCTGATCTCTCATTGAAGGGGTGCACAAAATAATTTTTTGGCCAATGAGGTCCAGAGTTCCAAATTGATAATTTATTAATAGCTAATGTGTCCATCTGTATTCTGAGCTAATGTCTCCTTTTGATAAAAAAGTTGATATAAGATGGTATTTTTATATTAAGAAAATGTTTTTTGCTTTCCTTGTCTCTGTAAATTTTTTCAGAAAAGATATACAATGGTGTCAGAGAGTAAAAACATTTTTGTTTTTAAAATAATGTTTATAAATGGGGGAACAAGTTTTAAATTGTGAAAAAATGAGATTAAGAAGACTGAGTACTGTTTTATAAATTGCCAGGCACGTGCTAGGAACAATGGAAAATAAAATACTTGCTGTGAGATTACACCAGCTTCTTGCAAACTGTCCAATACTCTCACTCCTGTCTCTGTCTTAAACACACACACACCCTTTATGCCTCAGACCAGAGAAAAGCACAACGTGCTGGTCAAAGCTTCAGCTCTCTGGAAGGTTTCCTACTAATAGCTGTTTCATGGAACCTTCAGAACACCTGTTCCATGTCCTGAGCAGTTTTCTCACATGATCCAGGGACTCATTAAGTGGTAACAACAATTCTTAGACCATGTGGTGTGAAATGTTTATAGGCCCAATTAAAATTAGCAACCGTCCGGAATGATTTATGGACCTCTAGCATTTTTTTCTTGTCAAGTGCTTTCAAAGAAGCATTATCACAGATCTACCACAGTCTACACACTGGAGCTGAAGTTTGTGCCATGTTTGGTTCATTTTCCTTGGTTTACTAGAGTAGAACACTTGTGGGAGGATAGAAAATAAAACAGCTTGTGACAGAAGCATAAATTATGTCATCAAGACCAGGCAATTCTTTTTTTATGCTCACATATTTGGCCCTGTTATAGCTTAAGCTCTAAAACTAGTTACTGCTCCCAGCAGGGAAGATCAATTTGCAAATCACAAATCACTTTTGCTACACTTTTGTTATAAAAGACAATAATTTGTTGGTTTAAATAAACTTCAATCTCAAGTAGAGATGCTGGTATATGAGGGTATTCATTCTCTTGGCTACTTTAGGTTAGAGCATAAAATATTAGGTATTTATGAAATGCTACTTCATGAACACTGTTCTATGAAATTGGATACTATGTTTAAATAAACGTGAATGTGTGGATTTTATATAATGCTTTTAAAAGAATGCTAAACTTTTTCAGTTGTTTGTAATAAATGCTTCAGCTTTCCTCCAGGTAAGTATTTTTGGGTCAATATTGGATGCTTATTCATGATTTACCCTCTGCACCTTTTTACTGGTCATGCAATCATGGTCCAAAATATATTTGTGGAATTATCTTGTTACCTAAATATGACTTATATAGATGTTTTTAGTAAGTTAGAATACAATGTACATAGTTCAGAATTTGAAAAAAGAAGCTCTGTACCAGTGTCACCACTCTTTATCTAATCTTCCATTAAATGTGGTTCTGATATTTAAACAAGGCAATTTATATAAAATACCTCCAATAACATCTGGGACTGAGTAAGTTTACCTATAGATCCTATTCTATTATTTTAAATAATGGCTGGGAATATGTTCCCTTATTTCTCCATTGAGAATGGGAAGGGCATGTTTCTCCCCTTTTTTACTTTTCTAGAGAATGCTTTCTTTTTGTTTTTATATACAGATGTGGCAAATATAGAAGGTGCACATATACAAGTGTGTGATACGTTTGTTTAAAACCTAGATGTTCTAGAATTACAAACCTAATCTAATTATTGATGAGTCATATTGAAGTGTCACTAAATTTTGTCTGGGACCTTATGAGGGACCATTTTATTTATCAACTTCACTGGAATAACAAATGTCTAGTTAGTTGGTTGAACATTATTTCTGGGTTTATCCGTAGTGATGATTCTAGAAAACATTAGCATTTGAATTAATAAGAAGAGTGAAAAAGAAGATCCTCTCCAGGGCAGGTGGGCATGAATCAACCTATATAGAGTTGAAGAGAATGAAAGTTGGGAGAAGGGAAATTCCACTCTCTCCATCTCAAATGGGACAATCATCCTTTCCTGTCCTCAGGTATTTGTGCTCATGGTTCTTGGACATTTGAACTTAGACTGGAACTTAACATCATTGGTTCAACCAATTCTTGGACCTTTAATTTTTAACTGGAACTATGTCACCAGCTTCCTTAGATCTCTTGTTTATAGCTCTCTGTCTCTCTCTCTCTGTATCTCTCTTTTTCTCTTTCACATAAATTTAACAAATATATATGCTATCTATCTATCATGTATCTATCATCTATTTCTTCTGAGAAAGAGAACCAAAAGAGAGGACCAATTCTACAGTCTTGACTTTTTTTTTTTTAAGATTTATTTATTTATGCACACAAGAGCTGAGGTACAGGCCAGAGTTGTGGGAGGTGAGAGGATTCACCAGACAGAGTGGGGAGCAGAACAGGCAGAGTGAAATACACTGCCAAGGGCAGCAGCAGGCGAGGCAGGAGAGGTCTGCTATGCACTGGCCAGCAGCAGGGATCGAACTCGTGCTGCAGTGGCTGTGTTTTGCTTCATAGTGTGTTGCTTAACCCACTGTGTCACGAGGGAGGCCCATTGACTTCTTGACTAATACTGCAAACTCTAAATTTATCAGGATTCTATTGGTATCAAATACCTGTAAATAAATATTTTAAAATCAAACAAAAAAGAAAAATGCTTCAGGGTAGGTGATATAAGAAGATTGGAGGCAGAAAAATAAGGACATCAGTTTAACAAGAGTAGTTCACATGGCTGCCTTGTTCAATTTTTCATTAATGATATCTGGTACATATTAAGCACTTGATATCTGGTGCATGCAACCATTCAAGCATGGGCTAATAAATGGAAAATCATGGCATAATCCACTTTAAGGAAATTCAAATCAAGTAAAGTTGTTAGAGTAATGACATAAATATAACCTATGAAATGATTAAGACCTGTGTTTAAGTCTTATGTTAATTTTCAACCATTGGATTCTGGGCAAGTCACAAACTCCTTGTAATAATCCTAATTAGTGTGTATTTCTCTTTTCCTATTTTTTCATAGGAAGACAAAGAGACAAGTAAATTATTCTACCTGGCTCAGAATAAGTTGTCAAAACTGATGATAATGATGGTGATGACAATGGCTTAAAAGCAATGGAATTGGATTTAATTCCTATTGTGTTTATTCTCTCAATTACTACTTTCAGTTCATCATAAAAATTAAACAAACTGAAACATCTTTCACAAGTCACCTCAATGAAAGATAGTGTGACTATACAACATACTCATGTTAATCTCCAACTTGTTTACAGTAGTTTGCTTGCCAGTTTCTATAATTTAAAGCTCACTGTTTAAGTGAATGAGTTAGCTTTTTCTACTTACCTCCAAATATTTGTGGCTAAAACAATAATCTTTATTATCTATCATGATTTGTTGTGTCTTCTGGTCAATTCCTTTGGTCTTGATCAATTTATGTGATCTTTGTGGTCAGACAATAGTTAGACGTGGGTTGAATAATCTATCACCTTCTCTTTTGCAGGTGAGAACTCAGCATGATGTCAACTTGGGCAATGGCAATGAAGAGCCTTTGTGTCGCTCATGAAACAGCAGGTTAGCTTGGGCTCATTTCCATGGTAGTGATCACAGAGTTCAAAGAAAGGGCAAATCTGGTAGAAAAGGTACTTTGAAGCTTCAACTTAGGCTGATGTTGTTAATGACTCAATGGTCAAAATACATCATGTGGTCAAGTACAGATTCAGAAAGTAGAAAAACACCTTTCATTGATTTCTAGGAGTAACTAAAAGATCAATAGATCAATCAGTTATTCATAATGGTATGGGAGGAATTTGTACTATTGTATCCATTATACCACTGCAATCTAACACTTTCTGTTAACTAGCTTCCCACTAAGAAAATGAACAATAAATCCCATTCAGAACCTAGTATCCTATGCCTTCTGTGTCATCTATAAATGCAATGACATATTCATAGCAGTAGTTAATCAAATTTGCTTGAATATACAATTTTGACAAAAGAGGAAAAATTGAAACTTTATCAAGTCATTCTTCTTTTCTAATTCATACCTTTAAATAAAATGTTTATTTCAGCTAGCCTTATTTAAGGTGTAAAATATTGGGACACTAACTAAAATGTATTGTGACAATCCTTTCAAAATATATGTAAGTCAAACCATTAGGTTGTACACCTTCAACTTATTCAATGATGTATGTCAATTATATCACAATAAAGCTAGAAAATACAAAAATAATGACTCTTATTTTTCAGGTACACAGAAAGACATGCATAAAGAAAACAATAATTTTATTTTAAAAGACTGACATGTGCTCTCTAGCAAGTCTTTTAAACTCAGTGCATCTGGTTCCTCCATAAAAATGGCAAGCTAATTTGATTTTCTTACCTGAGAGACAAATGAGAAAACATATGTGAAAATGCTGCATCAATTACAATGTGAGACAAAATATCTTAATAATAATTAACCAAACAATCAATGTCTTCAAATTTAATTGTTTTCTAAAATGAAACCTTGTTTTATCTTTACATGCAGTTGAGTCCTGTAATAAAAAAAAACAATTATTTTTTGATTTATTACATTATAAATACAGAGACAGGGTATATCAGAGACAATTTAGGTATATATTTAATAGTGCTCATAGCATGAATTTTCCCTGAGTTTTCTAATTATTTTGTCCTTTGGTGACTTAAAAGTATCATCATTTTAACTTAATGATTTTCAACTAGGGTACATTTAACAATGTCTAGAAATGTGTTTGTCATTGTCATGGAGAGGACAGGTACTGGCATCTAGTGGATAAATGCCAAAGATGTCCCTAAAACTTTCAATAATAGGCAGAGCTGTCTCTGCACCTCCCAAAAAAAGATATATCCAGCCCAATATGTCAATAGTGCCAAGTTGTGAAACTCTGGTATCTGAGTCAAGAATTCACTGTGTGTTAGCATTTTCAGGAAATAGAGTTAATGATGATGGTAATAATTCAAAGTGGAAAGGGGTTTCTTTTCTATCCCATTGTGCCAAAAGTTGCCACCTTCCCACAAATTTCTGTTTGGGGAGGGCCAATCTCAGATCTCTACCTTCTCCTGGTAGATATCCAGGTCACTCATCCTCCATGACCTCCATATCTAGCTTTACACTAGGCTTTTCCTATTGTTGTTTTCTTTTGAAACATTATCTGAGCTACTGACTTTGTCTTTGAAATTGATGCGGTACCATGAGCCATTTCAGTTTTTATCAAGGGAACAGAGGTGAGGAGGAGTTGAGTTCTGGCATGTGTTTGGGAGGTGTTTGTTTTTACTGTCTGATGGCTGCATACCAGTCTGAGGAAGTCACAAGTGTCACTAGTATGAGGTGGTATAATTTTCCTGCTGCTCCTTAAGAATCTTCTGTGCTAATCTCCTGGCATGTCTGGCAACTTTCACAATAGAAGTAAAAAGGCAATTGCATGGAGCAATGAAAAAAAGATTCAAAGTTCCCCTTCATCTTTGCAAGGACAGAGGAAACTGCTGATGTGCAGTGGGCCTTTTACATCATTAAGAACATTGAAAGACTTAACTTTCACCAAGCCTGACTGATATTCATAGCTGGTGCTGGGGATCTAGGGATGACACTTGAAAATTCTATTTCTCCAGACCTTGAGTTCATGGATTCAGCAGAGACTTAAAATTTGATTTCTTTTCAAGATTTATTTATTTATACATACAAGAACTGGGGTTCAGGCCAGAGGTGCAGGGGGTAAGAGAAGTCACCGTAGACAAAGTGGGAAGCAAAACAAGCAGATCTACTGAAATATACTGCTAAGGAGAGCAGCAGGTGAGACAGGAGAAGCCTGCTGCAACATGGGGTATCAAATTCATGCTGCAGTGCTGTAGATAGCTTCATAGTGCTGCACCTTACCCCCTTGCACCACCAGCGAGACCCTTAAAATTTTATGTTGGATAAGAGATGCTGAAATTTTCTTATGTAAGTTGGGCACCAGCTGAAAAAGATTCATTGTTCACATATTTCATGGTGTAAGTAGATGATGTCCTGACCTATGACTTCCCTTCAAGTCATTATTTTTTTTACACCAATTACCATAATGTTATGTGACTCAACTCAAATTAATCTCCCCATCCAAGATGACATGCTTGATGTTGCTATCTACCTTGCCTTTACCTTAGAGCTAACAGAAGACACCACCTACTGACTGGAAAGTGCTGTAGGTGATTGACTTTTGTTTGAATTGTTTACTCTAGTGAATAATTAGATTTTGTATCCCTTTCCTTGAAATGGTACACTAGCAGTGGAAATCTGAGGCAGGGATTCCATACAAAAGCACAAAGCAAGCATATAGATACCAGAACTGGGATGAAAGAATGATCTACTTGCATAGAAAGAAGGTCCCAATGGTGCAGGTACACTTAGGAGAGGTAGTGTGGTACAATAGAAAGCATGGACGCTGGGCTAGATGATTGTGGCTTCCAGTTGGAACACTACTTTTAACAAGATAAGAGCTCCCTGGAAGTTCTGTTATCTTCATCATAATGTGAGATCTAAATGCATGTAAAGGTTCAGGTATGTCCTAGAATTTCGTCCATACACTTCTTTACCCTGCTTTTGTTCACTGTATATTATATTCAAAGTCGGAGTCTTGCTTGTTAAGCTTACTTGACATTAAGTTTTGAACCGTGGTGCTGACCTTCTTGTGTTTCAATAACAGCAAAATAGCTCTCATATTTTGGTATGTAACTAAAGTGCTATTTTAGCTGGAAAAATGATTGTGAAACAAAAAAAGTAGTAATAAATTAGTAGTACATCATTAATTCTAATAAAGACCTACCTGCAGTACCACCAGCAAATATTTGTCTCAGATCCAAACATACAGAATCAGAGTCAATTGCTTGCTCAGTGTATTTCTATGTTTTATTCATAAAAAATATGTCGATGTCAAGTAATTAAGAAAAAGTTATTATCAGTGATAAATGAACATTGCTTACCATTTAATTGATACAAGAAAAAAAGTTTAGTTATATGATTATATAAGATGACAAAATTGTCTAAACATTGGACTTGAACACTTATGAAAGTTATTTAAAAAGCACAACTTTTTAGTAATAAATCTCCAATAAGGGATAAACTCATGGGTAAACTGTGGTTAGGCAGTATCTATCTAGATGTGAAAACATACATTAGAAATAAAAATGGGGGAGAATTATAATGAATACTTTCTTATGATCTATGAAGTCATTGTAAAAATACTGATAAAACATAATGATGATTTCTTAAATATAATATTTATCAAGATACAATTCAGTGCTGTCCCTGTCCTTAAACTTTAACAAAATAAAAGAAAGAAACTAAAGAAAGATACTTTTTAAATATAAAATGAAAAAAAAAATCAATAATAGCACAGTAGGCCCAATTCTACATACCACTAATCATTTATTAGTAGAAAATATGCTCATTGAAAATTGTCAACTGCTAACATTTTATGGTTTTATTAGCATAGTAAGGATTTGATAGTGTTGTGCAGCATTCAGAATTAGTAAAATATTAACTGTAGTTGTTTTAAATTGCATTGATGGGTAGATGTGCTTGCTTTGCAGTGTAAGACTGTAAATGTGTCCTAACTTTAGTGTCCCTTTTAAGTAAATATATTACCTTCTCATTTTCCTTTTAAATACTTTAATACTTCAGACAAAATTACATATTAAAGTGATTATACATCATATTATTGTTGCTCTCTGCAGTGAATTTTCAAGTTAAAGTCTTCAAAATAGTAGAGTATGCCAAAAATTGTAACAATTATATGTTCTATCAATTATAACCTTTTGAACTGTTTTGGTATGTTTTGCTCCATCCACCTTCTGTTACTAACAACTAAACCCATAATAATTATTGACATGATTTTTATACAAATACTATTTTTACCTGAACTGTAATTAAGTTAGTCAAACATAAATGAGACATTTCTAATTACAAACTCAAAGAGTATTGTTTAGATGCTCTCCATTCCATTTAAACTCTTTGTTTTGTTTTCTTTTTTAAAGAATTCACACCTGATAAATGCTAAAAGCCCAAGTAGACATATTCAACTTATGTGATTAGACCCTCTAATCAAAGTAATCAATGTCTGACTTAATATATTAATATAGCTTGTTACTGCAAATTTATTTTGTTTCATATAGTGTTATTATTTTATCTACTCCATTATGCAAATATAAAGTATGCTATCTTCTTTTGATTACATAATTTAATCTATTTCTGTCTCCATCCTTTTTTAGAGTTTTATGTATTTTAAGCAGGAAAGCTTTAACTATTATTTCATGTTCTTAACTTTTGGCTTCAAAGTGAATCCTAGTGTTATAAACTCAGAGTCTGGGATATGTTTGCACTCTGTGATTCTGTATTCTTTGAGAGTAGGGAACAAAGTGTTTTTGAAGCATGAACAGGGTTGCAACTTATCTAGTGACTGGTTGAATCTTCATCTTGAATCTTGGCCCAAATCCTCCCCCTTGGGAGTAAGCACTCATGGATACTTCTATTGTTACAGGGCAGGGAGAGGAGCACTCAGAACCCCCAAGCCTGCCCTCTCTGAATGGGTTCTGCCATCTGCCGCATTAAGACAAACATACAAAACCTT
>JAGFMF010011747.1:8113765-8146544 GCA_019455555.1 Galemys pyrenaicus | reverse complement strand
CTCCTAATAGTGAAGCCATCCGATATTTTTCTCTTGCCTTCTGACTTGTTTCACTGAGTATAATTCCTTCTAGTTCCATCCATGTTTCTATAAATGTGCAACAGCATTTTGTAAGCAGCATCTCCATAGCTGCATTTCTAAACTTATTGCCTTCCCTTGAATTCTTAGTTATCATGTTATTTTTTTCTAGTTTAATGTATGAAATAATTTATTCTTGTGTTATTGACTAGCAAATAACTTCATACAAAAAATATATTGGCTGCTAAAATCTGTCTCACCCTACCAAAAATATTTATACTTTGCTTTTTTTTTTGCAATTATGTTTTTATACTTTAACTTTGGATTTTTAAACTCTATAGAATTTAGAATCACAGTAGAAGAGAGAATTTTATTTCACTGGTTTGATGTGTTAATAAGATTTCCTTACCAAAAGGATGTGGTCTGGTTGTTTGAATGGAAATACTATATTAGAAACTATGGATGATTTCTTTAACTCCCTTTTCCCCCAACCCCCATGAATTTCAGTGGATGATTGATGTCAATTATTCAATCAGTGATTGGTGACACTTTATATATCAGATGCTTTACACAGAAATATTTCAAAGTCAAACCTAATAGAATTTGTCTTCCAAAAGTAGAAAATTTTGGACAAAGTTTACATAAAGGTAAATGCCCTATGGAAAAGTTACTTATTCATGTGAGTTGAAACTGATGAAAATAAAAGAGATATTGAAGGTGATCTCTGGAGGAAGCAGGATTCTGATGGACACAAGGATCTTTTAATAATACTGCTGATATAGTTGGTGCCAGGTCCCTGCCCCATTCCACACTGGACACAGGAACTGCCTGCTTCCATTCTGGATGATTCCCTGCTGAGCATATTTGGGCCTTCTTAAAACTCCCCAAGAAAAAATTTTGTCAAGTTGAGTATTAGAGAATTAGTGGACTCCTTTCTCTATCAGAGACTCTTTAGAGTAAACAGAAATATTAGTTTTCAGTTACATAATTGTCAGGGTGAAGAGGAATTTTCTGATACTATCTGGTTTCTCCTAAGTTTGAGCAAATTCACATCAGACACATTACTAGGAGAAAAAAATGATATTTAAAAACATATGTAGAGAAACCATACTTAGCTATAGATTCGAAAGAATAATATACTACACCAGTGATAATTATGCTGAATTTAGGTATCTGGGCATCAAGTAAACTGCGGAGGGATATTTCACATGACAAACGAGAGTGGAGATGAGATCCTCAGAAAAAGAAGGCATGTTTATTTGTAAACCAAAAACTGGATAAGGCCTCCATCCCCCAAGCTACATTCTTCTGAGCCATAAAAGGAGGAAGGGGAGTGATTACTTCTTCAGTTAGCATAAGGGTAGAAGCTCAGGACTTGATGTTCTCTTCTTAGATGAGGTAAGTAGAAAGACTTATCAAGGACAGAACTCTTTCTGCAGCCCCAAGGGAAATTGTTACTCTTACATCCAAATACTCCAGAGCAAAGCATACTGAGGAGTCAATTTTTGACAATCTTGGGGCATTCGGATTTGGGTACTTACATGACCCCATTTCCCCTTACCCAATATCCTTTCATCTTATTCAGTACAGTTCAAATTCCTCCCAAGTGAAAATGCCCAAAGTGTCCTGAAACCATCAAATAATTCAAGCTAAAAATATTTTAATAGAAATTATGATTTTGAGGATAAATGAATGTGGAACCTTCTAGTCGGTAGAATGAAAATACAAGGAATTTCTTGGAAGCAGAATAAACTTTCATTGCTCCTTAAATCTTTAGACTGACAGCTTCTTTCTCAGTTGGCTCATAAAGGTAGTCTAATTTTCCATGGCTTCTCTGATACTGAGAATATCAGTAATATTTGAACAGCTATTTTGGGATTAAGGATATTTCAGTCAAGAAAATAGCGATGAAATCTCTGGAAAGAATGTTTCCCCCTTCTTTCTCCATGTGGCAGTTTTGGTTTTAGTCATAAAGAACATTAGAAATATTAACTGAGTCTGAGAAGTACACAAATCAGGGACACAGATGTAGAGAAGGTGGAGAACACTGAATGTCTCTCCTTCCAAATAATAAATGAAGGACTTCCTCTCTTCCACAGAGCCATGCCATTCTCTCATGCCCCATTTCCTTGTAGCTAATAAACCCTAATGAGATAGCAATGCCTGTGCACTCCTGTGAGATACAGCTGCCCTTTCTCACTCTGACTCCTCCAGTGACTAATTTGTCTCTCTCATTACATACACTCCTCAGTCCCCTCCTCCCTCTTTCCTTTTGTCATTCATTTTCATTCCTGTGATCTCAGCTCAATTGCCCACCCCCTCTTTCACCCAGAGATAAAGAAACCAGAATATATGTACTCCTTTACTATCACCTGAGAGAAATCTGTTACAGAAGTAATAGGAAAAGAGGTGAAGGTGTCTTAATGCTTCTTGGGTTTGAAAGGCCAGTCCAACAATTAATAGCCAGAGCAGGACATAGAAACTGTTGATTCTGCTGAATTATCATAAAGTTTATTCTAACTGTAGCATTTCCCCTTTCTTGTACATTGAATAATTTTTTAACATTAAATAAGTAGACATGACTACATGAAAGCTCATGTTGTCTTCTTAGACATAATTCGAGCATCTAAACTAAGATTCAGTACCAACTAGTCTGGTCTCAAAAGGATGTCTGGCAGCTTTGGAAGAAAAATTGAAAGGCCAGCAGTGTGAAATTTCTCCAACCAAAGTCACAAGTGTTACTTGGGGTCTCTTCTTTGAGAAGCTGACTGAAGCATAGTAAGACCTGAGAGAAATTTACTATCAGCTCATAATTTGCAAGCCATATTTTCTACCTTAAAAACAGAAGTTGATACAAAATAAAATAGCAAGAAGTAGCATACTTCTATCTAATATTTAAAATGTATGAGTAATTTATTAGAAATTTATCATTTTATTGATGATTCATTAATACTTTATGCATCAAAATGTTGTTTGCTGAGGGTGATAGTAGACTGAAGATTTCAAGATGGCTTTAATTTTTCTTCTACTAGGAATTTATGAGTTTCCAAGATTAAAAACCACCTCACAAAACAAATGCTTACTTTGTACACAGCTAAAAGTTTGGAATGTATAACTGTGCTCTAAGAATGCCAGACCCAGTGCATTTACTCAGGCTTCTTTCCCCTTTGTGGTTGATGGGAATTGTTTATGTGAACTAGAAAAATTTCCACTCCCTTCTTTAACTATGATCCAAAAGGAGTACAATGCTATTTCATAACTTTAACATTTTGAAGATGGAATTAGGTCTGGCCTTTCTTAGTGGCCAGAATTTATTTTGTTCTCCCTTCAAAGAAAGCATTTAGCAGGAACTAATGTAGAGAAAAGACAAAAAAGACAGACATTAAACACTACAAGATGTGAATTGAATGGTGAGAGGGTAATTTGCAGATCTTGCTGACAAGAGATAGTTGGAAACAGTAGAGAGGTTTAGATTAGCTGTGTGATGAAGGAGATGCCTGAGAGGTGGGAAGCAGAGACTTTGTAAACTCTTTTTTGTTTGTTTTTTCTTTTCAAGGATGCTTTTAGACTGAGGTCTTTGGACAGTGGGTTGATCTCAGGATAGCCTATTGTTTTTTAATGCCACAATACCTAATCTTAACAAAACTGGGACATGATTGTTTTGAATGAGGCACAGATTAGAAATAAAAGAATACATTCATATTAAAAAGCATCATTTATTATAAGAGTATTGATTGCAAGCAGACCACTTTGTTATGCAGTTTATGATACTTTCAGGCAGTACAATAAGGATTATCTTCAGGAATTTTCTTCCATATCTCAAATCAGGGGCAATATAAATTCTCCCCTTCAAAAATAACCCAGAATGCTTTAAGATTTGGCGAGTGGTTTTGTTTGTGCATTTATCTAGTGACTACTAGTGTTAAGGTTATCTCTATGTGTTTATTGTAATTTGTATATTGTCTTTAGAGAAATGTCCATTCAAATCCTGGTGCAACTTTTATACCGGTACTTATCTTTATACTATTGGCTTCTCTGGAGAGTAATCCCTTATTAGATAGGTAATTTGAGAATATCTTCTCCCTTCATGTGGGTTCTTTTTACTTTTTAAAATAGGGTCCTTTGGAGTAGTAAAGTTTTTAAAATCTTTGAATCATTTTGAATTAATTTTGTTTACACTATGAAGGGCTCAGATTCATTCTTTCCCATGTGAATATCACTATGCAGAATATTTGTTGATTAGACTATGCTTTAGGCACTCTTGTCTAAAATTTTACCAAAAATGTGAGTGTTTATTTCTGTACTGCCAATCCTATCCCATTGATCTCTATAGATCTGTTTTTGGTTTTGATAATATCATACTGTTTTTACAATTGTACCTTTGTAATAACTTAAGAACAAATGTTCAACTTGGTTTTGCTATTTTTTATAAATATGTGTTGGCTTTGCATTTCTATGTGAATTTAAGGGACATTTGTCAATTTCTACAAAAAAAAAGAAGCAATGTCAACTTATAAAAGGGTTTATTGTAGAAAATGGGCCAATATTTTAGAGCAGTGCCATCTCACTGTCCTCTTGTTTTATAATCTATAAAAATGTTTTTTTTTTTAAGAGTCTCAGCTAAGTTTAGACTTGCTAGTGAAAGTATATTCTCTAAAACTCTTGTCACTACTCTCAGAGTGAGCATCAGGTAACCTCTTTCTTATCAACCATGTGCATATTTCCTTTTCCTTTCCATGATGCCCCATTTCCCCAAAGACAAGATAATTCTCCCTATTGAGTTCACTTTTTTTATAATTTATAATCATGTAAATTACCTCCTACATATAATTGGATTTTGACTTTTCTCTTACTATTTGATATTAATTTTCTCACCTGTTGAGCTTTAGAAGAAACCAGATGGGGTGTACCCAAGAGCTGGTAATATGGGTCATATGATATGAGCATAGTCATCAACAAGGTTGAAAGAACTAGAAATTATCAGTTTTAGTAGTTGGAATGCTGTGAAGATTTGAAAGATAGCAAAGAATTAGGTCTTTTTTTTAGAAACTTAAAAATACTAGGTGTATCTGAAAAGACCTATCTTGAGTGTTTTACTTAATATAAGCATGTTCTTTGCTGCTTGCTGATCCCTACTGTTTCCCTCTCACCATCAGAAGTACTTCAGATGCAGAGTTTCTCCTAATAATCTATGCATACTTTGCTTCTACATTCTGTCAAAAGGAAGTAGTTTGCTGGTTTTTCAAAATAATTTTACAATTTTAATGAATGTAGGAGCTAATTGCAATGTTGTGTAATAGAAAAAAAAAAACAAAAGTGTCAAAATTTTTATTGTCAAATAGAAGATATGTTCTGTTTGGTTTTTTTCCCTCCATAAAATAGTTTCTGGAAACAAAATAAATGTTTACTAGAAAAAGTCTTTATTTCTTTGGTAAATATAAGATAAAATGATTAACTAGGGCATATACATTATATTTAATAAAAATAATACAGGTTTATTGAAATTTATTTAGTGAAAAATATATTTCATTGGTTGTTGATAATTGAGTGAAATGTAAATATGGCAGCTTCTTTCCATGAATTAGGTGATACTTGGCAACTAAACTAACATTTAATTGCAGTTTTTCAATATTAAACTTGAGGGTTTTTTTTTTTAGAAAAACAGACTGATATATAAACAGTGGGCTACTACTCAGCTATTACAAAAAAGATAAACTCTTGCTATTTGTAGCAATAGGAATGGAGTTGGAGGGATTGATACAAAGTGAAATAAGTGAGAAGGAGAAAGAAAAATACCACACAATGTCACTTATGTATTGACTATAAAGAAACAAAACAAAGATTCAATTAAAACCAAACCAATAACAAATCCTAGAGGCTAACAGAGGGGAAGGGAAAAGTGGGAGAACAAAGTGGGGAGTGGATACAGTGAAGTATGGTGAGGACTCGGGGTACTTTGACAGTGGTGTAGTGACATAAATATAGGTGTGATCCTATACTTCTAAATGCTGTACAAAGTGGTAAATCAATGTCTCAATTAAAAAAAATTAGAACAAATTATATATATGATAAACAAATTGATATTCAGATATGAATTAAAATGATAGAGATAGCAAATCAGCTATGATCTTTAATCAATGCTGCTTCTGTATACTCCATTACCCTTAATTCAGAGTTATATACATGGGGACTTCTTGTAATTATTTGCTGATGATCCAGTAAAATGTTTATGTAATTATTGAGTGTCTTGTTAAAGCAGTTTAAGATTTTTCTCTCAATATTACTAAAATTATGGTTTTTTTTATTTAAATCATTTCCACTACATTTTTACTTCTGTTTAAATCCCTTCTATAGAGTCAATAATAACTAATTTTATTTTTAGATTCTTAAAATGTACACACAAACACAATAAAAGACATACACAAATTAGTGCATATTCACAAAGAAGTTCCTATAACAATTCCCTATCAGACCACTTCATTTCACATTATGAGCAGCAATTGATTAATTGGTCTCAAGTCCATTAAATGGTAGGTGCAATATAATTATAAATGGATGATGGGAAATCAAAAGTCAGAAGACTTATATAGCTGGAGATGGTCTCCAACAATGTCCATGGCAATAGGGAAATGTAGTTGTTCTGTAGAGTATGGCAATTTATTGCTAGTCTTTCCTTTAAAGCAAATCAAACAAAAATAAATAATACAATTAAATCAAAAGGTTATCTTTTCAGCATATTTCATAAAAAAGATTCCTATGACAATGTAAAATGCTGCTACAAAATACGGCATTCTAGCATCCACCCGGTGCCAGGGCTGGAGAACAAGCCATAAGCAGAGTGTGGCACACAGAACACCGCAGTGACTGCCTTCATGTCTGCAAAAAGGCTTCCCATATCCATTGTCACAGTCGATTACCAGCTGCTCAATGTTGCTACTCAAAAAGACCTTATTTTTATATCCATGCAGACCAAGGACTTTTGCGGGCTCCTTGGCTCCTGGCCTAGATTTTACAGGATTGGAGGATTCAAAGTGTTTCAAAGGCTCTCACTCTGGCAGCCAAATCACTAGGTAGAAAAAAACTCTAACTAGATGATGCTAGTGTATTCCCCACCAAGTGACAGACAGCACAGCTGACTTCCAAAGAGTTGCTTTGGAGAAGTTACCTCCCACTTAGTGAAACTCAATTTGAAAACAATGCATCTACCAGCTTGGGATCAAGCCATTCTCAATGAGGTATTACTAAATGGGGCCTGGTGAAAAACTACACCAGAGGGATTTTCTTACTGCAGATCAGTTTGTTCCTTTAATGAGGCTGAGCAAATCTTGGTGCTAATTGAGCAAATTCACATATTGCATAGTGGTCTCTTACAATATTAATGGCCCCAAAAGACATGGTTTAGTCCTCTATACATCACACTCCTTGCTCCCGTTTTGTTATCCTTTTCTCTGCTCAGGTATGCAAAGACTGTAGTAAATGTATGGAAGTTTATCTGGGACTGTATATTCAAATGAAAGGGAGTGTTGAAGACAAGCAGATCTGTGTATCAAAATATCATCTCTGCTTCTCTATGTGGGCCTTAACTCAAAGAAATAGGGACCCACCACCTCTTCCCATAGGGCCTCTTTATCACAGCATCTGTGAACTGAGTTTCATGTAACATTGACAGATTTTTTTCAGAAATTTGAAAGTAATAACAAGCAATAACATATTAAATGTATCATTCAAAAAGGAAGAGAATATATACATATGTCATTTCAAGAAGGAAGAGAGAGGTACATGTACCAGTATTCATTTGTGATGAATGAAACGTCAACTGAGTCAGTATAACTGTATAGCGGATCTAAAATTTTTTTTATAGAAAAAAGGAATATCTTGGAAAGTATTAATTTATGAACAATGAAAAACAAAAAGTAAGGATCTTACTGTGAATAAGAAAAAAAAAGGAGTGGCATGAAGCTCCACAGGATTTGATTTGATTTTGAGAATATGCAAGTCTTGAGAATAAACCAGATGTTTTTCTTTGCTATTGTCTAAGTCATTGTATCATTTATGGCTTCCTCTTCAATATTTTATTTAATATTGATGATATTAAATATAAAGTGCAAAGATCACAAATATCTTAGGTTGAAGGAATTCATGCAGTGTATAACAAATCTTTGGATTGTTGAGTCCCCAAAATCCAATGTGAGATATATTTAGATTTTAAAAGTCATGTATATACCATCCTAAGAGGTATTCAACACTAAATGATATTCTATTCAAGACAAAATGTATATATACTACTCTAGCTAAGTAACATAATTTAAAAAGAATTGCTATTTAATAAAGAAAAAAACATGTTACTTTTTTTTTCTTTTAAATTGAATTAACATTTATGTCTACTTCAAATAGAGATAGTAATGGTTATAATATCAAATGTCACTCATTAATAGAAAATTTTACCCAATATTTTAGGTCTTTATGAAATAGCATCAGTGTACATTGCCTACAAGTTAAGGTAGTATCATGTAGTCAGAACTTTTAGTTCTCAAAAAAAAAAAAAAAAGAAAGAAAGAAGGAAAAATATATGTGTGCTGCTTCTTATTTTGCTGGGGACTCATCATTTCTAAACTACTCATTCATGCCTTGCACTGGCAAAATTATATCTCACTAGATCTCTCCTTTACAGCATCTCCTCCTTATTATCTAATTTTTCTTTGTTCTCTTCTGAACAGGTTTTGTTTTCACTTCTTGTTTTTAAGTTTTTGTAACCCTGTCACTAATTTCACAACCCTCAAGACCCACAACATTTATGTGTGACATAGACATTTTGGCTTATGCTTGTTCTTCACAATTGGAACTCAAATTGTCAAGTGGGAATTGATATTTAATTACCTGCCCAGAAAACACATTAAGAAACTGACCCATCACAAACCAGAAGGACCAGTACCAGTATAACTGATTCTTACATTTGCAATCAGTAGTCAAGTATGAAGTTAAATGGTAACAAGATTTTGGAAATCTGTGTTTTGTAACAGGGCACATCCTTTATGCAATTAGAATAACTCCAAATATTTAGAAAAAATTCCTCCTTTCTACAATTGTGGCAATACTATTGACAGATGAAAAAGGACAGAATTGTTTTCTTTTGTTGAAAAGGGAAATTTCTCACTTAGAATGGCTGCATCCTAAATCAACCTTTTTTCTTTGAAAGACAATGTTTCATAAAGTGTTTTACTATGTGTCAAAACTAAAGCAGATTCACAAAGGAATATTCTAAACTCTATCTTAAGAATCTAAAAAGAACAAATGAATGAAATTAAACCTGTTTTGTTTTTTTTTAAAGGCCAATAAATTTGAAAAACACTGTTTTTAAAGATCGGTAGAATGATTAACAAAAACAGAAATCATACAAATTATGAAATTATGCTGGACATTAAAAAGCCGACAATACTACAGATCCTACAAACAGATATAAGGCTAACAAGCCATATGTTACTAATTCATAGCAATAAATTTGATCATATAGATGAAATAAGTATATTTCTTGAAAGACATTATGAAATATATAATAGAAGAAACAATCTGAGTATAATTGAAATAATTGGCATTAGGAATGGAATACTTTCTGACAAATTCTAAGCCCAGATGTTTTACTGGTAAATCCCATCTAATATTTGAGGGGAAAATATAGTTTATCTTTCTAAAACCCTTTTAGAAAATAGAAGAACAGGAATAATTTTCAAACCATCTATAAAATCAACATGATTTTTAAAGGGATCACACAACTGTAAAGTACAGTTTTCTTCAATAGTCCTTATTGGGATATATATGAAAAACTTTTACAGTTTTTTTTAACAAACGGAATCTAGGAAAATGCAGAAGTATATAATATATTTCTATACACTGCCTCCTCCTGCCTCTCATCTGGTTCACAACATGTACAAGGGAAAGACTGATATGATTTATTGTACTCCCTAAAATTACACATAGAAAGAACAAAGGAGGACAGAGGATGGAAAAAAGAGAGGAGGGAAAGAAAATAAGTAAATAGAGATGGAAAAAAGGAATGAAGAATAGGAAAGGAAGCATAAAAGCAAAAGGATGTGCCAAAAACTTTATGATGCTTTTAGAATTGCACCCACAAATCTATTTCAAACTCATTTTAAATTTGAGAGATTGTTTTATTAATTGCCCTCCATTAAAGGAATTGAAATGTAAAGTAGACAGGTTGAAGTAAAACAAGCTCTATTTTTTTTTTTAAATAGATTTGTTTATGCACACAAGAACTGGGGTATAGGTGAGGGGATGAGAGGACTCACCAGAGACAAAGTGGTGGGAAGAACAGGTGTATCTATTGAAATATACTGCTGAAAGGAGCAGCAGGTGAGATCTGCTGTGCCATGTGGGTCACCTCCTTGGCTGGGGATTGAACTTGTGCTGCAGTAGCTGTGGATAGCTTCATAAATCTGTGACTCAACATCTTGTGTGACCAGGGAGGCCCCAAAAGCTCTTATTTTAAGCAATAGTCTATTTTTTTTTTTAACTTGGAAAGCTTGAGATATCTTAAAATTGTCACTGTGATTATGTGTCTTATTTGTTTAGGCAACTTTAATTTATATGAGTTTTATTCACAACAAGCTTGTTAGGCAGTGGAAATGACCCCTAAATTGTCCAGAGCCAAAAAGTCCTCAGCACCTGTGGTCATCCAAGAAGAGAGAAAGTCATTTCCATATCTGTAGTGAACCCTGAGGGACTCTGATTGCAGATGTTCAAGGCATGTAACCCATTTCTGGAACTCTTAGACCAGTCATGTAAGACCACATCTTCTAGGATCCCCCTGGAACACTTGTGCTTGCCTGTATGGTCAGTGCCATGTGTTACTGATGCCATCTGGAGGAGAAAAAGATTCCAGAAGAAAAAGGGCTCAGACAGATCATCTACCATCTACCAAAGATAAAAGTAAATGCTAGAGTTTATTTTATTCTTGTATTTCAAGTTAAAAATCTGTGGAAAGAATATTGAGAGTGGAATTGAAAGACCTTAGATTAATCCTGGCCTAAAAATATAAACTATGTGCCTTTTGTATCCCTACATTTCTCAAAAGGGATAAAAATAAAATAACACAAACAGTAACTAAATGCATTGAATACTTACACTATGACAGACACCCTTTGTGTGTTTGCACAAAGAATGTAATTATGAGGATCAAGTGAGATAAATTATGTAGACTGTATACATTGTACCAGGTACTTAGAAGGCTCTATAAATCGGAGGATTTACCTTGTTACTGCTCTGGTTGATGATACTAAGTTTCTTTAAAAAAGACATGAGCTTCATAATCACTAATATACCCTTAATAAAGGTTGGTTAAATTTGAACAATTTAAATGGTATATTGAGTAATATTTCTTGGATGATAAATTATAACTTTGCAGACTACTATTAAGAACTAGGACGTTATTTGCAAAGAGATTGTGACATATTTGTATAATCACAGTGATCATCTAGACTTTCTTCTCACTTCTTCCTAATATTTTTTGTTAAATAAATGCCATATTTTTGAATAATCTTTTAAAAAATATTTTCTGTTCATTTCAGTGTGCCAAGTGCTTAAAAATACAGCCAAAAATTGGAGAATGTCTTTATATGACAAAAGAAATAAATTCAAGAACTAGGGCAACTTATGAATGGCATTAAGTCAAATAAAGGGAAATAATAACAAATGGAATTATATTGGTCTTAATTTAAGAGGAATTTAATCAAGGAAGAGGAAATTAACAAGAATAAATTAATTTCATTTCTTAAGTACAATGAAAAATTTTCTACATCTTTATTGATGATCAGATAGTGGTCCCAGTATAACTGGGACTTAGAGAAATTGAAAAATAATGTAATTGTACTCAGATTGAGAGTAGGTGTGGAACAAGTAGGACCACAAAAATTAAGCTGACATTTTTAGAATATATCCAAGGACTAGAATTATACGTTCAGAAGTTTATCGTGATGTTGTGAAGAATGGATTGGCCATAGGCAAGGCAGAAGCTAGTCATTTCAAAATCATTTGCTACTGTCAATGAGCAAAAGTTTTTAGCATGGACTAAGTTTGGTTGAGAGAACTGAAGACACTTCTAAATAATGTTTAAAAATTGCTAGTTTCAGTTAAATGAAATTGCTACAAATATATAGATTTCAGATCTAGTCTGATTTATTAAATGATTCATAAGTTGGGAATCATTCAATTTAGAAAGTGAAATAAACTTGAAATAGTTGTACAACAAAAGAGACTTTTGTAGACCAAAATGGACAAGAACAAGGAAGTCATACAGGACAAGTACTTGTTAAACAAGGACTATATTCCTCATGTGAAACAAAGGGAAGTTTTGATGTTATGAAAAACTAAAGCTAAGCAGACATATTATGATTGGTTACCTTTAAGTTTTAAATCCTTAAAAATTTTGAGGCATTTATAGCTTTGTTTCTGGTTTTCTCATAGACTGAAAAGGGATTAGAACTATTTGAGTCTATTGGTCTTCTTGTTTAATTCATTTGAAGATACTTAGAAAGATTCTTATTGTTGTCTACTTAGATGAATGAGAATATCCATAATCACTGTCAGATTAATTGTGCTTTGAGAATGCCATATCTTGAGACAGAGTTAAAGCAGATATTTGCTGCTTTATGGCAGAGTTGATTTCAGTTTTACATGTGTTTTCTTTAAATAAAAGGGTCAGTTGAATCAACTTGATAAGTAATTCTGGAATTCTGCAGATATAGGACTGAAAACGATTTGAAAGAAAGATCTGAAATCACACCATGATAGTAAGTAACGTTTCCTCAAGAGAAACCTAACTTTAAGATGGTCTAATTTTAGATAGACACTATAATTTCTACCATTTAATTTACATAGCCCATGGTTTCCCTTTGAAAATAAATAATTCTGAATCTATGGAAAAAATTCTAGAGTAGAAAATAACATTCAAGAATCACAATTTCATTTTTTGTCACTAGTCTTTGTAGAAACAGATCAATTGGTTAACTTTTCTGGGTTTTACTTACATTGTCAATGAAAATTAAACTGTATCAGTACTTCTGATCATCTTTCTTTTGAAAATACAGATTATTGAGACTGTTCCCAATCAATTGAACTACAATTTTTACAAAAGCAGTACAAAAATCTGTAGTTTTAGGAACTTCCCTGAGTGGGAACATGTGCACTACATAATTTCTATACATTCTCTAAGTTCAAAGTTTGTGATTCTATGAGAATATGCAAAAAGCCATGGACAATTAAAATAAAAGAAACAATAAAGATGGCAAATTCATTCCAAAGAACAGTTTTGAATTTGGGACTAATTTAAACATCTTTGTTCTTCTTTTATTCGAGTTGAATGCCTTACCTTTAGATTTACATCAAAACTGGAAACCATATGTCTTAAAGCTGAATGGCTTTAGTGTCTTAAATGCTCTGCCCCCAATGGGAACTAAAGTTATAATTGGGGACTGAGTTGATTTAAATCCTTGATTATAGGACTTTTCTCTCTAGCATATTTACTAGTTTGAGGTTCATAAATTTACTTTTAAAATATGTTTTTCTAATAAGACATATTTGTTACTAATTCATCCAAAATAAAATTAAGTTTTAACTCCCTACCAGTTTTCAACTAAACAATCCTCAAAAGAGAGCAAAGAGCGGAAATTCAAAAAGAACAAAACAAGTCATCATTATGGGTTTAGAATGTTAATTAAAGCACAGATTATCAATGGTTCCTATAATGGTGGCCAAATGTCGAATTGTTCCCAGAAGTCAAAAAGGTTGATTCTGTGTGTTTCCCAGTTTCCTGAGGGTTAAACTGTGAGCTTAGCAAAGTAGTTTTTACGGGAAGGAGAGGATCAGTCTATTAAGAAAACCATTTTCAGTGAACTGCAGATTGAAACAAAATATAAGACATTTAATTTGGGAAAATGCTGAACCAATAATGACTATGGTTGATATATTGAAATGAGATTATTTAAGTCATTTTACTTAAAGGGGGTAGTTTAAATTTTTAATGATGACTGGGAGGATTACAGAGCTTCCTCAAGACTCCTGGATTTACATGTTTATCTTGACAATGTAAATGTCACTGGAATGGTTAATATTGATTATCAAAAATTTATGTCAGTCCACACTAGAGAAAAGGATATCTTGAGAAGTGTCTAAAATTTACAGTAATTGTAAGTCAGAGAAACAGAGGGGTCTAGAATTTTCAGACTCAAGTATTATAGAAGACAGAGCTACTAGAGAAAGTGTGAAGACTCCTCAAAGATGTCCCCTTGATTATCTGTGTGCATACAGATATTTGCAGAGGTGGATGGAGAAAAGTTACATATTCTCAGAGATCAAACAGAACTGGAAAGATATTAGATTTCTTCTGAACCAGTGACAAGTCCTTCCTTATCAGTAGAGAACTATACAAGAATTACCCTTGAAAAGAATCTTCAGTGTATAATTTCATTTTTATGAAGTTTTAGAATAGACAACACTATATTAGAATTTAGCATTTATCAATTCAAATTTTGCCCTGTATAAAAATGATAGAATTTTTCATATGCTATAAATATGCTATCATATATATATATATATCTGTGTGTTACATTTTACCAGAATCCTAAAAATGTTATATTGACTAGTGTGTCTATAATTTATTTTATATTTTCACCTTGTCACTGTAAAAATTTATTTCATTTTGTAGAAATGTTCTAAAATGTTTACTATTTTCCATTTAATTTTTTTTCATGAGAAAGTGGGGCAAAATTTATTTTCTTTCTGTTAGCTAACAAAAGAATTAATATAATTGCTTAATAAAGCTACAGTTTTTTCTGATATTATATACTAGTCTTGTCATCTACATAATTCTCTTAAATATTATAAACTGCTTGTGAATTCTTTATTGTCTTATACTGAGTTCTATATTAGTGTGAAGATACTTTTACTCAAGGCAAACACAATACTTGAATTTTAAATGGGAATAATGTTAAGTAAGTGTTTTTATATTTTATGTAAGTTTACATATAAACTCTTCCCAAGAATGAACATGCTTTAATTTATATGCTTTAAATTTTCACATATTGATTTTTTATCCTAAGATAATTTATTTTCTTCATATAGTATGTATGCATCTATATGCTATATCAAATACAGTGTATGTATATATGCACACTATATTTTCAGTCCATTCTAAAATGAGTATGTTTTTATATATATTGTATGAAATATTTCTCTGGCTCATTATTGGTATTTTTATATTTAAATTTGTGTGTTTATCAATTAACAAAACATGTTATGATTATTATATTTTTTTAACAGAAACATCTAAACATCTCTGGTTTATATAGCTATATATATATTTCTAGCATCATAAATAGGTATTTTATATATCTTATTTTAATATTTATATTTTTTGCCTTTTTAAAATTATTTGTTTTATATGATATGGTTTGCCCAAATATTTATGATTTTAAAAAATAGCATTGGGGAAATATGGTTATTCATACTATGCAAATAAATTATAATTTTATATTAAACATGTAATATAAGTTAATATGTTATTATAGATCCATGATCATACCTCACTTTTTGTGTTTTAAAACATGTATTTTTATTTGCATCTTTATTTGTAAAGCCTATTCAAAAAATACACTCATATTTTTATTGGTATAATCTCTAGAAATTGCTTTCTAGTTCATTTATAAATATTATATTTATTACTTTCTATCCTCTAAACTTTTCATGAAGTATAGTCTTAGTTTAAAATATCAAGCATATGTCACTTAAATATAAAATAAATTATAAATTTTATATGAGGAAGATTTATTTTTATAATATTTACTAGTGGAAATCAGAGTTGAATATGAGTTCTAAACAATCTTGATTTATGGTATTATGGAAGTACATAGAATGATGGATTTAGACACTTTAGAAATTAACACATATACACTCCTAGATTATCTGTGTAGATCAATTTTTAAAATGATCCAAATTCTTCACATATATATTATATATAATTCTTATAATATATAAAATGTACCCTTTGCAATGTCACTTTGCAACTTATAATTTAATGCTTTATAATATGATATATATTTATAATATATAATGTTTTATAATATGATATACACATATATCATATTATATGTGATATATACATATATACATATATATCATGTTATAAAACAGATCCTTTGTGATTTCCTCCATTAAAGGCACAGTCTATTTTTCTTTATCCTTGCAGCAGAGGTGACTTTGTTTTGTAAAAATAATGCAGAGTATGGGATATTATGCTGTTTCTGAGGCTATGTCTAAAAAGAATGTATCTCTCTCCTGCTCCCCCTCTGCCTCCTGTTCTTCTTTACTTCTTTCTACTATGAGAACCAATGCAAATTAGCCTGGTGGAGGTTGAGTGACAATGCAGAAACAAAAGCCAAATTCTGGTAGTCAAAGTCCTAGTGACAGAACAGTCAAGGTCAGCTACCAACAGCTGTCCATAGAGGCAGAATTGACACCACTGAGACAAAGATAACCACCAGCATTGTTATGCTAATATAGGGCTGAAAGAACATCTAAACCAAATGTGTTGTTTTAGAGGCAGAAAAGGCTAAAATGCAATCTGGTGCTATTACTTTTTACTCAATTAAAACAGATCATATTAGCACCATGTCTTTTATCAAACTCCAAGGGCTTATCCAGATAGTTTTATCATGCAAATGGAACGATCCACAATTTTTCTTCCATGTGTTATGTTTACATAATTTGCAGTAGACTGAAAACACTGTAGTTACACTGTAATTGTAGCCATAGGGAAATGCATTGGAAAGACTCAGATCAAGATAGAATTATCTGAGGAAGCATAACTCACATTAAATTTAACGCAGTTTATAAACATATCCTCATTGGAAATAATTTATGAAATATTTCTTTAGGTCTTTGAATAAATGTCTGAGTTAAAAAGCAAAACAAAACTTGAACTTCACAGAAGATATTCATTTTATTGCTTACCTAGCAACACTTACTAACTCATGTTGCCTCCTGTCCAAAGTCATTTATCTCAAGACATCTATTTTGTTTTAGTGAAAAATTACTTTGATTGGAAATGAAACAATTAAATTATAGCTAACTTTCAAAAAAACATTTTTTAAAGATATAGCAGTTAATATAACTACAAAGGTTATGGATAGATCTACATATGCATAATGGATCCAATGAAATGTAAGATGTTCTTTGTATGCAATCCCATCTGCTCACCTCTTTTCCCATTCTACTGAAGAAATGACTTCACACCTCAGCCTTCTCTATATAGTTGGCATGACAACATGAAGCTCTCAATCCTAAAGTCCCTTCTTATTTTCATTAAAAAGAAAAAAAATAATCTAGGGGAGGACACAGATGACCAGGTTGCATTACACGGTGACTCTTGTTTCAGTTCTTGTTAGGGGATGGTGTTTAACAATAAACTTGGGTCATCTGATCAAACCTATTTTAGTAGGATATTGTGATGGGTAACTTCAGCAGAGCAATATGATCACAGAAAGGAGAAAAACTTTCTTAAATTATGGTATGTTATAAGTAAAACAAGGACTCTGTGATGGTAAAGCATAAAGGACTGATGTTGTCCAAATTCCACTAGATTATGTTCTTTTGGATATGATTATGACAACACAATTTTATTCATTTATGCTAGAATTTTTTTCAGTTATAAAGCATTTGTTACACATTTGAGAGAATTGTATTTATAAATTTGATAACAGTTTCATAAAACTGAAAATAGTTCAGCTGAAATGTATTCACAAAATGGAAAAAAATATGAAAATAGCAATTTAGGAAATTTATTCCATTCCGACAAACAATTTGCCACATATTTCACAACAGCAAAATGGAATTGGAAATGGTATTACAATTAAAGCTTTTTACTCCTGATTCTAATCATGTTTTGATTTTATTCTGGATTATATAAAACATATAGTTAAAAAATAAGGAAAATGAAATTTTGCTGAAGAAAAAATTCAGTCCTAAATAAGTAATTTCCTAGATTACATGATATGATGTTCTATAATATGATATAAAATCAACTTGCTAAATAATGTAATTGTAATCTTTTATTTTAGATCTTTAGCATTCAACTAGACAATAAAAATTCAGCCAGTTTCACAATTCATGAATATTGTTGTGATGAAATCTATAAATAAAGGATATTTATAGTTGTGAATATTTATCCACTGTTCAGATAAATAATTTTTCATCAAATTCTGTATATGTATTAACATTCATAATCTGTACCTTTAAATGGATATAGAATTTATTTGCACAAAATACACATGAAGTTCAATGAAGTAAAACATAATAGATACCCTTTTGATTTTTATTTGTTCCTAGTTTCTTGCTAGTCAAAATCAAACCATAAATGTTTAACACTTTGAAAGCTTTAATGAACTAAACATATTGTAAACATTTTTATTTTCCTGTGAAAGATCATAACAACTTCTGGAATTATCAAAAATACCTGGAAATAACAGTGTGGAAGGTCAATGTAACAGTGGGAAATTGAGAAACTATGGACAAGTAAAACACACACACAACACACACACACACAAAAACCCACACAGTTCACTCCTAAATTATGAGAATAGAAAGCACTAGATAAAATAACTTTCATCAAAGAAGAATGCACACAGATCAACTGAAGGGAATAAGCAAAGGAAAAATAAAGGAAGCAAAGGAAAAATAAACTTAGAAATCAAAGTTTATGGAACAAATGAAGCATGATTATATCAGTGGTGAGTGATTTCTGTTTCAATTGTTTATTAAGCACTGTGAAAAAAATAATGTATCATCTGATTTTAAGAGTATTACTATTTATAATTATGGAAAAGACAAAATAATACAGGTAATTTTGAGGTCAGAGAGAATGGTGGAAGTAAATGAAAAGAATTGGGAGGAAAAAAAAAGAGAAGAAGAAAGAAGGAAAAGAAAGAAGAGGGAAGGGACAAGAAGGGGAGAAAAGAGGAAGGGAGTGGAGGGGAGGGAATGGGGAGGATGAAGAAAAGAAGAATAGGAAATTCTGCCAGAATAGTGAAAACCTTAAATGATTCACCAGCAAGAATACAAAGATATAAAGAAACCCACTTGAATATCTTTGAAGAATTGTGATAAAAGTCAATTTACTTTTGAAGAACATGTTCAGTGATTAAGCAATTCTAATCCCCATAACCCTCAAGCTAAATAACAGCTTCATAAATTAAATGACTCTTGAAGTGAATAGAGGAATGATAGTTTGTCATTCTATTGCAAGAATAGAGGGAGGACAAAAGTTTTCACTATATTCTTACAAAGAAATATGAATAGAAGCTAGCAATATGGAGATAAAAAGAGAATTAACAAAGCCCTTAGAGTTTAATAAAGTTGGAGTAGAAAATAAAGAAAGCAGAGCTGAGCACTGAGTCAGATAATTAACTATGAAGAACCAGAGAAGTAAAACTAGAATATTGATGGTTTTTATTTTGCTTTGTTTTGTTTTGTTGTTTAATATAAATCATCTTATGGCATGTTGTTAATGCTTTTCAAAGTTTCAAGTGGAAGAAAGTAGTTTATCTTCCAATCCAGTAAATTTGAGAAGCACTTTATAACGACAATACCAGAACTTTTGTTTGATTCCCTAAAAGTAGCATGAATAATATTCACCCTCTCATAAATTTATTTAATAAATTAATTTAATAAAATAATTATATCTAGTAGGAAATCTATGAACTTCAGTTTGAGAAATGTTGTTATAGAGGCTGGAATGAAATATTCCAGTCTGGAGTTAAGCATAACTTTTAGGAAATGTTGCAAGTAAATATTGATGGGGTTTGAAAAGGAAATTATAGATTGGCTAGAGAGACTGAAATAGACAATAAGGTCTACAGAACAGGCAAAACTGGATGTTGAATGAAATTTATCATTGAAATGGTAGTCAATTTATTCTTTCATTATCCGACTATATTTGTTAACTTACCTATTACTTAATCATAATTTACTCTAAAACATATATTTTTTTAAAGATTTATTTATTTATGCATACAAGCACTGGGGTATAGGCCAGGGGTGTGGGGAAGTGAGAGAAGCCACCAGACAGAGCAGGACACAGAACAGGCAGATTGACAGAAACACACTTCTGAGGAGAGCAGCGAGCCAGGCAGGAGAGGTCTGCTTGTGCCATGTGAGTCACCTCCCCAGCTGGCAGAGGGATGGAACTCGTGCTGCAGTGGCTGTGGTTTGCTTCATAGTGCATTGTTGCTTAACCCACTGTGCCACCAGGGAGGGCCCTACTCTAAAACATATTGACTTAAAATAGCACATATTTGTTATCTTGTAATTACTCTGTGGTCCAGAATCTAGGCACCATTTTGCTGGGCCCATTGATTTGGGGACTTCACATGTCAGTAGTAAATGTAATAACTTAGGCTGTGGTCTCATCTGAAGGTGCAACTGGAGAAAACCTCCTCACAAGCTGATTTCCCTATTTGTTGGCAGAATTTATTTGGAATGAGGCCCTTAGTTTCTCCCTGGCTATTGTTCATGTCATCCTCAGTCCCTTGTCACTTGGTCCTCTGCAGATGGCAGCTTGCTTCATCAGAATGAACGAGAGAGTGCAAGCAAAAGAAACACTGCTAACAAGACAGAAGTCACTGGCTTGTATGGCCTAATCTTGTAAGTAATATCTAATCAAATTTGCCATATTCAATTTGTTGAAAGCAAGTTACTTGGTCCAGTCTGCACTTAAGAGGAAGGAATTCGACACGGACATGAATAATACAAGACATGAATCATTGTGAACCATTTTAGAAGGCTGCCAACTACATTATCTTATGATAGATATGAAAAGAAATCTACAGGGACTTTTTTCCTTAGAGAGAGGACTGCTGATTAAAGCAACAAAAGCAAAGAACAAAAGCAACATCCCCCCACTCAAACTTCTCTACCTTTAAAGTGAATTAAATTTTATTATTTAAAAAAATATGAAATGTTATTAAGCAGCTACCCTATTAAACTGCATGATGCACCACAGCACTCTTGTACTCTAAAGTCCATGAGCTGACCTGATAGGTGACATGTTAACTCAACTCGAAATAGTTTCCTGTGTATTTAACACACATAAGCAAATACAGCCAGAAATAATCACAATTAGTAATTGGAAATTTTATTCCAAGAACAGCTTTTGTTTTACTGAAAGAGTTCTTGAAAGAAAACATATTATTTTTTGCTTTGTAACACAATACCTACCGTCAGTCTCTATTTCTTCCTTTCTCTTTTTAATGTTTTACACATGGTGTTTTACACATGTGGTCCTGGTTAAGGATTTATTGTTTGCTAAATTGTTGCGGTCTTTCAAATACTTCCCACCCCTTTATCTTCTCACCCCACCTCTCAATATTCTAAATACAAATATACATTCATTTTTTTCAGCTAATGGAATACATGGTCCCCTGGGTGATCACACTCAAGGCAATTTAAAAGAATGTAAACATTTGTCTGAGGAATTTGATATGTGTTTCAACTTTCTAACTCCAATCAGATTAGGTGAATTTAGCAATTTAACCCAAGCATTTGAGAGGTACCAATTTAAGTCTCTTATATTAGTACCTGGAAAGCAAATTATTGATCATACCCTAAACAAAAGTTGAATGCTTTTCTTATTTAAAAAGATGTATATATATTACATAAAACACATATATATTACATAAATATATATAGATAAAACAAGATCTATATTTATCCCCAATATTTTCAAAGATAAAGTAAGCTCACATACTGTAGTTAAAATCAAGTAAAAGATGAAGTCTGTGTATGTTGTGCATTTATGGGATGAATTTTGTATTTCACCATGGCAAATTGCAATGATCGTTATCTGGGAGAGCAAATAACACTGCTGCTTAAGAGCTGTTGAATCTATATTATTATTGAACTACCAACTAACCCGACTACAATTTTACTTACATAGAGACAGTTATAAATATTTATATAAAGGAATTATTGAGAAGTTAATGAGATATCAGGGAGATCTTTTCTCAAAGAGAGGAGAAAATTCAATCTTGAATCACATTCTAATGTTAGAAAACTAAAAAAAGGCAGGGGGATATGGTTGTCAGGGAAAGAAGAGAGACTGATTTACTCTGAATTGTAAAAAAATTGGTGTTTGGATAAAAAAAAGAAACCTGTGGCTTCAGTGTAGCAGGGTGATGACTAAGAAAATTAGAGGAGGACTAAAATCCAGGCATCCTTCAAACAAAGTTTTTATAGATGATTTAGGAGGCTGAAATTTTATTCTGTGTATAATTGAGAGTAATTGAGAGCTTTTAGTGAGGAAATGATGTGGCATAATTTATGTTAAGTATAATGAAAGATTACTCTGGATACTCTGCATGGAATAGATTTCATAGGAGTTAAAGATTCATTTTAAAGTATTGAGGTAATATAGTTAGTTCAGGATAGAGATTTTGAGTCTTTGAATTTTGGAAGAACAAACAAATAGAAGATATGGAATACTTTATAATACAAAAAATTTGAGATCAATTCAATGGGATATTTTAATACACTGGAGACAAAGGTTAAAAAAAGAATGAAAATCCAAACCTCAGTCCTTGTCCTTTGAATTCACTGGGTATATGGTAATAGCATTTACTTGTATAAAGGGTCTGATTTTGGGTAGGGTTTTGTCAATGTTAATTCTGAGATAATGATGATTGAATGGTGACAATAAGTATACAGTAAGATAGGTGATATTGTACATCAAGGGACCGTGGCTGGAAATAGTACTTGGGAGTCATTGGTATACAGAATGATTTAGATAATATTTGTAAAGGATTAGAAAATGTTTGACATATTGTACATGCCATTTAATTATTTCCTGAAGTTATTCTGCTATTATTAATGTTGTCACTGATATGTAAAATATGGGAAGAGAGGACAGAAGATTAATTACTATTATATGATAATGTTCCAAACCCAGCATGATATTGTCATATTCTAATAGTTATACTAACAATATTATATAGCTATAATCCAATTGGCAAACAAGAAGAGGAACAAAAGAACTTTGAAATAATAAAAAGTGAATAAGAGAAAAATGAAAATGGGCTCTCCCTGGTGGTGCAACGGGTTGAGCAATGCACTGTGAATCATCCGAGCCACTGCAGAGCGAGTTCGATCCCCAACCAGGGAGGGGACCCACATGGTGAGGCAGACCTTTCCTGCCTTGCTCGCTCTCCCCCCTCAGCAGTGTATTTCAATCCACCTGCCTGTTCTGCTCCCCAATCTGTCTCTGGTGAATCCTATCACCTCCCATGACCCTGGCCTGTACCCCACCTCTTGTATGCAAAAAATAAATAAATCTTTTTTTTAAAAAGAAAGAGAAAAATGAAAATGGATTCCATCTCTAAATGCAAGAGAATGTAATTAAATAAATAAGTATGGGTTGCTAAATAAAATGTTGCTGAAAGGAGAAAAAACATGTAGACACAGAATTGATTTTTAGATGTGGCAGCATGTAGACTTGAGAATCTTGATGTAATTTCAAGATGTTGGAAATGAAAAGCTGGTTTGATAAAGAGAAGATTCAGGAAAAAAAAAAAAAGTAATGTTAGTCACTGCTTTCAAAGGGGGAGTGGATCAGAAAGATACATCAGAGGTAAGGAAATTTAAGCCATGGGTGTCTTATGGGTCATTCAGGGTATTCAGTATGTCAAAGTCACCAAGAATGGTGATAGGAGCAAACATAGAAAAAGTCAACAATGAGTCAAGTGGTGAAATCTTCAGCTGGTAAGAGTATATATTAAGACATAGTAAACAAGAACAGTGGTTCTTATTATTGTGTGATATGCAGTTCAAAGGGGCTAGGGCTATTAAAAGAGGAAAAGTTATTATATTGAGCTTCAAAAGAGAAGAAGTAATAACCATTTATAACCTGCAAGCTGTGATACATAGGGAATGAAAGAGGGAAATAAATGACATGCACTCTGAAGGAATTGGGTGCTGAGGTTAGCAAGGGACAGAGAGCGTCCCATTAATCCCTAAGACTATAAGGAAGTCAAAATTCTCAGTACTGTGTAATACAGAAGACAGACTCTAGTGGAGAACTACAAAAGAAGGCTTTTTTTTAAATCTCATTTTTGTTGTTCTAGTTTAAAATAAGGATGAGTAGGGAATTAACAATGATCTCTGATATGACTAGGAATTAAGCTAGAAGGAACATCTAGCCTGGTTTTTAAAGAAAGGATTCACAAAAGCTCATTGTACAATCCCCCAGTAATAATTAGTAGGAGGCATTTTTACAGAGGTTCATGGATGGAAAAAGCTCTCAGAGGTTAGGTTCCTGCATGTTCATTCTTAATATTATTTATTCATGCCATCTGTATTTTTTTAAACAACATGAGAGATACTTGTTTATTTATTTTTGCTTTTTGAGTTCTTTAAAAAACATTCTTTGTAAATTATCTCTCTTGTGCTTTTGGTTTTATGTTCAGTTCAATTTATGTACTTTGTTTTATTTCTGCTGATTTTGGTAGCTTTGTTGATTATTTTGTACTCCCTTATTTATGTTTGACACATTTCTCATCAAGTAGCAGAATTTCTTCATTGTTTTGAGTTGGATTTTATCCTCCCACAATTCATATGTTGAAATCTTAACCTTCTTAGCACTTCAAAATGTGACTTTTTCTTGAAGTTAGAGTCCTTAAAGCAATGATTAAGTTGAGACTAGACTATTTTTTATAGACTCTGGCTGAATTTGAAGAGGACATTGGACACAGAGAAGAGACACTAAGATTGCATGGATGCACATGAGTGGATATGTGGACAAGGCAACCATCAGCAAGACAAGGAAAAGAATCTTCAGGAGAGTCCAACTCTGCTGATAGCTTGACTTGGACTTATAACCTCCACAACAATGAGAAAGTGAAATTCTGTTGTTTACATCCTTCAGTCTGTATTACTTTGCTATGACAACCTTACCTGACTAATACCATTCTAATATGAGCATGAAAATATCATGAAATTTTCTTTGAGGTATCATCTGAATGGTGTCACATCCTTTCATCAGAAGTGGTTTCATGGATTTTCATTTCTAGTTATTTAAATTTTTTCAATACAAATTTTGCTATGGTATATGAGCTATTCAGAACACTGTTTTTGTATTTTTGCAAATGAAATGTTTTTCACAAATACTGATTTCTAATTCATTAGCTGTATAATGAAGAACTTTAATTCTTCTAACTATGGTTGGATTTGTTTCCCAATATACCATCAAATGTTACTCCCTCTTCTGAGAGCATACTTTATCATAAATACATTACTGTGGTTTCATGCAGACTTTTTTTTAAAAGTTTAGATATTTGTTACTTTGTTTTGTTTCACATCATTTTTAAAATTATCTTGTTAAAGTACAATTGTTTGAAGTGTGGAAAATAGTTAATTAAATAATTGGACTAGGTGAAAAATGTATTACAAATTCATTATAGAAACACAAAATTCATGCTATCAATAAAGTTGTTTTAGAAATTGAATTATGATTATTTAAAAATAATGATTGCCACCATGCATAATCATATGAAAATTTAAAAAAATGCTTCTTTCATATATATAATCTACATGAATTTTTTCTTGGCAAGGTTATGTTTATTATTAAACATATTATTTCTCTTTAATACTGTGTTAATGTGAGTGCCATTTAGCAGAAGCCACGATCAAATTTGATATCATTCTGGAAAAATTTTATGCAGAATAAAAATGTTATTCCACATTCACATTGTTTTAAACAAATGATGAAAATAAAAACAGATACAATAAAAAGATACCATTGAATTAAGCAGTAGTTGTTAACTTTTACTCAGTATTCAGCTACTGACATGTCATACTAAAAAGATAATCATTTTGCACATTCTGCATAAGAATATGCTTGTAGAAATTTTGTTCATTACTTGATTGTAGAAAATATATGAATTATTATGCCATTTAGACAAATTAATAAAATACAAAAATAAAGTTAAAAAGTTAACACTCCCAAACTCATTTTATGAGATTTATAAAATCTTGTTATCTAAACCAAATCAAGACTCCATGAGAAAGGGAAAATGGTATGTCAATCACATCCATAATGTCAGAGATGTCTAGATAAAATATGGCAAAAAAAAATACACACACATATATATAATGAAATAATACTAACATAATATACATGGTACACTTATAAAAAGTTTTGTGTTTTTTTTTCTCCATGGTACTTGTTACTATGTAATATGCTCTTTATTAAGTTTAAATTACTAATTTGTTAAAGTATGTTATGATTTGTTCACAAAATCCTTTATCTACACTAGAACCATAAATAATATGTCTTCAAAAAAGTGCATGTCAATCTTAAGACAATGAGTGCATTGATTAAAATAAACCCCATAAATAAACTTAAATTAACTTTTTAATGATTATAAATTAATTCTGTAAGTATAGGTCACCAAATTAAGTCACTAAAGGATACACAAACAAACAAACATGTGCCTAAATAGATGCAAATAAAATATATGTTTGAAGAGATGGGGCCGGTATTTCTGTGACATATAGTATTATAAATCAGTTTTACCTTAGTTAAATCTCTCTTATATAGGTAAGTAGAAAGGTAGGTACATAGATAGATAGGTAGATAGATAGAGAGATATGGATATATAAATAAACACACACACAGACATTCTACACATATTTGTTTTCGGAAAACTTATGTGACATACAAAGGGTATGTACAAAAATCTAAACATTATTCATGTCAGGAATAAATAAATTCTGCTCACTATTTATTCTTATTCAAAAATCTTACTCATCCTGATAAATACTGTAGGAAGTATTATTGTCTATACAATAAAATAATAAGGATCTTCACATAATTTTTTTCATAATTAATGACAGAGTTTATTCATTTTTTATACTCCTGCCACAATCAGGAAACCTGATTTCAGCAATGACCTCTAGCCTAATATATAAATGAATGAATAAACTTTCACAGAAAGAACATATGAAAAAACACACAGAAAGTATTATTGGCTGCTATAAAATATTACTTATGTGTACCTACATATGTTTATAAATGCATATGTATATTTATTTTCTTAGATACCATTATTATAGAAAGGGAGAAAATTAAACAAAAAGAAAGCAATTCTACCAAATCAATGTAAATCATCTATGCAATTTCAATGCATATTGCAATGGAGTTCTTCCTGAAACAATTTGAAACAAGTAGATTCTAGCATATGTGTACATAAGCCAATGCATCCATAAGGAGCAGGATGTGTTTTAAAACAAGTAAGATGAAAAGAATTGGACAGTCAGCTTTCAAAAATATCACATAAGACATGGTAAAACAACCTCTACTAGCACAGGCATGAAGAGGGCCAACCAATCAGAGAAAAGGGTGTCCAGGAACAGATCTTCATGTGGATGAAAATTCACAACAACCCTAACATCTTGAAATGGTGGCAAAAAACACTTCCGCTCTCAGCCACCAGATAAAGGAAGCTTGATGGGACTCAATTACACTGTAGGCTATTTCAACAGCAACAAAAATACACAGTAGGTGATTACAGCTTAGCTACTTAGAGCATTTGCTATCAACAAAAGTGAACCCAGTGCCTTATCCCTTTTAATTTCCAGATGTACCTTTTGATTTAGTTATTTTGGCTCCCATTTTAAAAGTTAGAACAGTTCTTATAATTGGAAAACTTACAATCAGGATCTAAAGATTCCTCCTCTTTCCCAAATCCATGCAACTTTCTGCCTGGTTTTACAGTTGCTCTTTGAGGAATATTAGTAATAAAAATCAAACTACTGGAACAAATAATATGAAGCCATTATAAATATGCTACAGTGTCAGTGTGCATAGAGTTTCAATTAAATACAATCACCTATGAATTATAAGTTGATGTAACATGGCAGTCAAGTGTGATAAGAGCTATTTTTATTAAAAATACTATTTTGAAAAGATCTTATAAATAACTAACCTGCCTTAAATGGAAATTCAATAATATTTCCTAAAGGTCCTCATTTTATTGATGTTTGTATCTTTTAAGTAAAGGCTTAGCTTCCAGAAGTGTATAGTCTAGGATAGTAAAATTTGCAAAGGGGGATTAATATGAAAACAACCAAAAAATAATATTTTTACTATGGAAAATTGGCTGAATTTTGACTTTTTATCTTCATAAGCAAACTTTACTTGGAGGAACTTTATAAGCTTGTTTGTCATGGGGACCTTTTCATAGCAAAGCCTGGAAAATGTTACTTATTACTAGCTCAAGCTATTGTATTTACCTGTTATCCTTTTAACGGTGCCAGGATAAAGAGACTGTCAGTGTTTCCATTTCACTTAGGAATCAGCCAGGACACTTTGCTCTGGGCTAAAACCTAGCATGTGAGTCTAAAGTCATTTTTATTTTGCCTTAAATAAATTTTGAAATACTTTTCAGCTAAGCCATTTTAGTCAGAATAGAACATAAATAAATGTAACTGACTCCAGATGCTTTTGGTGCCCACTGAGAAACTACAGAAAAGATATGTGTTTTCTTTTAAAGTACAAAATAAATCTGATAACAGATCCCAATGTACACCATTCACTCCATACAAAACGTGACTTAATTTGAATTTGTGTTTGCTTTTAGAATTTTCTAAGACTTCTACAGTGCATTTTTAGTATCGCACACACCTTAGATCCTTTACATAACATCTGTTTAGGTGCAGATGGTCATATAATTCATGTATCAATAATTTTAATGCAACATTATATATACATCAAATTGAAAGACCCTAAAGCCATCTTGTCTGATAAATCTGGTGAAGTTCACTCCCACCCTCCACACTTTCAAATATATCATATAACCATCACTGTGTTGACTCAACCTTGAAAAAAGGTACCCAACAGGTTGGTGGGATAAAAGCTTTCCTGTTTATTCGACAATGTGCCTTCATGGGGTGTTCAGTGGCCATCAGCCTTGCAGATCTTACAAGGTGCATAAACATTTCCTTTTCTAAATACACTTGGCAGAATGGAAAAAGTGAGACAGACACCAGCAGATGCAAAACTCACCTTGAAAGGTTCTAGACATAACTGAGACAGTGGGTTCAGGTGTCCCCTAGCAGAGGCATTTGTACATTTTTGGACACTGTGATGGTGCCCTGCTTCCCTTCTAAGCATCTGGCTGTGTCTCAGCATTTAGCAGTTGTGTATACACACATGTGCTCCCCCATGATTCGTCAGTTTAGGGATATAGCGTTGGCAGGAAGTTGAAACTTGCTAGGAAGAGCTATCTTTAGTCTCATGTTCATAGTCCCTCAGAGTCACCATTACTGGTGACTTTATAATCGACAGTTTATTATACAAACTGCCATTACTGTATCTTCAGGATATTGGAAAATGTAGCTTCCATATTAATGAATTTTCAGTGCACGGAGAGTCGCATTAGCGAAGGAGGAAACAAAGGATTTATTTACAAAACTAGGCCTTAAAAATATTGAATTTGAGGTTGGAGGATATAAGCACATTCTCCCTTCTCTTTCTTAAGCAGTCTCTACAGTCACTTTTTTTTTTTAACTCTATGTCTATGAAATGTAATTAATAAAAGATATTTTACTTCCCTTATAGAATTGTGAACACAAGGGAGGTATTGTAGTTGAAATATATTATAGAACTATAAGAATTAGTAAGCTTATTAAGGAAATCAATATTTTAAAAAGATTTCTTTATTCATGCATACAAGAGCCGGGGTACTGGCCAGAGGTGTGTGGGCTGAGAGGAGTCACTAGAGTCAGAGTGGGGAACGGAACAGGCAGACTGACTGAAATACACTGCTGAGAGGAGCAGTGGGTGAGGAAAGATAGGTCTGCTGCTCCATGTGGATCACATCCTTGGCCAGGAATCAAACTCGTGCTGCAATGGCTGAGGATGCTGCATAGCACAGTGCTTAACCCCTTGCGCCATCAGGGAAGCCCTACTATTAATATTTTAATTCTGAATTTTCATCTGGAAAAATGAACACTGTCACTTAGTCCAATAGGTTGTTGTGAGAAATAGATTAAGTAATGCTCAAATAATTTGAAAAAATAGTTTGAATGAATTATTAAGACTGATGCCATGACTCATACATCCATTTCATTTTTTAAAAGATTTATTTATGCATGCATAGAAGAACTGGAATGTAGGCCAGAGATGTGAGGAGTGGTGTCAAAGAACTCACCAGAGACAGAGTAAGGAGCAGAACAGGCAGATTTACTGACATGCACTGCTAAGGGGTGCAATGGGCCAGATGGGAGAGGTCTTCTGTGCCATATGTGGGTTAGCTCCCTGGCCAGAGATCAAACTCAGGCCTCAGCCATGATAGCACTAAGAGGTAACACCTAGGCCACTAAGGAGGCCCTCATATCAACTTTAATAAAATATTTATCAGTTGGAGTCAGATCTCTGAAATCTAACCAAATAAATATATTTCTTCACATAAGAAGCCAAGCAGTAGATCCCTTGAAGATGTAAAGTCATTTTCAAAGATGTCAAGGTAATTTCCTGGTGGCATTGTAGTAGCAAAACTTTTCTTTCCATCTTGCCAATTTGGCCTGTAACTTGTTTTTTTGCAGGAAACTTACTTTATTATCAGGTATGTCATCCATATTCAGGAAAGAAAGACGATAAAGAACAAATGGCAAAGGAGCTGCCAACAGAGTGAGTCTCTTCATAACCACTGAAAGTTTTTCAGGTCACTATAGTGGAAAGTTTAGGTTTACATCCCAGCTTCCATTAGTCTGAAAAAAAAAAAAAAGTGGATGATTTAATAGCACACATTATTTCAAAGAATACAATTATGTATAGGTTCTCCTATAAAGGAATGAGGAGAGGTTTGTTATTGAGTAACCTCATCTGTCATATGCTCAAAAGTTAGGGAAGTGAGTTGTTTTAAATTTTCAGCTTTGTGTATATCAGATTCCCAAAAGAGCTCCTAGAAATCTGAAGACATGCTCTAGTCTATTACTTCTTGTGACTATATCCCAGTATTGCTGCACAGGCTGTATTCACTACAGAAACAAAATAATATTTTTTGTAGTCTCTGTTAAATGATAGGATATCTATAAATATAACCCTTTATGAATCATCTAACTTCAAAATGGTTTGTTTTCTTTGTATCTTCTCAACCCTATGAAAATCCTTTATCAGTTGTTAAACTATTCTCAGGGAATCCCTCAAAGACCACGCGTGATGCTTGTATTTTATCAGAAACTTCTGTATGGAAAGATTTTGTGACTGAATAATTCTCCAAACAGGAAATGGTATTTCAGTGGTACTTCTATAACTATAGACCCTATATGCACTAAAGTGCTTCTTTACAGCTCCCCAAAGTGTAATTATTGTAGATTTATTCTTGGTCTTTATGAATGTCTAAGAGAACATAGCTCTATTAAACTTCTTCCTACCCACAGAACTTTAGCCCAATGGACTAGAAAAATACCCGAGCCACCATATTATTTATTGGACATGGTTTCACCTCTGTGCTGTTCCTATGGCTTGTGACATTTATATGATAGACAGGTTAGAGGATCATAAAGAATATGTTTATGATGGACCTTCCAACTGTTTGAAGCCTGGGAAATTGGAGGGTATTGGAGCAAGACTTATTAATTGGATTGCTTACAAAAATGTGATCCTCAACTATAAATTTGCATATTATTTGCAGGAAATGATTATTTATGTCTAATGAATGATTATTTTGTGTCTAAGGAATTCCCCTTTTCTTTCATTGTCAAGTGGCAGTCATAAACTCAGCTTTTTAGAAAGGAATAAAGAGCTAAAGTTTTTTTTTTTTTTTTTTTTTTTTTCATTTAGGGACTGGATACCCAACTCACCCATTAAGACTATAGATTTGGAACTTGTTTAGCATTGATTTCCACCCTTTGAAAAATGTATTCATGAGGTATATATAACATCTTGGCTTATTATGCACCCAGATTGATTAAACAAGTTCACAGAATAAGATGATTGAAGGAAAGAACATTATCAATTACAGATCATCATGCTTTAAAACCAACTTGCAGGTCACTGTGCAGATTAATTCATTTAACTTCCTATCATTCCCAAAACTATCATTTAACACCCTTTCCAAATATTTTAACAATGTAGTCCCATTCAGGATTTCTTATATATTACATTCTATTCATGTAGTTTTCATTGGTATGTCAAGTGACTGCAGAATTTACATTCCCACCTAAAGCATCACATTTGAATTACATTCATAAGTGCTCTAACGTGTATTCTCAAACTTTTTAAATTATCTTAATCTCACTGAATGTCAATAACACACCTGATCAAGACAAAAAGATTCATGATTTTTTTTAAATCAGCTCTTATATCCAACCCATTGGCAAGAAATAGTTTCTTTGCTCTCTCGTAGTATTACAACTACTTTCTTTAAGAGTTTGATGGCAGGTGGGAGCTCAAAGTTGTTGGTTTTTATTCATTGACATGCCTGAGGACCAACGTTACAGAGGTATTTTTTTTCTCATTATGTTTTTGCATTAGTTTTCTTAGAAGTTACTGACATTATTGAGCTGAAATCAGTTTATCATCTTTTAAGTTAAAATAGCAATCTCAGGGCCTCCCTGGTGGCGCAGTGGGTTAAGCAACGCACTACGAAGCAAACCACAGCCACTGCAGCACGAGTTCAATCCCTGCTGCCGGCCAGGGAGGGGA
>JAGFMF010011747.1:8090627-8113715 GCA_019455555.1 Galemys pyrenaicus | reverse complement strand
CTCCCCGCTCTCTGTGGTGAATCCTCTCACCACCCCCACACACCTCTGGCCTGTACCCCAGTGCTTGTATGCATAAATAAATAAATCTTTAAAAAAAAATAGCAATCTCAGGTCTACCTCACAGACTTTGAGTTGGACCTAAAGCTTAATTTACAGGATTGAACTCTATAATGCCATCCTTCCTGCTTGTTCATCACTCACAATCTAGTTTTAGTGCAGTGCAGGTGAGGGATGTCCCAAATGTACATGGTACAGGGAAGCCTCTGAGATTTCCCTTGTAGATGTACAATCTGGGATCATACTGTTTGCTAAGTGTACAGACTCAAAGAATTTTTCCTCCATTTACTGAAGGGATCAAAAATCACAAGCTAATATTTTCTATTCATTATATTGGTATTACTATTGAAATGTAGCTGACAAAAATAAAACCTTATAGGGAGAGACCTTATTGTTGTTTTTTCCTACATAACCTAGTCTGTGTTATTTGTGCTGTTCTATATACTTTGCACTAGATGTTTTTTTTTTTAAATCAACCCAGCATTTATAGAGAGAGTAATTGTTCACCATTAAAAACCTACTTAAAGGTCCCCTAAGTTCCTGACGGAATGTCATACATTTCAAGACAAATATCTAGGAATGATCCTGAAAAGTTTGACATCTGTAAGTTCTAATTTTCTGCCTAGCCAAAACTTTGTTAAAATGTAGGTTAAGCATATGTGTAAATTCCATCATCTTAAATAACTAAGTTTTTAAAATACAGAAATTCAAATACAATCTCAAACATCAAGATTCCTATATGGACTGGAGAATATTAAAAACAAACAAACAAACCTAAAAACTAGTGGTGATTTTCTACCATTAGAACATTCAAGATATCCATTGTGAGGAAAAACATATGACAGGACATGTGAGTGATATGATAACAATAAATAGATATGGAAAAAAGGTCCATTAGAGTCTAGCAAGTAAACAGAAATGTAAAGTATGTAAATCATGACTGGACTAGGTTAATCAGGTGATATAAGGGCTCATCGTCAGTGGAGGTTGATGAGGTATCAACAATAATTTATCACCATCCCTTGGCTGGAGGGGCAGAGACAATATGAATTATCACCAGAACTAGAGGTTGAGGTCACACTTTGGCTCGTCCGCTGATAGCTGGAACCATCTCTTACTCACCTACACTTACCACCTATTCAGACTCCTGACTGTGGTTGTAAGAGTGTCAGCCTGCTGGGGAAAATGAAAACAAGTGAGGCTAGAAATTTTAATCCTTCAGAGTGAATTCATGCCACCATATGCAGTCTCCTTTACAACCAATCCCCAGTCCTAACACAAAAAAGGAATGAAGAATCATTTTTGTTTGAGATAAATGCTAGAATGCAGAGAGTTCTTTATTCCTTTATTCATTAATTTTCAGAAAACAATAGGGATTTTAACAAAAACAATTTGAAATCTTTTCATTTTTAAGTTCTATTCTGATTTGTTCTCTTGTCAATTTAAACACTGGTATAGTAAATTCATTTTTTAGACATTTCTGATTCATGAGCTGCTAAATATGTTCACCCTCACCTACCAATTTAACACTAACAAAACAGAACTAATCTGCCTTTGAAGAATGTAAAATTGCCTTTAAAAATATTCATATTCATGTTTGTACTTCATGTTCCTAAACTAAACTCACATTAGTTAATTGAAGAGTGTGGGATGATTTAACTCTCTCTTAATTAAAAAAAAAAGGGGAATTTCAGTTCATAAAAATATGAAGTTTTCTAAATTGAAATTTGCATATGTTAATTAGGGTGCTTAAGAGCAACATTTGGCACTTCTGGAATGCTTGACTGCTGAAAAGAGCTTGGAATAACACTTAAATGCAGAATAGGCAAATTTTCAGGGCTCTCAAATCACTCTATTAACATTGAAATCATGTACTTGTCATTCCATGAAAAGTAATGGAAGCACAGATAAGGTAAGCATAAGAAATTCAGTTTTAAACTTTGGTCTTTCTCTATAAAATATTTGTCATTCAAAATGAGATATTTAATACAAGTAATTAAAAATAAAAGTAAAATATTAATTGGTTCTATCTAGATTTGTCATATGTTGCAAAGTAATTGATACAGCAAATCTGTATTTTGCATATAAATACAGACAAGTATATATTACTAAAGTTTGTTTCAGTGAATCATAGAAAATATTTCCTCAATCAAAGAAGGGGGAATTTGCACCTAAGAATACAAACATAATCCTTAGCCACTACAAAAGTTCCATTTGGTGATATATGTCATAAACTGCAGCAAAGTGTTACAGAACCTATAAAAGCAACACAGCTAGACCTATTTGTTTGGGGAATTAATTATGTCAGTCTAGAAAAATATCATGGAAATTTAATTATTCATGATAGATACTTTCTGAATATCTTTTTTAAATTTTGTTTTGAATAGATAAGGAGGTCTTTTATCTTTAATTTGCCTCAATTAATTTATCTTTGTGGCACAGGATCCCTTATCAACTATGGATAAATAGAAATTATGCTTAATTGTAATTACTTTAACCTGCATAGAAATTTTTATGCAAAAAAATAGAGGGGCCTCCCTGGTGGTGCAAGGGGTTAAGTCCCAGAACTATGAAGCTATCTGCAGAGTTCAACCCCAGGTCAGGGAAGTGACCTGCATGGTACAGCAGACCTCTCCCTTCTGGCCCACTATTCACCTCAGTGGTGTGTTTCAGTCTATTTGCCTGTTTTGCTCCTTTGTCTCTGGTGATTCCTCTCACCCCCCACACCACTGGTTTATACCCCAGTTCTTATATGCAAAAATAAATAAATCTTTAAAAAAATACCAAAAAAAACTTATCCAATCTCCCTTTAGGTATCTTATTGCTCTATAATCATTTGTCAACAAATATAAGGTTTGGTTATTACAGAATTGTGCTATTGTCTATACCTCTTCATATCATTCAGGGTCCCAACTTAAAAGGAAGTTTAAGATACCAAAAAAGCTCAGATTAAATAAAATATAAAAATGAAGAAAAAGTAAACATTATTATGGAAACAGTCAGGAAAGTGAGAATTGAAATTCTGGGTGGTCTCCTAGAGCTCATCAAATATTTTCAATACAGAGGACCACACAGAGGATGAGAAAAGCTGAACTATTTTATTATATTGTTAGCAATGCTTTTCTGCAAAGTTTTTCTAGTTGTTAAAATTCAATTGCCTAGCATGTATACATGTATCGTAGGACTTCCGTGTCAGGAAGTTACTGGGATTCTTTACACATACACACACACACTCAAATCTTAAAAAGAAAAAAAATATATATATATTTTGGAAAAATTGAGGTTAGAAAAGGTAATATCATGTACAACAACTTTTCTCATAAATGTCTGTTATTGTTAGGTAGGCTACTTTAGATTAATATTTTCTCTTACTCTCCCTCTTTCCCCTATATTTACACACTGCTTTTTGAACTATGTTCTTTATAACATTTTTTCTGCTTACACTTTCTTTTCCACTTCTGTGCATTTTTTCCCAGGTTAGTTCATAGCCTCTTGAAAGTTATTTTAATAAAGTATATTTTGTCAATGATCACTTGTTTGTTTCCTTCTAACACAATTCAAAACCTATTGCTGATTTGTATTACAGGAGCTCAGTTATATGGACCTTAGGTACATTTCTAGATGTTCTTCCATCATCCCCTTATGAGGTCATGTATGTGAACACACGGGATCTACGATTCTGTTCTGCCTTCCCTCTGGAAAATTTGTTCCTCTAAAATAACCAGTAAGGTTTTGATGTTATATTACCCAACAAAACACTTTATAGTCTAAAATGTGTTTTTTCATATAATATAGCTAATTTAAGTTTATATAAAATAATATGTTTATATACAGTAAGTTTATATAAATAGTGATATGGCCAAACTTATTTTCCATCTTAAACATGAAAAAACTAGGCTCCACAGGAATTTGCAGATTGTGAAGGAATTACTGTTGATAGAAAAATAGGTACTTGGAATTCTTCACAGGAGCTTGGAACCCCTGCTTATTCTTATGTAAAATCTGTATAACAAATCCCTGTTAACATCAGATTAACTCAGTGTTCACAATCTCTCTTAAATTGTTCCCTTCCTCTAAATTTTTATTGTAAATACTTATATTTTATGGGCCACTTAACAAGTGACTCTGGGATAAAAGAAATAATAACAAAAATTCTCTAACTAGAATGATTCAGTCCACTGGCAAATACAAACAAACAAAAAATCAAATGTATTTGTATATTGTATTCCAGTTTTATCTTTTCAAATAAATCACAGAAGTCAAAAACTGGTGTTGAGGGTTTTTTCCTTTTTCTTTATGACCACCTGTTTTGATCCTCATTGCGGTCTTTAGCATACATATTTTCCTTAGGTATTGCCCTGTGATCAGAATGGTTGTTAATGGAAGCTGGCAGCGGCAGCCTGTTTCTCATCTGGAACATGCTGGAAGGAAGACTCTTATTTTTCCTGATGAATAGACAGTGGAATTCTAGAGACTTATTACAATAGTCTGCCCTAGATAGACACTGTGAATATTATCCCCCTTGCCCCAAATTGTTTGCCCTAAAGATGGTACAAAGCATAGCTTTATAAGAGAAACATATTTATTCTCCCTCTATTTTCAATTTTTGTCATCTTATAATAGGACGATGACATTTGAGTCTTCCTTTTTCCACCCCTGAAGAGGTGATGCTTTAAGATCGAAGTGCTACACATAAAAAGAGTTCTTGTCATGCACACAAAATAACAGTTTACTGTGGGATTTTCAGAGGATCTAGGTTGCAGAATCACAGTGGACATTTGCAATCATATTCTTTGTAAATTATGAGCCAGGAAAGTTCCTTGACAGAATAGCTGCTCTTCCAATTTTAATATGTCACTTTAATGTTTCCCAGTGACCTCTCAGCTCACAATGGCTCCATGCAGACAGTGAATGAGGACACTAACTCAAGTTGGGGAGCGACATGTTCCACAGAGACAGAGAGTACACTACAAACCGATGGAATTCGATTCCCAGCACATAGTTTATGCACTGCAGAGCGATAATATAACAAAGCAATAAATGCAGATTGTATTTTCTTTACAGGTCCCTAGATCTTAATCTCATTGAGTTAGGATGCCATCTCAGAAAACGCCACAGGCCTAAAGAGCTAAAGAGGATGAGCTGAGAGCTCAGGAAAACTTATCCAGAAGCCAGGGTCTTATTTTAACCAGCTCTTTCAAAATTCTCAGTTTCTATATTTCTTTACAAGAAAGAAAGAAAAAAAAAAAGAAAACACTCACGTCCAAAGATACATGATGATTTGGACTAACCTGAAGTGGTGGAATAAACATTGAACAGGTCTATAATACAGTGATCTGAAAGAGCTAATAAGGTATCTGCATTTTAAAATGATGTTTACTATTCAGTCAACATTTATACATTTTAGTAAGAGTGCTGTGTGGTGAGGTGTGGTGAAGGCAGTGAAACAGAACTTACCCCATAGTGTCAAGGACAGATACCCACCCAAATAATCTGTCCATTAATAAGATCTGTCTTCACTGGGTCTTCTCTGGCCTAAACTCGGGGCATTTTCTCTCTCTCAAGTAATTTATCAAAATTTTGTTCTCATTTACTTAAAATTCCCTAGGAGTTCAGATAAATTTAATTTTCCCATTTTTTACTATTCATTCTTCTAATGCAGTCTTCAAACTGAAGTGATTTTTCTCTGATGTAGTAGAACCTGGGAAGACACCACATTTGCCCCCACCCACACCATGACTGTCACCAACATGGCTGAGGCGTTCACGCTCCTGCCATCTCATCACCATCATGATCACCAGGACTGAGATCACTGCCTTTCTAGTACCATGTGTATCTATAAAACAAAGATAGAGGGCCTCCCTGGTGGCGCAGTGGGTTAAGCAACGTACTATGAAGCAAACCGCAACCACTGCAGCACGAGTTCGATCCCTGCTGCCGGCCAGGGAGTTGGCCCACATGGCGCAGCAGACCTCTCCTGCCTCACCCGCTGCTGCCCTCAGCAGTGTATTTCAGTCGGTCTGCCTGTTCTGCTCCCCACTCTGTCTGGTGAATGCTCTCACCTCCCTCGACTATGGGCTGTGCCCCAGCTCTTGTGTGCATAAATAAATAAATCTTTAAAAAAAAAAAAGAGTAATTATGCACAAAATTGTTTAGCCCAGTGTTCCTCAAACTTCATCGTGCATATAGTTAATAGAAAATCTTCTGATAGTACAATTCAGATTTATTAGATCTTAAGTGTGGCCTGAGAGTCTCTTTTTCTAACAAACTTCCAGGAAATACGAAAGCTGCTGCTTTATGATCCAGTCATGTAAAGTCAAGGCTTATGCTTGATGTTATACAAAGATAATTATAAGGATTAGGATATTACAACCACATAAGAAATATCTTTTATTTTTTTAAAAAGATTTATTTATTTATGCATACAAGCACTGGGGTACAGGCCAGAGGTGTGGGGGGTGAGAGGATTCATCACAGAGAGCAGGGAGCAGAACACGCAGATCAACAGAAGTACACTGCTGAGGGGAGCAGCAGGCACAGCAGGAGAGGTCTGCCGCGCCATGTGGGTCCCCTCCCTGGCCGGCAGCAGGGATCGAACTCGTGCTGCAGTGGCTGTGGTTTGCTTCATAGTGCGTTGCTTAACCCACTGCGCCACCAGGGAGGCCCCAAGAAATATCTTTTAAACACTACTGGTATGTATAGATCTTAGCTTCTATTGTATAACTAGTCCTACACAAAGGTTTACTATAACAACTCACTATCTGCAACTAGGAAGTGAATGGGTACACACCACACGGAAATGATAACTCAGTTTCATAAAAATGTGATTAACATAAAATCTTTGCATAATTTTTTTGTTAATGGTAGAATAATTGGCAGCAGCTCTCCTGCTCTCCTGTGACTATGCAGGTGCTTCTCATCAACAAACTTCTTCCTTTGCAAAGCAACAGAGGCCGTTCTCCCAAGGTTGTCTGCCTGTGACTATGTAAGGTCTCTTCTAACAAATCTGTCTTTTTCAGGGGCAGCTCTTTCTGGCTACTTGTGTTTGTACAAGATCCTTGACGTCCCTTCCCTTTGTAGAGTAAACCTGCCCTTTTGAATATGTGTGTGTATTTGTGTGTGTGTGTGTGTAGAATACTTAAATCAGACAAGTAAATATTCTAATGAAGTCAACCCTAGAAAAGGATTATTGACATGAGAAAATATAAAATAGCAAATAGATATCGAAATGTAACTTAAGACTATTAAATATATTGAAGAAATGGATAAACCATAAGCACATATGGTTCAGAAAGGTCTCAGGAAGTCTGCCTTGAGTTTGCCACTGTTCTATTGATAGTCCTATTATATTTGAACTTTTCATTCATAACCAATATTTCTTAGCTTTGCCTTGAAACATACAGATATTACACAGAATTTAGTGTAGATGAGAGCTAAAAATGGAATTGAGAACGTTATTACTGTATGCCCATATGCAGCTTTATTCCACATTATATTGTTCTTTCTTTCCCTCCGCCATGCAGGACTCAAAAATATTCCTCATTGAATTTAAGTAAACAATCAAAGATTCTATATATTCCATCTGTAGACTCATGATATAGACAAAGATAAGCAAACGTGTACAATACTTGCTATCCAGAGTATGATGTCTCATTCATATTTGCTCCCTGAATTCTTTATTCATCAGATATCATGAACGTGATTACCTTTTATTCCATTCTTTTCATGTCTGCACCTACTTTGAAAGCGCATTTATGCAGATATGGGAATAGATTTTCTGCATTCCTATTTCTAGCTATTGTTTCCAAAAGGATATATCTCAGATTTAGTGACCAAGCTTTTAGTTTAATGTGTTTCATACATTCTTTGCAGCATGAAACTGAGTTATCATTTCTGTGTGGTGTGTACCCATTCACTTCCTCGTTGCAGACAGAACAAATTTGCCTGTTTCCCAAAGCGATAATCAGAAGTTATCCTCCCCCTGGGACAAAGGGAAATCAAGCAAGCTTATTTAGTTCTTTCTTAAGTGCCAGTGAGCTGGTTTATATGAGAAAAGAATATTGCAAGGTCCCTATCTGACTCTTCCAACAGATGTGTTCAATCCAAGTACATTTCAGCACATTTAGATATAAAAATAGAGATCATGTGTGTGTTTTTTAAGTAAACAGTGTCTTGTATCCCATGAATGCACATTTGAATACAATTGTGCATTTCAAGTTATTGTGTGCTTTTAATAAAGGAGGAATACAAAGATCACATCATTCAAATGGAAATGATATTTCTCATCTAATTTTATCTAAAGTGATGGTGACAATCATAAAGCAAAAGAATACTTGTCAAATACCTAAGAAAGGTTGCAAAAATTTTTGTATATTTCCTGGCATCTTTGTAAACATGACAGTTGCCTCAATTATTAAATGAGAAGATACTATGGCATCAGTAATTATAACTGTGCCTAAGGTTGAAGAATAATAAAAAGTGAGTTTATCAACATTGTGCAGCACTAAAATGGTAGAAATTTCCTTTTCTGTTGATGTATTCTATTATCTTATTATGAGAATTATGTCACTGATATCCAAGTTATATTTAAAAAAATCTATGTTTTATAGAAAATGGAAATTTTTCATGTTGTGTATGCAAATAGATAGCATTCTGTTTGCTCAGTTTCTGTAGTTTGAATGTAGGGAAAATTACCCATCTCCTTAGACACTTTATATAATCTTTATGACATTTCTTGTCAATCTTAAAACCACTGACTCTCACATTCTCCTTAAATAAAAATAAGAAAGATTTGAAGACTTAGGGCATATTCCAAAACAAAACAAGCAAATCATTATTCTGTTCAATTCTGAACTGTGCAATTCCCCATGGTATTACTACTACCAGATGCTTCATGTAGCTATAGCACATATTTAATGAAAAGAAAAATATTAACATCCTTATTATTCTCAGATACTTCACTCTTTCACAATCTAAGTGACTAAGTGTTGGTACATGTCTAACATGGATGGCCATTGTCTGGACACTGCAGTTAGCATTTCTGGACAAATCACCCCAAGCCAAACCCTACCAGCCATGGCCAGCTGTCAGTCTGCACTAGATTGGAAATCTATCTTCTGACATGGAAAGTCCAATCCCCTTAATTATAGTGCTTAAATATGAACCTTCAACTGAATGTGGGGCAGTTGTAACATGTGTGATGTATGACAACTTGTTCACCTGCCACTTAGAAATATCCAAACTTTTTAAAAACACTATACAAATGTATATCTTCTTATGAATATGTAAAACCTCCCTATAAGATGAAAACCTCGTTATAAGTCAAACAGCCTAATTTTGGTAAAAGATCACCCCACTCTTGGCATACACAGCCCAAGGAGCTCCTTTCTGCCTACATCTCATTATAACTGAATGTGTACATGGACTTACACAAAAGACAAGTGTTTTGCCAGTTACAATGGTATTGCTATCCTAAAGATTATGTCAAGATTTAAAAATCACACATAAAATTCCCAAATCCATATGGATTATAATCAAACTTTTAATTTATTTACTTAAGAGGCTTTTGTTTATTGTCCTTGCAATGAGAGCCAACTACATGGTCTGTGGTCCCTAGTTCTGCTTTCTCGTCCCTAGTCTACTTAGGCCTAAATGATAAACCATTTAATTCTAAGTGCTAATTAGTTCTGACAGTAGTCCAACACTAGGTTTTAATATTTTTTCATGGTTTCATATATATGTATTTTTTTCTAATTTTATAGAAAGTCAGTGAACTAGCCAATACATAATAGTCTAGGCTTATAACTTCTACCATTGTTTTTATTACTAACATTCTAAAAAATCAGGAGACAATTTAAAAGGTAAAGCGATTATTTGGGGTCAAAAAATTGAAATTTGATTTAAAGTGCATTAGGTAGAAAATCTAAAATGTGTCCATAAGAGGGACAAAGTCTTATGGACAAAAATAGAAAGATGAGGCAAGTGGTTTATAGAAGCATTGATTAGTATTAACAGGCTTAAACTATTCTTGGCTATACATAACTGGTTGGAAAGGATATAAAGGTTGCTGACTAATTTAAACACGGAAATTTCTATCCTCAGGCTAAAAAGTCCATAATCATCAGTTCCCAAATAATTGTTTGTTTGGTGGTCACTTGAAACAATTACTTTTGGGCTGGCCCAAGGTTTTCTTTTTCTTTTTCTTTTTTAAATATTTTATTTATTTATTTGTGCATACAAGAGCTGGGGTACAGGCCAGAGGTGGAGGGTGAGAAGATTCACCAGAGACAGAATGGGGAGCAGAACAGGCAGGCTGACTGAAATACACTGCTGAGGGGAGCAGCAGGCGAGGCAGGAGAGTTCTGGGGTGCCCTGTGTGTCCTCCCACCCCAGTCCCAGGATTGAGCTCTGCACCTCAGTGGCTGCAGAATCTCCTCAGTGTGGCGATCAATCGCTTATGCCACCGGGGGACACCACCCAAGGTTTTCTTTGATCCTACTCAAACCAGAAAGGTAATACAAATGCTCTGTAATGACTCCTGCTTAATTTGAATGGCTTCATGGATGTGGAATTTTCAAAGTACAATTTAGATTTGTTTCCAAAGATTAGTTTAGTCTCTCATCACAATTAATTTCTATGGGACACACACATAGAAATTACACCTTTCCCACCCCCCAGGTATATCCAATGATATAAGAGAAGAAAATATATCTTTTCAAATACAACAGAATACCTGCATATACTGAATTTATTGAAGATGATATAGATTATCTGAGTGTATAAGAATTAGAAATTCCCATTGGAATAATCTCATATAAAACCACATATTTACTAGAACAATGAGACAGTGTTTAAATGATTAGTGGTGAGTTCTTAGGAGCTGGATGAGCTTAAAATAAACTATTGTAGGAAGAATGATTCTGTAAACATCTGTGAGATGATTAGCTATGGTTATCAATTGGAATGGAAGGCATTCCAAATTGAAAGCATCAAGTGGCAATTGAACTCCCACTGCATTTATCCTTCCATATTGGATTTTGGTTATCCTCAAATTGACATCAAAGGTGCTGTAATTTTGATTTTTACTCAGTATCTCTACTGTGCATGTATATCCATTTCTGCATATTCTCAATGTTCTCTGCTTCCTACCTTTCCTTCTGAATTACAAATAGTCCCTAAGAAATAAAATAGCATCATTGACAACTGTATTTACAGAAAAAAACTTGGTAATATCAATTTCTTTGCTAAAAACAAGGTTTTTTTGCAATGTATGAATGAGAAAACATGAAATGTATACAGTTGCAAATTAGAAAAAAAAGGTTTACTTTGAAATTTATAATAATGTTTGCATCAAATTATTTTTTAAAGATTTATTTATTTATGCATACAAGCACTGGGGTACAGGCCAGAGGTGTGGGGGTGAGAGGATTCACCACAGAGAGTGGGAAGCAGAACAGGCAGATCCACTGAAACACACTGCCGAGGGGATCAGCAGGCACAGCAGGAGAGGTCTGCTACACCATGTGGGTCCCCTCCCTGGCCAGCAGCAGGGATTGAACTCATGCTGCAGTAGCTGTGGTTTGCTTCATAGTGCGTTGCTTAACCCACTGCACCACCAGGGAGGCCCTGTATCAAATTATTTTTAATGCTAAAATGTGAAATGTAGGAAATATTTCTTGGCCTCTGTCAATCTGGATTTGGTGATATTGACTGAGAGACAGATTTCAGATTATTAATGTTTCAGAGGCCTGCATCTTTTCTTTGTTGTGGTTCTGTGATCCCCTACTTCTTCATTTTAGTGGGCATCTAGCTGGCATAAGTAGAAGTAGAGACAGGAAGAGATATACTCACCCTTGTATATTCCATCAACATGTCCTAATCTAGTAGCACCACCCTTTAACAGTGAGAAGATTAGACAATAGTCTGACAATGTGTTTAAAATAAAGGAGTGTATTCATACTGAGAAAATAGCATGATTTTTCTATCTTTCTAGTTTCAGTGTTTGGCATATAAAATATGTGTTTCAGGCTTACAATGGATTGATTTGACATTTGTATATATTCATACCAACAAACAAGTTTAGTTAGCATCCATCACCATCCATTCTTACAACTTTTAAATATATAATGTAGCTTATTAACTATTGGTTCAATGTTGTGTGGTACATCTCGGGACTTATTTTCTTATAATTGAGAGCTTATTGTATGTTTTATTCCCTTAAAATTTGCCCACTTTAATACACGTTAAGACATTTTATTCACTCATCTTCATTATCATACTTCCTTTGATTTTTCTGAATAATATATGACTTTTTTTTATTTGAAATGCATTGTTTTAGAAAATACATACATTTTCTAAAAATACATTTTTGTCCTAGGTTTATTTTCCATAACTCCACTCTGTATAAGGTAGAACCTCCCACCTTTCAACCATATGTCTCCCCCTTGGAGAAATCTTTATTCTTATAAGTATTTGCAAACAGCTGTCACAATATTGCATGTTTATTTGTGAACACGTTTGTTTTGTCTCTTCTTCCCTTGATGTAAGTTCCACAACTTCAGAGACTTTGCCCACTTTGTTGCCCACTTCTTTCTAATCAGTACATATATATGCACACAGTTGTTTATTAAAAGGCTATACTACTAGTCTATATGACTTTATTAATTTTACCAACATATTTTTGATCATTTGCTATCTAATGGCATTGCTGAGAACTTATAGACAGAATGGTAAAGAAAAAGAGCACCTGGTGCTCATCCTCCTCCATGCTGTGGAGGAGGAAAACAGATGAGCAGTGTGGGAACTAGTGTGATAAATAGTATAAGGGAAGAAGAACAGAGTGATTTTTAAATTCATAGGAGGAATGCCTAATCTAGTGAAGGGGGTCATTGTGGAGTCTCTGGTGGAAATTAATGCTATACTAACAAACTCTAAAGGTTTCTTTAAAGAGACCTGAAAGGTAAGGAGGAAAGAATGTATTGAAAATGGGACATTCTAGACAGAGGAAATGGCACTTACAGATATGGAAATGTGATAAAAGCTAGTTTTATGCAAGACACTGGAAAGAGTTCAATACAGCTGGGTCATAGATAGTGTGTGGAGGATCCAGGGAGATGAGCCGATGAGATAGCTGTGAAGCACTTCATAAGTCATGTAAGGAAGTCTGAACTTTATTGGAGGGCAAAAGGGAAACATTAGGAGGTGTAAATGAGAGAGCAGCATGATATTGCTATAAGCGAGTTCCCAGAGGGACAGGAGTGGGAGTATTTGTAGACTGACAGATCCACTGTGCTGTTTGCAGCAGTGACGGACCCTTGCTCTTCTCAAGAGTTCAGCAGATGGAGTGAAAAGCCCCCTGTGTTCCCTATGCAGATGTTTTCCAGATCATGGGAACAGGATGACTTGAGATCAAATTAAAGGCCATTAAATGTACAACAAACAGAAAGAAAGATTGCTTCAGATCAAATTTAGCCTACCTCTTGAAATTTCCTGCATTAGAAGGTCACAAAATCAAATCTGATGCCTGGATAATTTAAAGGGTTGAGTAGTTTATTTCATTCATCACTAATAATGTTTGTATATTTGTCCTAAGATAAAAGTAATCATTTATCATATCACAGTGGAATAAACTAATTGCAACTGAAACTAAGAAAGCATTTCTTCATTTCAATTCATGCCACCATTGCTGTTAAAGACTAGCAAGTAATTGAAGAATGAATTGGACTGAGGAAAATACCCTTGCAACTAAAATTAATATTCTAGTAAGCATATATTTCTGCCTTTTAGTTGTCACCCAGAAAATGTATCCTTTCCTTGTTCAAAGTGTTTAAACCCACTACATGCTATTTTCCCTTTTCAAATAATAATAATGAGTTCTATGTTATTACTATCTGAGAAACTTTACAGTAAAACATTGTGTTTCATTTTATTTAATCCAGCATCTCCATATTCTTTAAACCGCAGGTTAATGCATATACCATTTATTGGTCAATGCAGTTTGGGAAAAAAACTTGTTTGATGGGATAATACCAGTCTTCATCTACTCTAAAGAAACACATCTTTATATTGAGAATAAAGATCAGACATCTCTATGGGTTGTTCTACCCCATTTTAATCAGAGAGAAAGGGTTTACAAGTTGTAATTAAGATATGAAAGAAAGACTATCAATTGATATAAAATTTTCATGCAACTCAACGCTTACCTACTCATTGTGTAAGTACATTGCTTTTACCCCAAGTATTCCACTATCAACAAACTGTCTTTGTCCAACTCAACTTTCTCTTTTAATAAATAGTTGTAAAAGTTAATGAATCAGGAAACTGAAGTCAGGAGAGTTTAGTAACTAATTTAAAGTTACCTGGCAAGGAAATGCAATTGTTAACATTTTAATCTTATTTTATTGATTCCTAATGTAGTTTTTCTTTCACATAAGCAGACTGGGGCCCAAGTAAGCCAGTGTTTTTGACTATAGAAATGTCAAATTGTGTTATCACATAAATTCTTGTTCTGTAATTTATGTGACTAAAAGTACACTTTGGAAGACTTTAGATATACAAACAGTATCACCTTAGGAAGGTAACATATCTGAATTGTTTGCCTCTGAAATATTTGACATAATCAATAACAGAGACAATTGGAACATTTACACTACCAACAGTCAATAAGTTTTCATAAATGTCCTTGCTGTGAGACAAATAATCCTGATAATTCATTAGTTCCTTATTCCTATAATGGGTTTATTTTCTAATGTCAATGAATCATTGAGTTTAGAATAACTGCATACAAAGAAACCAGAAGATTTTTAGTAATGATTTATTAAGTCTATTGAAAACAGTCATTTTTAATGACTAAATTGAGATCTCAATATCTGAAGCCTAATATATAATGTGTGTGAGTGTGTGTCCAGGCTTCACCCAATATTTCTAGTCTCAGAAACATATTGTGAGCTATTTGCCTGCCAGTTTACAATGAATCATGATGCCTTTGTTTCAAGCTTTTGAAACGATAGTGATTCCTTTCCTTCTAGAGTACTAGATGGGCTCAGTTCTGCAGTTCAATTTTTCTTCAAAGAATTAAAAGCAATGGCGTTATAAAAAATGTTTAACAGCAAGAATTCTAGCCTCCCCTCCCAATTTTAATTTGTAGTGTTCATGATGTGTTCAAGTATATGCTCCTACCTTGGCAGATTTCAAGCAACCATAGTTTTTCAACCAGCTAAGAAAATTTTTGAAGATTTAATATTTGGCAACCTGATACATACCTGCTCCATTATAAGCTGACTTCAGTTCTCCCGACAAGAGTGCTGGTATTAAGGGAACCCTGTTAACCAGAAAAGTAAGAGGGAAAAGCATTTGTTTATGAAAATGAGGCTCACAGTTATGTCCATTCATGTTTTCTAATGGAAAGTTGATATTCCTTGAAACCAGATGAATTTAACTTTTATTTACTTTTGTCTTCCATTTTGTTATATAGAATAATGTTGGAGAATGGCCACTCTTAGAAATTAGGACACTGCAATCTTTTCTGCTTTCTTTCTTTTTTTTTTTTTTTTTGATTTATGATCATAACCTAGATACACTACTTAACTACTTACAAAGCTAGAAATGCACAAAACAGTATCATTAACTGAATGTTTATCACATGCAAGTCCTTGTGATATGATCTAGATATTTATTATCTACTTCAATTAGCCTAATTTGCCTCCCTATTTTCTGAGTTAGGTGACAGACTTCATAGCATTACATAGAAAATTATTGTAATTGAGTTACTGTCCAAAGCCACACCATTTAGAACCTAGTTCCTACTTTCTTGTGGCAGTCTGAGTCATGGTTAGTAGAATTAGCATCATGTTTTGCAAAGAGGTTCTTGTCCACAAAGAATTTCTAGGCTTTGTTTCACAGAAAGTATGAGGCAAGGCAGTGCAAATATAGCATCCTATTCGCAAATGAGTAAAGTTTAGCTCAGAAACTAGACCTTACCACAGATAGGAATGGAGCTTTTACTCCCAAATAGAAGTGTTAACAAAATGCTGATCAATCATCCTGGATCCCGAGAGATGAAAGGGAGCCTGTAAATAATCTGAGCCAAAGCTTGTTCCATAGAGAACTTCTTTAGAGTTGTGCAGAGAGTAACTAAAAGTCTACATTTCACTTCTACAGAATCTATTACTTTAACTTCCTATAATTTTATCTCACTAGATGTCCTGTTATATGTAAAATTATAAAGCAAGCATCACAAGTTCTTAAGGATTTTATTTTATGACTAATGTGCATAAAAATAAGAAAATATGTGACATAACACACTTTGGATTGATGTTTATTAATTTTTGTTGACCAATATTAATGTTACATTTCATTTTGACAATATATCTTTTAGCAAATTAGTTTCAGCATATAGTAACAAAACAAATGCATCTGAGGATTATCAAATCAACCATTGTGCACACTTTTCTATGAACATAATATATTTGAAAATTTTATTTATGAAATTATATAATTTAATTTATTTAAGAAATTTAAAAAAATAAATGACAATATGAACTACAAATTACTAGAACCAACAGTTCTAGTACAGTTTTATAACCAAAACTGAATTATTGATAGATTTAGAGAAGCAGAATATTTTGGTTGAGAATACTGGTTGCCTCATGAGTGTCATTTGCTGCTGAAATTTAGACTTTTACTAACACTCAATCTGAATGGCTTTCATGAAATAACTCGAGGTTGTCCAGGCACATATAATTGGATTAGAAAATTCACAATTTTGTTTATTTTTATGAGTCAATAAGATTTTGTTATTTTTCTTGCTTTTTCTCTTGCTGGAAATTTTTCCCTGAATAAAATATGATCATCTCCTTTCTTCTGTTTCAAAGAAACACCAGATGTCATTATTTTTAAAGTCAGAGGCCCCATTTTCTTGTGCAAAGAGGAACAATATTTTATATTTCTATCGACTCTGTGAATTTTGCTTTGTTTTATAAAGTTGTGAGTGAAAAGACTCTGATATGCCATTTATGTGTAATAGGAACTACAGTATCAACAATAATAATAACAGTGTTAGTAGAGAGGAATAAATATGATGTAAGATGGATATTGAAAAGTGTTGGGAACAAAAAAGGAGCAGATAGTTCTGAGTTGGGGGAATTGCTCAGGTGGTGTCAGTGCCTGGTTAGTCTCTGGGATTGAGGTGATTAAAAGCCACAGTAAGGAAAAAGAGGCAATATTTAAAGGCCTGAAGTTCCTGCCAGTTCTCTAAATGGTTTACTTGAAAATGACACTTTACATGTTCATAACATCTACGATTCAGTCTTCCTGTAATGGGAATTCCATTCTGTTCCAGTCAGTACTAAGCCAATTAGTTACCTGGATACTCACCTAGTTACTTTGTGTAACACTCTCTGCAGTTTCTTCTAATCCAGAATGATTGTGATAGCAGGAAGAAAGCCTGCATACCTGGTGAAAGTTAAGTTCAAGTGATAGGGTGAAGATGAACACTTCATAGCACCCTCAGCGGGGAGAGACCAAATGAACTCCTCTATTTCATATTGAAGCTTCTTGATTCTTCTTTAAATCCTGCATGAACTGTTGTTAGTTCCTTATCTTTAAAAAAATTGTTTGGTTTCAAATAAAATAACTCAAAACAACATGTTCTTTCTCCTCATGATATATAGGAATATGGAAAACACTGAAGGACTTTGGATATTCAAGAACAAAGAGAGAAGAATATGCTTGTGCTTCCAGAATGTTCCTGTGTGAATAGCAACATTATGCCACAAGGGATTTAGAGAAAACTATTGCCTCATCCGGGAGGAGAAAATACCTTTGACCCAGCTAGCTATAGAAAAGAGCTAAGGTCTCCCAGGTGCAGTTTTGAAGAAGAATATCTTTAGCCTTTAAAAAAAAAAAAATGTAATGAATGACTTCTGATACTAAAATGACTAGACAGGATTTTTTTTTTTTTGGAAACTCCTTAATATTCTTACTAATTTGAAATTAGCTTAATTGCAATTTCCATTGATATTAATGTAAAAATCCATTTTACTTTGGAGATTCTGATATTCTGTTGCTTATTATTTTTGCCTCATCTCCCTCATATTTATTTTGTATTCTTTTTTTAAAGATTTATTTATTTATGCATATAAGAGCTGGGGTACAGGCCAGAGGTAAGGAAGTGAGAGGATTCACCAGAGACAGAGTAGGGTGCAGATCAAGCAGATGGACTGAAGTACACTGCTAAGTGGAGCAGTGGGCGAAGCAGGAGAGGTCTGCTGCTCCATGTGGGTCCCCTCCCTGGCCTGAGACTAAATTTGTGCACAGTGGCTGTGGAAGGCCCTGCGGTGCGATGCTCTACCACTTGTGCTAAGAAGGAGGTCCTGTACTAATTTTCTTTTATATTCCATAATTAGGTATTGTTTGTTGTTTTTTAAGATTACTCTCTAGATACTTGAAAGCTTGTTTTCCTCCTGTTTGGAATTTGGACATTTACAGGTAAGGACCTGAAACATAAAATTCACCCAAAGGAGTAGTTTGTGAAAGTTTTGTTATTAATTGAAAGTAATTATCAGTGATATTGACAATGTATATTATTTTGGGATGCTATTTGTCTGTGGACAACTAAAATTTTATTGATGAAGTTAACATATTTCAAAGTTATAATATCAAGAATATAAAATATAGACAATATTCACAAGTTGGAGAGAATGTACTGTATCAACAGCAGAGCACATCTTTAATACATATCCTACTTTTGAAATGATCAAAGGAAAATTGCTATCATATGCTGGACACTGCTTTCTTCCCTTTCCCTCCCCTTCTGAAAGCATAAACTATAATCTTGAACTTCACATGAGGATGTGTATGCATAACTTCAAAGGACATATTGATCAAGTAATTAAATTAAGTCTCATGTTTGACATCATGTACAAGAATCATTTCTTAACTGACAATATATTCTGTTTTCCATTCATTGCTGTAGTGTCTTATGGACTTAACTCTTAAAAAAATGAGATAGGATTTTTAAACATTGAAAATTCAATGTGCTCAGGAGCATTTCCAAAAAGGTATAAAGTCAGAACAATAGCTAGATTTTGCCTTGTAAGATGTCATCCTCCACTGATTGCAAATCTCAGTCTGTCTTCTTTCATGTAATTTATTTATACTTGAAGAAATTGGTGTAGTAAGATGGTAAATGCAAACAAAAGACTTTGAGAGAGTATTTTTTTTGTAAAAAAAGAAATAACTTCTTATAATAAAAGAATTATAAAAACATTAAGCCAAATCTGCAAATCTTCCATTCAAAATCCAGTGGAAAGAGAAAAAGGAAGAAGAAAAAAGCTCAAGTAGACAATTGATTAATAACTAGTTTTGATCCTGTTACCAGTAGACAGACTAAAGGACAAAACCCCCTTAGATTATCTAAAAGGGAAATGGACATACATTACAAACCTTAGAAGAAGGAATTCTTGGAACAGAGGTGAATGCTAACAGTGTCACAGAGTGAAAAAAAAGGGGGCGGGGTATGGATTATCAAGTCTATGTTAAAACAGTGTCTTCAGAGGACACACAGAAGGAGGCCTTGGCAATAGTGGCATCATGAGTGGCAAAAATGATCGGAGAAACCTATGACTATCCAAGGCAGAAGATATATGAGTGATCTTCCATTAACAGGCAGTTTATAAGGAACATTTTCTTCGTGCACTGGGGGATGGGCTAGGAACCTGGAAATAATATTGAAGATAGACCCAGTATAATCTGAAACTACATGCAGGATACATGCAGAAAGGAGGGAGGCATTTCCTGAAATACAAAGGACTTCCCCTCCTCTAAGTTATGGGCTACATGTTTGTATCTCCTTGCCATTTACATATTGAAATCTTACCCTTAATGCAAAAGTACTTAGAGGTGAAAAATTTAGGAGGTAATTAAGTTGTAAGGGTGGAATACTCATGAATGGGTTAGTGTCCTTAAAAGTAGAGGCCATTGAGCTAACTCATTCTCAACCATGATGTGAGGATTCAACAAGAAGATAATCTCCTGAAGTCAGTAGATCCTCACCATACACTGAACCAATGCATATCTTAATATTATACTTTGCAAATAGGATTTTGCTGCTGAGAAGTCACCCAATTTATGTTCTAGTATTATAGCAGCCTGAGCTTTGAAAAGACAATATGGTATTTTTAGGTAGAAAATGATTTGGCTCCCTTTTAAAAAAAAAAGGATACTCTGGAAAGTGAATGCAGATTGAATTATGGGGAGCAGAACAAGAGAAGAAGTAAGGAAACCAGTTAGACATCAATCATGTACTCCTCAGGGAGGTGGGGATAGATGACAGGGATGAGGGTGGAGAGAAATGTGTGAACACAAGATGTGATTTTTGAGACATGGACAAGAGGTTGTATGTGTAAGGGAAGGAAGAAGAAACAATAATTTGGGCTTGTATAGTTTGGAGTTAGAGATGGGGAAACTTCGAAGTGGAAGTATGAAATACAACAAAGACACCTGGAGTGACAATGTCTAAAGTTATGTTTTGGGCTTCCCTGGTGGCACAGGGGTTAAGTCTCAATTCCATCAAGCTATTGGTAGCCACTGTAGCAAAAGTTCCATCCCCCGCCAGGGACCTGACCCACATAGCACAGCAGACCTCTCCTGTCTCGCTGGCTGCTCCCCTCAGCAGTGTACTTCAGTAGATCTGCCTGTTTGTTCCCCACTCTGTCTGGTGAATCCTCTCACCCCTAAACATCTTGCCTAGATCCTAGTTCTTGTATACATAAGTAAAAATAAATATTTTCAAAAGAGAGTTATATTTCAATCCTTTTAATTTTTAAGTACTGTTTAGAAATCAAAGTAGAAAACTGAAATAGTAGAATATCGACTTCTGGCGTTTTGGAAAATGTTTGCATGCTATTTATATATCATATATATATATATATATATATATGTGATAGCACCAAATAAATCTGGCCTCTAAAATTCTTATTTTGAAGACATCTCCAAGCACCTACCATAACACCTTATAGTAGGGACTCAATGAAAATTTCTAAATGTATTTCCATCGAGATCGTATAATGCCAAAGATAGGGCATGGAGAAAGAATGAGATAATCTGAGTAATTTGAGAGGTGCTATGTCGGTTCCTATGGCTACTATGACAAAAATACCTCAAACTAGGTAGCTCGTGGCAACAGAAATGTATTCTCTCATGTTTCAGAAACCAAACATCTGATATCAATGTTATGGGGCTAAAATTGAAGCATCATCAGGGACATATCCCTTCTGGAGGCTCTGGGGAAGTATCTTTTCTTGTCTTTTCCAGGATCTGATAACTGCTGTGATTCCTTTGATTGTGGCCATATCATTCCAATCTTCAGGACCAGTGTTTTTGAAATCTCTGCTCTGTCTACATCATCTTCTTCTTTATGTCTAATTTAAGCCTTCTTCTTCTTCCACTTTCTTAATTAATATGGTATTAAATTTGATAAATTTATAATGTAAAATGATAAAGATGTGGAATTACTGCCAAAGTAGCAGTGAAAATTGCTATAAAAGCATAAAATAAAATATATTAACTTGAAGGATAACCAAAGAGAAGTGCTTCAGTGTCCTGAAACTTGAGGGAGAGTGTAAGAATTTGTGAGGTTGGGGGTAGAGAGAAGTATAGGTCACTATATGTATAAAGGTGAGGTGCTATGAGTGGATGGTGTTAGCAAGGAAAAAAAAAAAATGGAAGTGCTTTTTTCCTAACTCTTAAGCAAGATATGTTAATCGAGTCCCTACCATTGTTCAGCCTTTGGAGGATACAAACTAATTTAAGATATGATATTTGTAGAGGTCTGCAAACCTAAATCATCCTTAGGGAAATAAGATGTGCATACATGGAATAAATAAAGAATAACACAAATCAATATGCAATTATATGGTAACCTTTTTAATGTTTACCAGGACTTCAAGAATAGAATGAACTCACCAGGAAACAGAATTATATAAAGGGTCTCGATATGCATCATGAAAGATGGGTGGGATCTGAAGATATTGAGAGAGTAGGATGTACAGGGTAGATTAAGAAGAAAATACTATGAATTAATGCAGAATTGAGGATAGTGTGAATGCAAGAAAATGAAATCAACAGTGTACTGGAGCTCTGTGAAGGATAATGAGAAATGGGATTAGGTAAATCATGATATGGCCCTACTTGTTTATGGATTTAAGAGCATGGAGAAAATGACTTTGTGAAGCTGTTGACCTGAAACACAAGCAACCAGTGATTTCACCAAAAAAATGGGTGTGTTTGGAAATGAAAACAAAACAAAGCAAAACAACAACAACAAAAAAACAATTTGGAAAACGTAGTGTCACAATGAGATACTCATGCATCTCCCCAGAGCAAAAGCCAGTACCCTTTACAAAGAATTTAGAAAGGACTATTGGGTGGCAAAGAAGCAACCCTTTCTTCCTTCTGCTGGGAAGCAACATCACTGTCTCTTGGAGATCCAAAGCAAAAAGTTGTATTCTATAGTTTGCTGGTTGTGTATAAGTGTCCATCCACCTCTAGCCCCCCACCCTCATTCAAAGAGGTTTTCTGTGTGTTAACTTCCACAAACCCTTCCTCAATTAGCATGAGCCAGACTGACACTTGCATTTTCCTCTCAGAGTTTGGACTGTGTATTTATGGTCATGTATAAATAAACAGCAATTGAAACAGAGACCAACTCTTGGAATCCCATCAAACTGCAAATGCTCTGGAAGCAGAAACATGATTTATTTATCCTTTGTGGTTTTCCCCAATTCAGGGACAAGATGCATTGTGCAAAGTCATTATGGAGAAAGTAGAGACTGTTGCAGAGAATGAGAGGAAGATGTAGAGAAATCATGTTGTGGATTAGTGTCGCTGTAACCTCCGGAGGCGACTGTGCTGATGTTGTGATATGTGTTTGGTGAAGCAGAGATGAGACCAGCAGACAAGATGTCAGTATGGAGATGGAGGGCTATTGCTCTCCTAGGCAAATAGCAAACCTCCCAATTTCTCCATAGCTTT
>JAGFMF010011747.1:7953512-8090424 GCA_019455555.1 Galemys pyrenaicus | reverse complement strand
TATTTATCTTATTCCAGACAGAAGGAATGTATGTTTCAATCCTAAGAGCTGGGAAGCTCTAGTCAGCAGATTTGTTTGCAAATCTGCAAGGATCTCAGTTATAGCACCCTTTACTGTCCTTGACCATTGTTCACAGGTCTTGTAGCTTCTGGTTTCCCCCATAATTAATCTCTAACATTAAAAAAAATGAATGATATAAAACCTGGTAGGAGTCATTAAATGATTGCTCTAGATCTCTGTCCCATCATCTTGGTTGGTTGTAATTTTTATTTATACAAAAAGAAGCCAGGAAAAACAGACTTAACATCATGAGGAATGATTTTGATCTCTCTTTCACTCTCTCTGCTTTTCCCCCTCTACACAACCTCAGCATCTCTCATCTGGAACAAAAATGGGATGATTGGGTCTGTCTACCTTAGTCGAGTTGATACCACATTAAAAAAATTGCTCTAAAAACCATGGAAGATTTTTCACTAATATTTTTTCCTCTAACATGACATTTGATTTGAAAGGTTTGAAAAGTACCTGCTCACACTTGTGAGGTTATTATGAGTAAGTGGAGCAATTTCAGTGCTCAGGAAATAAAAGGTGGCGTCTTTCTGTCTTCCTCCATATAACCTTTCCGTTCATTTTACAAATATTTCAACATTGATCACAAAACAAGCAGTGTGCATGATTATGGCATTTAATTTTGTTCTGTTTTCAATTATGGATGGAAACAGCTTATGACCCCTGTGCATTCATTCATTTTCTTATTAAAATACACACAATTTTTCCTGCCTGATACTCTAAACACAATTTTCCCAAGAGCATACCATGCTTCATATACTATATTAGACTCTAGGAATACACAATTCAAGAAGCAGGGTCTCTGTTCTGGAGATTACAATATAATGTGAAAATGATGCAAAGTTCAGAAACATTTGTGTAAACATGAAAATATGGCGCTATAGTTAGTTAATGGAAATCATTACTAGGAATTTTAAATTACTTATGGAGGCAGGGAAGGTCTCAACAAGATATAAATAACTATTGAAATAAAAAGAGATCTTCACTGAGACTGGAATAATAAGATTGCAGATTAAGTATAATAAAAGGCTCAACTGCTTGGAGTAATAAGTCAGATCTAGAGGGGCCTGCCTGGTGGTACAGGGGGTTGAGGCCCAGTGCTATGGGGATGTCCTCAGTCACTGTGGCATGGGTTTGATCCCTGTCCAGGGAGCTAGCCTATATGGAGCAGCAGGTCTCTCCTGTCTCTTCTGGTGCTCCCCTCAGTAATATATTTCAGTAGATCAGACTGTTCTGCTCCCCACTATGTCTCTGGTGAATCCTCTCACATCCCATACCTCTGGCCTGTACCCCAGCTCTTGTATGCATAAATAATTAAATCCTAAAAAAAAAAAAGGTATATCAGTAAATCTTGTAGCTGGGTGGGTCTCAAAGTGGAAGGGTCATAATAGATGAAGCAACTTGTAGGAAATTGTACCTTGTGTGCTTTACTTAATGGGGGAGTCCATGACATGAAGTGCTGAAAGCAGTGGAAGGTGGTATGGTCACATTTTATTTAAGGGAAATTGCTTAACAAGATGAACAACAACCAGTGTGATAGGATGCTTTATAAATATATCATATAACATTAAAATATTTCTGGAAAACACACACTGTTTGGTGAAAAGCATTCAGAAGTCCCTGCCATTGTTGTAATGCTGATTACTACTACATCCATCCAAGTATCAAAAGTTGGTGGGTGGGAATTGATTTGAGATTATTTCTTCTTATCTATTTTCTGCCTTTGAAAATCTGGTGTTTCTGGTTCTCTTTAATCATCACTTGATATGGCTGCACTGTTACATCTGATGGTGACTTGGGAACAAGCAGTCTTGGTTGATAGGTGAGCATTCAGTGGCGTATGAACATAGTATTTAAAGGAGAAGAAATCAAGGAACAATGATTACTATAAAACAAATGTTCATAGAGGGAGCTTGACCTTTTAGAATCCTACAAGCTGTAGTGGCTGCTTCATTTGTTTCCTGAAATAGTGAAAAGATACATTTCCCCCCTTCCAGGCTAAATACCCTTCTGAGAGAACTCAGTTGAAGAAGAAAAAAAGAGTGTCATGTCTAATGATCTACTGAGTAATACCACATAGTTGTTTGGAAGTACAGGTTTGGTTGTTAAGGAGAAGAAAGTGAATGTATAATCTATGTATTAAGAAGTCCAAAAGTGGTTAATGATCAATATGTTAATACCGAAATATTTGGGCAAAGAAGAAATGTCAGCATGTCTTTCTCAACAAAGCTAAGGACAATGATTATTCTTAAAGAATAATCATTCAGATTTTGTGACACCCCTGCCCAAGTGAACTTCTTTATGATCAAGACCACCTTCATTGTCTTCAGGGCATCACAGCTGCAACTTGACTTTCGTCTATGATATTTAAGTCAGTTTCTCTTACTATCCTAGCAAAAGTCAATGACTACTTTGGCACTGGGGAAAGAGTAAGTACTCAATAAATAAAGTTAGAATTTATGTTGGTCTATGATATGGTAGAGTAGAAACTGACAGATTTTTACAAACATAAGGTTACCAGGGAGTTTCACTAACCCTCAGGTTTTGTTTCAGCATTTTAGTGTACCTGTATCACTGGTACATTTTGAGAAGCAAGGAGTTAAGATCTGTGCTCCATGGATCCTGGAAACATGCACGGTTTGTCCAGCAGGTGAAGGGTCTCGTCCAGACCTGGTGGACCCTTCAAGCATGTCATCTGCTGCCCTGAACTCCAGCCATTTTTCAGTGTGGCCACACACCTTCCCTGTCTTCTGTCTGAAATTGCATCTGTCTCTCTGAGCTCATGAAAATACTGTAGTGGAACATGCAAGATTCACTTCTGACCCTGATATTTGGAAGTTATGCCAACTGGTGGGTACTGCTTTCTTAGAGCAAGCACATATAGGAAGACTGATTTTTCCAGATGCAAACTAAATAAACAATATAGCTCCACCAATCATAAATTTTAACTGGTCATCTCTGAACACAATATGGGCCCTCATACTTGGTGTAAGGTAGAGTCTCTTTCTTTGTCCTTCTCAAATGAAGTTCCAACAAAAAGATAGAGAAGTGAGATCGAAGGAAATCTGTGATAAGCAATAAATATTCAGAGAGTAAAAAAAAAAACAAAACAAAAAACCAAAAACACATGACCAGGATTGACTGCCTTCAAATATCTAGCTTTTACTAGATGTCAATTATTCTTTGATTTCTGCAAGATTAGTAAAGAATACTGGAAGAAATATAGTAATTGAACTTCATCTGAAGTCTCTCCACTGCTTCTCAAGCAGTCTGTGTGAATGTAGATGTGTGTTTCTCACATAAAACATGGCTATGTTGACCTACTATAGGATTTTGGCTTCTACTGGGTAGGTTTAACAAGAGAGAATAGGCAGGGTTTCATTTTTCTCAGCTGTAAAGATGCAAAAATTTTAAATTAAAAATAACCTTTCAGCTGATTCCTTGCATAATTGCTATCTTGTTTTGCTAATACTGTGGCTGAATTATAACTTGCAGAAGCCTTGGGGATTTGCATGCTGGTTTATCCTCTGAATTTGCATTGACATGGTTTTCAGTCAAGTGCATAACTAAATCCTGTGGCCAGAAGCAGCAAGGCTGCCTGTATTTGCATTGAAAATCAGTTGGAGATTAGGGGAAGAATGACTCTGTGCAGGCTCCCTAAATAGATTCAATGATGAAAATTTTGGGTCTCTGTAAATGCTGTTCACTTCTATTAAGTGGCTGTGGCTGTGGAGAGCTTACTTGCACTCCCATCAAAAGATTGAAGAAATAACAGAAAATGTAGGGAAATTGTTCAGACACCTATGTATAAAGTGACCATTTGCTAGAATCTTTCTCAGTGTACTTGGTGGGAGATATCTCAGGGACATTGTTACTAAGGAGATATCTCTGAGCAAAAAAAAAAAAAAAAAAAAAAGAAAGAAAGAAAGAAAAAGGGCTAAGAAAATGCAATTAATTTTCTCATCAGGAGCTAATGTAAAAGGCCCATGACCATTTCACCATTTCAGAGTCTTTCAGGATGGCAACTGATTTATGAAATAATTTAGAGACAATAAATAAAGCATCCCATTAAGTAAAACTAAATGAACTTCTTCACAGGCTTCTTTCTTTTTTTCTCTCTGTATTGAGTGAGATTCATATCTACTATAACTAGGCATCTAGTGATGATTTTGGTGTGAAAGAAAGAAAAGGGGCTTTGACCGCAAAGCATGTTATGTTTTAAATTCTGACTGTGACGTAATTGCTTTCACTTGGCATCACAGAATTCTCCCAGTTAACAGCTGGAAAACATGTGAGGTGCACCAGGCCCATCCACAGAAGGAAACAAAATTCCTGAGACTTTAAGGACATCCCCAAAGCTCTATATGAGCTGCTCATAAGTGTAAGCAAAACAACCTTTGCCCACTAGAAGGGAGGTGAACATGGAAATAGATAGTAGTATTTTTAATCTTTAAAGATGCATCTATTTATGCATACAGGAACTAGGGTGTAGGCCAGAGATGCATGGGGAGAGAAGATTCACCAGTGACAGAGTGAGGAGAAGAACAGGCAGATGTACTGAAACACACTGCAGAGGGGAGCAACAGGTGAGACAGGAGAGGTCTGTTGTGCCATGTGGGTCAGCTCCCTGGCCAAGGATCGAACTTGTGCTGAGGTGACTGGCCCTAGCTTCATAGTGCTGAGACTTAACCTCTGTGCCATCAATGAGGCCCATTATTTAAAAGGAATTATAAAAAGTTGATGCTCTGACGAAGTTCACACTTGCCCCTGCATTCAATCTCCTGGTGAATGGCAGTTTGCTGCGAGAACAGGGCTAGGAGCCAGGATTCCAGAAAATTACTCTATTGTGTTAATGGGCTTAAGTTCAAATGCAGTATGAGCACAAACACAGAGAAAGGGGTAAGGAACATTTGGAAAAAGAAGCTTAAGTCAATGTATGAGCCAGGTGTGAAAGTACATCCTTGGTGTGTACTTGGTATGTACAAGCAAGATGCCTAGTTTTGCCGTTCCAGGTCAGGAAGCAGCGATTATACTTAGACTTATACTTAAACTTAAGTTTAATGTGGGGGAACTCCAGGAGACTACAGCCAGGAAAAAGGCAAAGTCACACCCTAGCTAGGAATATCCCAACAAGTCTAGAAAAATAATACTTGTAGGCATAAAGAGAGTAAAATTTAGCAAGAAGCTATATTGCTATAAAATTTGTTCTGTAATGATATTGTACATATAAACTAAAAATCACCAAGAGTAAAATAAGGTGACTGTAAAATTACAGTGGTGTGGCATGTCAGTAAATTATAAATATAAAAAAAAAATCAGCTCAGTAAATTATATAAAAAAAAGAAGAAGAAAGAAAAGAAAAAAGAAAGAAACTTCCCTCAGGACTTATGGCTAGGTAAAGTCTGGAATGTTCTTGCATAACAAGGTCAAACTTTTATAATATAAATTCCTTACTCCTGTTGTTTCCTCCAAATTTTGGTTCCTGCTCAAGCACAATGAAGATAAAGAAACAAATGCAATTTCTTCAAGTAGACGAAAGATCCTCTCTGTTATTATTAATGTCCTCATCATTTCTTATTTTAGTTCTCACTAATAGTTTGAGTTGGCATTCATGAATAGATGGTAGTGTAAACCTGTGTTTCTCAGAGGTAGTTTTTGGAGAGGCATTGCATATCGTCTAAGAACTTGTAAAAGAGGATGAGATGTGTCTGTCCCAGAACAACTGAAACAGAAACTCTGAAGGTGGAGCTCAGCTCTCTATACCAAAGTCCTCTAGCTTGAAACCAGTGCAGTAAAGTTTAGGAGCTATTGCTCGAAATGTGAAGCTCTCTCAACCTGCTTTGTATAAATTGTCTCAGCTTATTTTAAGCAGTCTGTGTTATATGTATTAAAGTAAGGATCATACATGCTTATAGTAAAGCTATGAGTTGTTTCTTAATAAAGACAAGTTGCTACATTTCTGTTTTTTTATAATATGGTGACTTAATTAAGCTTACCATTTAATAGTTAAAAAAATGATTTGTAGATGAATTAAATAACCATGAGTTTAGTCTTCCAGTTATTCATAAAGATTTGAACAATGTTTGTTTTGATTTTGAAATGATGACATTTTTTTCACAAAACACTTTCACTATATGAGGGATACGTTCGATAAAAATGAATTTAAGAAAATGAAAGTGTTTTAACATAGGGTTCCCAGAATTTCAATTCTTTACAATATATCAACTTGTCGTGTTTCTTTATAAATTGTAGTTGCCAGGCTTCCATGTTTCATTTTTGTTAACTATTTAAGAATGACACAAAATATCAAAATCTTCAAAGTTTCAATACAAAAACTAAATTGAATGCTCTTTTAAAAAATTCATCAGTGTCTTTGCATGTTTCAATTTTTTAGCAGATGTACATGAACAATGTATGTATCTATATATCCATATTTTACAATCTACTAGCTACTGGATATACATGAAAATGCTTTTAACTGAATTTTTACATGAACCTTATTTAAACAAAGATATGCCAGGTGGAAAAAAACAGCATTTACAGAATAAAATCTTCTTTCAATCATTCTTTTGATGAGTTTTAAAATGCATACCTTGAAATAATAATTTTGCTACTTCATTTTCAGTTTTCAGTTACTTCAGTAAAATCCAATGGAAGAACCAGTCTTGCAGGCATTATGAGAGAGGCAGTGTTCAATATGATTTCAATATTTCATGAAGTCAGTATATTCAAATGTTTTTAATAAATTATCTTTTGCTATAAAATCCCCTATGTTGTTTAGCACAATAATAAGTTAAGGTGGTTTGGACTTGAATTGGTTCAATTTCCTCTATGTTCCATCAACATAACCATCTATTGATGTCAAGACTATGTAGCTCAGGTTGGATGTAAAGGCATCTGGGAATACAGGAAAGGAAAGTTTTATCCTTGGAATAGATTTTTTTTGCTATGTGTGTGCATTTATCTACGTCCATCTGTATCTATCTATATCATATAGATGATATACATACATATGATTTTTAAAAATTAAATTGCTTTTGCATTCCAAAAGTCTGAACGACTTTGACTTAACAGCCAAAGCAGATGGGTTCTATTAAACTGCTCAGACCATTCTTTCTCTAATCATCTGCCTCTCCCAATCTGAGGGGAAAAGGGCAGACATATGAGGAATCTAGTCTTCCCTAACCCTCTCTGCAAGGCGTCTGCTAAGACCTCATTCATCACCGTGAAAGCTGTGAATGGATGACTGCGCAATCCCCCAAGGTCTCATTGGGAGTGGCGGTGCAGCGACTCACCTCTCCTCTGGCAAAGCAAGAGCAACATGTACTTTTGTCAAACTGTCAGCAAACACTTCCCTCTTGATACAGTTTGCTCAACCCAACCTTTTGCCATGTCAACTGGCCACAAATGTTTCATTTTGAAGAAAACCCCCAACGGTCAGTCGCCTTGATGTGGTTCTCACAAATTAGAATTTTTGCCTCTGTGTGGCTGAAAGTGTGTGGGATTTGTTTGCCTCCAGAGGGATCTAGACTATTTAGGAAACAAAATGACTTTCAAATTTGATTGTCAAATTATGCTATCAGTCCATGTGGGCTACATAACTATTTAATAAAATCAACCCAAAATATCTCTTTTATCAGTTTTGTCCAAAATGATAAGAGATCATTCAATCATTTGTAATATCATAGAACTACTGCTCTCCTGACAGAATTGAATTGTAATAGATGTTTGTAGGGTAAGCAGCAGACACCAGCCTCTCACTCCCACCCCACACTGAATAGTCAGGACTGAATGCTAATGTGGTGTTAACTCTATGACCCATACTTAGTTTCAATCATGAATGCCATAACTTTTTTTTTTTTTAAAGATTTATTTATTTATGCATACAAGCACTGGGGTACAGGCCAGAGGTGTAGAGGGGTGAGAGGATTCACCACAGAGAGCGAGAAGCAGAACAGGCAGATCAACAGAAGTACACTGCTGAGGGGAGCAGCGGGCACAGCAGGAGAGGTCTGCCACACCATGTGGGTCCCCCCCCTGGCTGGCAGCAGGGATCGAACTCGTGCTGCAGTGACTGCGGTTTGCTTCGTAGTGCGTTGCTTAACCCACTGCGCCACCAGGGGAGGCCCGCCATAACTTTTCAATCAAATGAAATTAAGGCTGAAATCATCACCCACTTGTTAATTGCAGTGTGAAATATCTCAATCACATTGTTTTAGGGGTGGCATGAGAATTATGAAAGACATATAATAGCATGCCTAAGTGTGGTGTAAAGTGGTCCACTGAGTCATGGAAATATCTTCCAAGTAATCATATTTACCCTGTCTCCCCTCATAATTCCAGTTCCTAGTTGTCCAAAGAGTGAGGCACTTTGGAAATGAAATCCTGTTAGAAATTCATCTTTTTCTTAATGTGTGTGGAGTTCTTTCACTACAGAGTAGTTTTTTTATTTTATTTTATTTTATATTATTACAAAAATATATGCAATGGTCTCTTTTCTCTTAGTTGTCCCCTGATTACTGAAATACAAAGAAGTCATTTGTATTTATAGGGAGTTCATTCCACTTGCCTAATATCACTGTGAGAATTTATGCCCTCAAAGATGGTTTTCTGTTCATGAGCACTTTGTTTTAAATAGTCATTATTAAATTTATTAAAATAACATGAGCTAAATCTGGTTTTATTTTTTCTGTTTAATTCATAATTTCTTTAATAAATATATCAAATAGTCATTTTAAGGGAACTTAATAGTATTTTTCCATTTATTCACTTAATTAAATATACCTTTAAAATATTTTAAACTGTCTATAGGATGATTATATTTCATTCTTTTTAAGTGATTAAATTAGCTCATAATAAATCATCTCAATTATTTAAGTGAATTGAATTTCAATTTGACTTTGATCGAGTAAATTCTTATTTTGCCAAATATACAGCATATTCTAAAATTGAAATACTGTTATTCTAGATTAAATGCTTCAAAATATTTGCATACTTAATTTTAATCTTCATGAGGTTAGGAAATATAACACAGTTAAGAATAGTAATATGAGACTAGAATCCTTGGCTTCTTCATTTTCAATGACTATGATTGGATAAAAACCAGGAATGTAAAATAGGATCAAATCATCCACCTTGATTAATAGTTTGAGTCTGTAAGAAACTTAAATAAAGGAGTAGTCAGGATAGAGACATACATGTCTTATCATCACCTGCTTCCCACAACTTATAGAAATCTTCAAATATCACCAAAAGTTCAAATCAATGCATATAATTTTGTATTGTCTTTTTATGCTTTGAGCATTTTTGCATTAGGTATACCAAGTATTTTATATGATTCTACTATTGGTTAAGATAGTAAAAGAAAATCTGGCTGAAATCTTGATTTTCCTAATAGTTCAAGAGTCATAACAATGTGTGGTTGATCCTTACGTCCATGAGGAAGCAAATTTTCACATATGCTGAAACACTTTTGAGGAGTAATCAGCTTATTCTTTCTGAGACCTTTTTTTGGCTATTGTCCTCACAAAAACTCCATAAGTCATGATGCCAGATAAACCTTGTATAGGGAGAGAGAGGGTTGAGGGCAGATAAGAGCACAAGGGACTGAGGTGATGGTGTATTGGTGAAATGGTGATGAGGAATACATGGGGATTATAATTGATGTCAAATATATATAAATAAAGAAGGAATGGGGAAAAATAAGCCTTGTATAATCTTACACCAAATATTTTTTTAAAAGACTTATTTATTTATGCATACAAGAGCTGGGGTATAGGCCAGAGTCCAGGGAGGTGAAAGGAGTCACCAGAGACAGAGTGGCGAGCAGAACAGGCAGACTGACTGAAACACAATGCTGTGGGGAGCAGTGTGTGAGGCAGAGGAGGTCTGCTTCACCATGTGGGTCCCCTCCCTGGCCAGGGGCAGGTATTGAACTCATGCTGCAGTGGCTGTGGTTTGCTTCACTGTGCGTTGCTTAACCCACTGCACCACTAGGGAGACCCACTATATTTTTAACCAGTATTTCTTAATGTAAATGCTCTGATTTTGTTAAATGGCTTTTCTTGCTCAGCAATCCCCACACCATAGGATGCCTTCACTATAGAGAACTAGTGAATGCTACTTTTAGTTTAAGACCAGTCCTCCTGCAGGATCTCAGTCAGATGTGACTATAGGTGTTCAAGGCCTGGAATTTCTATCAGTGGTTCCTAAACCAGGATGGCTAGAACTCAGATCACCCCCCTCCTGGATGACAAAGGATAATGGGGCACCAAGTGGTAGGAGACCAAATCTAAATCTAATACACTTACTTCAACCAAGGTGGAAACTGTTTCTTGATTCAAATGAAGCTTGTATCTACATAAGAATGCCATGACTTTAAAAAATAAGCTAATCAAAAGTAAAATAAATATTCCTTCTGACTGATAAAATGATAAAAGCCAGTAAATTGATTATTCCCCAAATTTGATTCCCCAACACTTTTTTTGCCATAATTTGGTGAATGAATATATAAAATATTATACTAGATTGCTATGTTAGCTATCGAGGTAAGATAACCTTCTTGATTATTAAGTCCTAAATAAATAAATAAATAAATAAATAGAATTACTATAAATCCATATCAAGTGTTGCTCTAAGGGAAAGCAGGTAAAAATTATGGTTATGAACTTGAGCTCTGCTATTAAATTGCTAATGTGTATGTCCTGTCTACAATTTACACTTTTATGCTTGTGTAGATTGTTTTAAAAATCTTCCAAAACCTCAATATTTCTATCTATAATATGTAAATATCACTTGGAGAATTTGTTGGATGAATTAGTTCATGTGTAATGTGCAGGAATACTAGCAAGTTACATTAGGAATTACTCTGAAAAAAAGAAAGTTCTGGACAGTGAAGAGAAAACTCAAATTATCTCAATGCTCATCATTTTCTAGTTTACAAAAAATATAGTTAAGGAAAACTTAATGGAGCTTTAGAATTTTTTAGCATTTCAGAATTCAATACCACAACCATTTATCTATATGAGGTTTTGTATTAAAACAACACATGAACAAAATCATGATGATGATTATTAATATTAATAAAAACTACTGTAGCTGTATTTTTTTTTGGTTCAGAAATAACATATGCCAATTTGTATTCCTGAACTTATGAAAGCTCGTGGTGCATGGATTCTTTATTCACTGATCTTTTTTTCTTGAGGTGTTTCCTCTGAAAAGCTGTCAGTGAAGGCAAATATCTGTCCTTGTTTGCTTGGAACTTTCCCAGTTTTAATACTAAAAATCAAATAGTCAGGGTGTCTGCAGCTCTGGGCATCCCAGAGGAGTTGAAAATCTTAGAGCCTTTTTCTTTATCCCCAAAAATGTTGTGTAGTTTCTTGTAAGCATCAAAGTATCCAATTATCAATTGCTGAATTAAAATATATTCACTTGGCCCCTTTCAAAGTCCATTTATTATTTCTCTATATACCTGGCATAATCTTTGACTGCAGAATCTAGGAAAAAGTATTGGATTTAGGGGATTGAAATGTCACCAGCTGAATTGATGTAAGTCCTGGACAAAAAAAAAAAAAAAAAAAAAACACAAAAAAGAAGATCAAAATAAAGAAGAAAATAAATCCAATAGTTCTTTAAAAGTNAAAAAAAAAAAAAAAAAAAAAAAACACAAAAAAGAAGATCAAAATAAAGAAGAAAATAAATCCAATAGTTCTTTAAAAGTAAACTACCCAGAAAAATGTTCATAGGTCATAATTACATTTTTTATTCATCTACTGGAAATTGTGGTAGAGGTTGTTATTAACTAGTCGAAGTAGTAATATATTAAGTTGTTTTTAATTGGCATTAACTTTTATTTTAATAAGATAGTAGCTACATGTTTAATAAACACTAACATTGCCTTAAAATATAACAATGATCCATTAGAGTAAGGATCTATAAAATACACTTTTAAGGATTCAAATGTCTTATTAAATGTTGTTTGTTGGAAACCAGAGACAATAAGATAAGAGCATTAAATATGTCTGCCTTAATAAGAGCATGGGTGACCCTCCACTAATTATAGTGCTAATGCACAGCAAAGGAGTCAGCTTGGTTATTCATCTTTTGAAATCCCCATCAAGGCCTCCTTGATCTTGGCAGTCCCTTGAGAGCTAATGCAAGCCTGATACATTCATGCTTTGCACTCCCAGCTTTAGTGATAGTGCATCAAAGGGGTAGAGGTTCATAAGTCATACTTTCTGCTCCAGACCCTGTTAGAAATATCAACAGAGCATACTTTCTGAAAAGTTTTAAGCATTTCCAACCTCTGTTGGAAACAGGAAGGGCAAAGGTAAAAACACAAAATTAAAAAATTTTTAAAAAAAGAAAGGAAACAATATTGAACTTCAAAAAAAGGAAAATGCTTGCTTTGCATTTGGACTAAGGTTAGGATACTTTTTTTCTTTCTGCTTACTAATTCATCTACCCCACGATCCTTGTGAGGGCAGAAATCAAACAGCGTTGTCCTTGTGTACCTCTGTACTCTGTGTGACTTTACTAAGCTCAGAACTCCCACTGACTTCAAAGAGGAGAAAGGCCATGGAAGAAATCCACAGGGTGCAGGGGGAAGGGCTGGGGACAAAGCTACAGTTAAGTCATCTCAAGTGTAGTGCTGATTCTTTATCATCCTCTAATGGGTCAAATTAAGTTCTTTCTTCCATATTACATAGCACATATTTTTTTCTCAAGGTGAAATGGAAACATCTGTATGTCTCACAAGTCTAAGCTCCCATTAAAAAAAAAACAACTTTGAATAATTTTATGTGCAAAAAGTCAAGCCAGGCAGACATCAGGAATATGGTTCTTTCTCTTCCTGGCTTGTGGATGTACATAATAGAAGAGTTATCTTGGTAATATTCACTTTAGGTCTAATGAGAAGTCTATAACCACAATTCACAACCATTTGTCCAACACTTAATTAGCAAGGAAATCTTTCTTTGGGTAAAAGAGACCACAGAAATGAAGGGGAAGTTGAGGCAATCTGAAGGAACAGGAGACTACTTTTGTGTAACATTTGGCATTTTCTCATATGCAAAGTCTATGTCATAATAACCTTAGTGGTTTCTGTCTCTACCTCCAAGTATATACTCATTTTTTTTAAGATTTATTTATTTATGCATACAAGCACTGGGGTACAGGCCAGAGGTGTGGGGAGTGAGAGAATCCACCAGACAGAGTGGAAACAGAACAGTCAGATAAACAAAGTACACTGCTGAGGGGAGCAGCAGGCACAACAGGAGAGGTCTGCCGCACAACGTGGGTCCCCTTCCTGGCTGGAGGCAGGGATCGAACTCGTGCTGCAGTGGCTGCGTTTTGCTTCATAGTGCGTTGCTTAACCCACTGCGCCACCAGGGAGGCCCTATATACTCATTCTTGGATATATATTTGATGGAATAGACCAAATGCATGCATTTCCTAATGTACCTCATTGAAATGTATTACTCGGAATATTTATCTTCTTTCTATAACAACTCTTTCATGTTACCATTCTTAACTGACTGTTTGATGCCTTAGGTCTCACATCAACTTTTTTCTCTGATTGTACTTTGATCATTTTAAGGCCCTGCTGTCAAACTCCATTTCACACTTTAATTTCAATATCTCCACTAAACTTTCTATATCTCCATGAGGAATTCTTTTCCTGAACATCACATTTGTGTTATCCTTCTTCCAAAAATCTAATAATGAGCTTTGCAATGGTGTGACTAATTTCTACCAGAACTTGTCACTACCAAGTGCTCACACCAAATTTTACATTATTAACATTTGAAAAGCTCCACATCCAGTAAAGTTCATCATCCCTTTCACCTCCCAAATAGCCAATAAATGGTCCTATTTTTATCACCAGAGTAGAAATGTAGTTCCTATGGCCTGTCCTATCCTTATGGTCTCAGAGCACCCTCCAGTAGCTCTAATGCGAGGTAAACCATTTTAATGATTAACATTGAGGGACTTGCCAGACTAGAATAAACTTAAATCATGACTTTCTCAGGTACCTCCTACCAACATCTGACTACCAGGCTCCTTTAAAGTAGATTATGTTGATTTGTAGCCTAGTGGTAAACAGTGGGAATCCATACTGGTCAAATGTGGCCACAACTATTCATTTATTCTTTGTCTATGGCTTTTTTTTTTTTTTTTTTTTTGCCTGCAGTTATATAACTGGGTATTGCTGTGGGGACCATAACATCATTTACAAAACCCCAAATATTACTACCTGCCTTGAGAATAAGTCTGCCAATATATTTCGGCAAACACAAGATATTTTCTGAGACATGGTTTGGTTTCTCATTTCCTTCCCTTTCTCAGTAAAGTATGGTAGTCAGCCAAGAACAAATCTTGACCTCTTTCAACTTCCTTTTTAACACTTAGAACAGTGGTTCTTAATCTAGAGTTTATGAATGCTGCTTCATTTTTGAGACAGTTATTGGGTACATTGTCTCAGTGTGTGCAGAGACATATATACATACATGCATACATACATATATACATATACACACACGTTTTCTGGAATAGAATTTATTCAGTGGCTAAATATATATTCTGGATTTAGGTGGTTCCACTTGCATATAAACTCTGATAATTTGTGTATGGAGATTTATGAAGATTATTAAGACTTAAAAATTTAAATTTTATCATCTGAAAAAAAAAAACAGGACTACTGACACCTAAAAAGACTTTGAAACGATAAACATAAAAATATGTTTATAAAATTCAAAATGCACAGATCAAATGTTCTCTAGTAGCTCAGCAGAGGTTAATGGAAAACCTGTTGCTTCTTCAATGCCAAAACAAGGTCACTTGCCGTTCTTGTCTCTGAATTAAACTCAAACTAAGACAATTTAGTCATAGCTATGATACCAAATAAAGGCTTACTAACTTATTGAAGAATGAAATGAACTGTATCATTGCTCTCTGAGACACAGTAGAATAAAATTAATAAAATACAGCTTGGAAGAACATGTATTTACTCAAGTCTCAAGCTTATTTCTAAGGGTAGCCACCAGCAAAACCTGAATGTTTCTATAAACATAAACTGCATCAGAGCTTTGGTTGCTTTATATTTAATTTGCATATTTATATCATACTTTTATTTCGAGAGAGAATGGGCAAAACAGAGTAGTTCATGGCTTTAAAAGTGGTTCAAAGAAAGTCAATCAAGCAAAGTTTCTATATTTGTCTAACTTATAGGAAGCTAACACAGCTTAACTGTATACTTAAAAGTTAAAGATTAAAAAAAATATATGTTGACTAAATCATGATGTTTTTAACCCAGGGAGTAACACAGAAATGATACACTTAATTTTAGAAAAGATATCTGCTCTTTAAAATCCTTTCCAATCTGAAGTGGTACCAGCAGTGTTGAGAATGACAGTACATATGTTATGACTGTTTGAATTTCAGAAAGCCTTTGGTTAAATTCTGCATAATTGGTTCCTGCTTAAGACAAAGCTTGCAAGAATCCAGAAGGAGACAAGAGAGTAGATAAAGAATGAGTGAAAGAAACAAAAAACAGACACTCCTGGTAAGAGGAACCATGTCCACTCTGGAGGGAAGTATTATGAGGGTCCCACATGGAGCAGGGCTTAGATCTTGGCTGCCTTTTATCTGAGTAATTGATTGAGACAGTAGGATCAGATTTAAGTGGTTGCATTTGCAGATGCTGATTGGAGGACAGTGAACACAGAGGTAGCTGCCAGAGAAATTCAGAAGGCATGAACACACTTTATTAGAACACAGAAGATCATGGCATTTCATCTTGACACTTTAGGTGCATAATATATTTACATAAAAATGCAGAATAAGGGACAAGAGGTAGAGCGTTAAAATATAGATAAGACACAAGTTAAGAGAAAAATCCACAGTAACCTGGATTTGAAAGTTTTCACAATTATAAGAACTAGTTGAGGTAAACTACATTAAAATTATGCCACATTGGGATAATTATATTTACTTACGGAATTCAGATTGACTTGGGGAACTTTTATATTTTGGGTGCAATTTGATAGTCATTTAACAGTGAGCACAGAGGACATTACACACTAGGAACAAATGAATACTGCAGATCTGACTGTGAATGTTCCCATACTTGTCAATTTGCAAAAAGAATAAAAGGTATGTTCAGTGTTGTGACATAACTTTACCATGAGCACAGTAAGTTAAAATGTGGTGGTATAATCTGAGCCTGGTAAATTAGAAAAGATGGCTAAGTGAATGGATGGCAGTGTAGGAACTAAACTGTTCTTTTTGTCTACTTTATCAATTTAAAGAAAAATACTAAGCAAAATTGCTCATTCTTCAAAAACAGTTGCATGCCATTCTAACTTCAATTTGAAGCTAGCAAGTTAGTTATTATCATAACTAGCTTTGAAAATGAAAGGGAAAATGCATGCAACAGGAAAATTATTTTCTTAAAATACACAGTCACATTATATGAACAATCTGATGATTCACATGACTTTAAAAAAAAACACTTAAGCATTTTAAAGCGTGCAATAATTTTTTTTTTTTTCTTTTCTTAGTTGGTTGCACAGAATACTCTAGGGTGATGGCAAAAGCCCTGCTTGTCTTTGTGATTGATCATCTAGGAATAAAGAAAAGAACTGAATGCAAAAGTCAGCAAGCACACATTTTAAAATTAAAAAAACAAACAAACAGATAATTTAATTTTTAAACTGGTCAGCTGATATTTATAAAAAAAATTAGAATTGATAAGAAAAAAGGAAGCAAGATCAGATTACAGATTTGGAATTACTTCATGAACAATTCTTTTCTGAAAAGGTCTGAGTTAATTTCCCAAAAGTTAGAGATATTTTTTCCTCAATTCTGTGAAAACCAAATTACAAGAAACAGTCACCTCCCCTAGATTCTCTGCTTGGAGAAAGAACATGAGACCTAGATAGCAAACCAATGTGATTTTTTTGTGGTCTCAGGAATATGCAAAAATGATTTTAGGCCATTTCTAGGCACTTCCGTAAAAACTGCCTACATCAGTCCTCACTGTTTCATGGAGGAAATGCTTGTAAAGTGTCTGTCTTCCTAGAACTAAATAAACAACTTTGAAATTTTCCATTACTCCTTTTATTATGATTTGTTTACAAGTATATAATGTATATATATATACTGACATTTCTCTGTAAAAATTTTCATTTGTATTCATTTAAAAAAAAAACTACTTTTCCTAATTCCTTGAATAGATGAATACATTCTCAGATCATTTTCTTTATATATGAAATTAGAAAGTTTGCTTTCAAATGATGATGTTAAAATATAATACTCGTATTTTTTCTGTCCATAGTACAAATAATAGCGTTTATATGATGCCTGCTATAACATATATTTATCAAAATAAGGGAGAAACACAGTTGCCAAGCATCATTTCATATAGCTTTCAGTAAAAGAAAGGTGAGGGCTGAACAAGAGAACCATTTTTAGTTCAGATTTAAAAATTTGAATGGAAAATTAAGTCACAGTGTATAGATATATATATTTTTATATATAGTACTTATAGGATATATCAAACTATACTGTCTTAGAAGTTCCGTTGGAATATATTTATTTTTCTTAGTCATTTGCATTCAGAGATCTTTTAATGTGGTAGATGCTCTGATTTCCTAAAGTAGCACTTGGTGTATTCCTGTAAGATCTAAGAGCATCTGTGTGTCTATCCAATCTTTGACTCCTTTAGAATTCTTTCTGTGGTTTCTACAGTGATAAAATTAGGAACATTTGTCGAAACCTCTACAGAGATCATCAATTTACAGAGAACATACATATTTTCTTTAGACAGAAATACATTCTCTGTATTTTTGTATTTTTGTTTTTTTATTTGCATGAAGAAAATGGTTTATCCATACTGATTGAATCAAGTAGAGTTGATCCCGGTAGTTCCTTTTTCTTCCTCGAGTTCATCCACAAGTTCCAATTTCCTGACTCTGATATCATACCTTTGTAATTTGCCCAATTTGCACTTCACTGAAAATGCAAGATAGCATTGGAGGTAGATTTTCTATGTTTATTAGATTTTTTTTTTTGTATATATTTACTTCAATAAATTTCAGCCTTGTTCTGTCTACCCAAACCATACAGGTAAAAAAACAACAAAACTGGGCCTCCCTGGTGGCGCAGTGGGTTAAGCAATGCACCATAAAGCAAACCGCAGCCACTGCAGCATGAGTTCGATCCCTGCCACAGGCCAGGGAGTTGGCCCACATGGCATAGCAGACCTCTCCTGCCTCGTCCGCTGCTCCCCTCAGCAGTATGTTTCAGTCAAAATCTATCTGTTTTGTTCCCCACTCTGTCTCTGGTGGATACTCTCACCCCCCACACCTCTGGCCTCTACCACAGTGCTTGTATGCATAAATAAATCAATTTAAAAAAACCTAATTTCATAGATTCCTAATAACAACCCTATAAGCAAACTTGAAGAAAACCCCACACCAGTGTAAGACAAAATTCTCCGCAAGTTTGCTCTGATTTTGAATTCCTAGACTTAGAATATCACCTCTCAGTTAGTACCCATAAAAGGAATTTCATCACTGCACCTCTTGCTTTTTCTTCTCTGTTTATTGCAAAACCTGCGAAAAGAGAGGCTGGTAAAGATATCAGATTAAAACTACTTGGTTATATTTTCTCTGATGTCTAACTTTGTACAACAGTGCTTGTTGTCTATGAATGGCATTAAGGACATGCAGACCTGGAGCAATGAATGGCAAATTTGTTCTTAAAAAGTATAGTTGCCCATGTCCCATATTTTGGTTCATTCTAATAAATTGATATGTTACCAGAAAGTACTAATGTATCATTTATTCCAAATTCTTAACTGGTCAGATAGCTTTGGATGGTGTTTAATAAGTTTCCTGTATATCTATATATTTGATTCATGGAATTTAAAATTGAAATCAGTATCAATTTTTTTTTGTTTTCCAATACCCTTATTTTGACATTGGAGGGTCTATGTTTGAGAGATGAACATCAGTGATCAGTGCAAAACATTCCTAATAAAACTGGAATGCAGGATTCTTCACTCTTAGGAAAATGTGCTTTTCACTGAACAGCTTTTGCTTCTCTAACCATGCTTACATGCAAAAATGCACACACACACGCACGGCACACTGCTGTTCTTACTCACATATCATTACAACACTCCCTGACATGACAAGCTTAAAGATTTAAATAAGTAATGTTTTTTAAATGCTTTAGAAAGATCAAGGGAATTTTATGAGATCAATGTAGAAGAAAGAAGCCATGGTGAAGAGCTAAAATCTCTGCCAGAGAAATTTATTCCTCTGAGAGTTCCCTTAAGACTTCCCCTCCCACTTTAGGGTTTCCTTTTGACTCGGTTTTGATAAAAATGTCAGCTTGTGAATATCTCTGTCAGTCTGGAACTTGGCATATTTGGAATTCAACTGTGGGTGTCCAGGAATAATCAAAGAAGACTCTAGATTCACTGTTCCATGCTGATTACTATTTATTAGCTGGGAAGGTGAGATGGTGTGAGGAAAAAGGAACAAGGGTTAATTGATAAACCCAGGCATTAGAAAGTGCATTTAATTCAACTCACAGACAAAAAATACCGATATTTTACAAGATACCACTCCTGGGGTTAATGCTGTGGGTCTGGCATTTTGTGGTGTCTTGTACATACTCATCCCTGCTTATTCAATATAATTTTAAACTTGTCCATATATTTCTAATTTTTTGAATACGATAACTAGAATGATAGATAAATGATAGCAGCAGGAATAAAGATGCCTTCAGTGCTTTGGCAAGTAACTGAAGGAAAACAATTCATACACAGATTGTTGTTTTATGTTATAATATATGTCAACAGATCTCTGTTCAATGAAATTAAATTCTTGTTCTTACTGGAAAGAATTAATATATCAATCTATCAGGATTTACTCAATACTGATAGCCATGCATCCAGGCCAGGTCAGTAGGATACTGTCTTCCATATGAAGCAGTAAATGTGAAGGTGTAACTTAGAGAGGCTTTACATGAGGTGGCTCTCAACGATGTCAAAACAAGAAACTCCACTGTAATCAGACATTTTTTTAGGATTTTTAAATTTTTATATATATGGTGTGCTGGTATTCAGTAATCCAAAAATTGAAACGTATAGTGATTATCTCATGAGATTACTAATGGAGAGAATATAAATGATGAAGAGTCCAGGTTCGTGCTTTCAGGGTGATAAGAATCTAACACAGGATGACATATTTGATAAACAAATAATTAGATCATCATGTGATATTATCTTAGATGTGTGGGCAAAAGGGCACAGTAGTAGAGAGATTAGTATTTTTTATAATCAAAGCTATCAAAAGGCATCTTTTCCCCACTACATAAGTTGTGTGTGTATGTATTTGCATATAAATGTGCATTGCACACACATGTATATATGTCTATGTGTGCACATATGTGGTTATATGTGCACATATACACATGTCTATGTATGCATAAGCACATACATGTATGCATATCTACACCAGTATATGTATGTGTGTATATGCATGTGTGTGGATATATGGGAGTGTCCCATGTATATATGCATATATCAAATCTGAAAATAAGCTGCACTAAGCTGTCAATGATTGGTAATATTATCAAATGAGTAGTAACATTATCATATGTCTTTAATAAGGCATCATTGTATATTTTCAGATTTTGCTTCTTTCTTAAGTGATAACTCATTGTACTTTCTTCTTGTAATAGAACACCATCCCTTCTTTGTAAGCCAGTTATATGCATTTTACTTTGTAATACAGAGAAATTCATAAAGTACTAATGAGTTCTTTTATCTTTATATAGCTTTTACTTTAGAAAATCATTTAGTTTTTGAAGCTAGATTTTTGTTCAAAGAAAACAGACATTTTTAAAATTTGGTGAGAACATTAAGAATCATAGGATTTTAAGAGATTGTTGTAGAAACCATCTTAACTACAGGTTCATACATCAGTAAATACATATGTACATCAAATCTAGTTTGTAGATGATGTTTTTTCATTGCAGAAATCTAAGGTTTTTAGACTTCTTTAAAAATAAGATTAAATCAGAAATGTATGCCTATATATGCACATTTGTATAAATAAGCACTTCAATTACAAACTTGAAATAAAAAGAAATTGAGGGAAGATAAAAGCTTATCCAATGTAACCATATACTATGAGAAACTTTACCAAATAGTTAAACTATATTTATAACTACATTGTTTAGTAGTTTTATTATGGTAATCTCTTTTGAAATCATGGCTCTAGATTTATAATTGTGTCCATTAAATTTTAATTTTAAAAATGGTCTTCCTATCTTTTGACCTGCTTAACCTATCTTTGCCTCTATCACTTCTCTTTTTCTACTGTAGTGTAAGTCTTCAACTCAAATAGAGAAAAAATATTCCATCGCTTTTAATCAAGAATCAGAGGATTCCCTGATGAGATTTGATTATCTTGTTTGCATTGAGAGTATCATCTTTACTCAATGGTTCCCCATAATTTGAATATATGCCTTGCATATTATTTGAAAAATCACAATTTTAATAAGCCCCCGAAGCAAAGGAGTAAACATCACATTGCAGTCCCCAGTGAGCTAGAACTCCATATGGCAGTGTCTTTGAATCACATTAAAAGTCAGTTAGGAAAGGACTTGTTTTGTAATAAAAATGAGTATCTCCACTTTGTGTTCTGTGTGTATGTGTATTTCTATTTAAAATAAGACATTGTTCTTTCTTACCTACTGGGTAAATTATTAACTACCTACTAGGAAATATTTCAATGAATTGCTTGTCATTTGCAACTGAGAACTATAAGAATTTTTATTTTAAATATTGGGCTATGGAATTTCTTCTAGGTCATCCAATTTCAAAGTAGAAGCATTAGAATTAGAATCTAAATGTATATCTTATATCTTAGCACCCACACTTGTTGTAAAATAGAAAAAAACCTAAGGAAAAATTTTTAAAAAATAGACTGCACAGAAATTTTAGCAATAGAGAGAGAAAATAGTAGAGAGAGAGAGAGAGAGAGAGAGAGAGGAATGGATCCCTATTGTGTTATATTTCTCTCCATTTTTAACATGTTTACATAAAGTTAATTCTCACCAATGTTCATTAATTTGAGATGAAAAAGAAAAGATTTTCCAAATAGGTTCCAGCAAATTAAGGTGGGCACAATCTATATTATTTACTGATTTGTACACAGGTGTCTTTCTCCATATTTAAATTAGCCACAAAGGAAGGCAAAGTGCACATGTTGCTCACACTTCCTTAGAGGTCAACATGGCAGGTATACTTGTCAGTGAGTAGACCTGGGACTTTCATTTATTTCATAGCAGAAACAGAGTGTTCTCTTTCTGAGTTAAACAACATAATGGGGAGTTTACATATTCCACATTGATTTTTGTGCAATAGACCAGAAGTGCCACCAGATAATTTTTATTCAAGCATTTCAAAAATTCAGTGACATCACACATTGTAGATGATGCAGACATTTTCATGAGGCACAGGTTCATCTACTACTCACTGAATAATTAAAGAGATGGGTAATGTATGAGGTCAAGAACAGAGACAACACAGAGCAAACCACTGTCCCAGGAGGTAACATTGTATTGTTAATGCATCTTCCTCACTCTCATGCCTATCACGCTCTTCCTGGTACAATTTACCATTTATTAGTTGTCATTATGACCAGTTTTGTCATTCTGATGATATCACTGATAGTTTTGAACAATTATGATTTCATTTTCTTTTCAACACTTTTTCTTTTCTACAATCCATTCAAAATCAAATTTTGTATGATATGTGTTTTTGTAAAGTATGCATTTTTCTGAATTGATGTGTATATCATAGATTAAATAATCTGATTGCTTCTTTTGTGTGGTTCATAGTCATCTAGAATATGGTTCGATGCTGAACATAACAATAAAAATTCAAGCTATGTTGTTAGGATAAAGTGATTATAGCTAGATCTACTCTTCCCTTATGTATTAAAGTCTTCTTAGTTTGGTGAGTTAAATATATGGATGGTGAGTTGGATAACTAGGAAAAGACTGACCAGCAACATGTTAGAAATGCATTTCTCTTGATTTCTATGGATTGGATATGTATTCTATCCATCATTAGTGTTGTATAGTTATATCTTATTCACCTTCTCTCTAACTTATCATGTGGTTATGCTTTCAAATTGCAAAAAATATTTTAATGCTAAAAACATTTTAATTCTGATATGGCATTAATAAAACTAACATTGTGATAAGAAAATGTAAAACTGCATTAATGGTTTTCAAGAGCAAACTTGACACTAGAAAAATTAAAAGCACAATGCATATTCTTGAGGCAATTTCATAGAATATAGATAAAAGTTACATAAACGATAACGATGGTATAAAGAGAAAGTATTTCTAGATTTTAATTATATGTTCACAGAAAGGAGAAATAAGAACTCATGCCACAGAAGTAATAGTCAAGCATATAGCTAAAAGTAACTATGGAAATTAAATAATAGAGAAGCAATGTTTATAACTGCATTATATTTCAGCCTAAGGCACTAAAAAAGACTCAGACTTGACAAACATGACTTAACAGACCAAAGAAAAATTTGCATGAGAATTCATGCAGACAAAATTTGTAATAATTTATATAACATAACCAGACTGATCAGAGTCTTAATTCTGAAATACTGAATTCCAGAAGACAATGGCAAGGTGTTTGAATGGAGGGAAATTGAGACATTGTTATAATTAAGCACTTTTTAGAGCTACAAGTTTGAACACAAAAATCTTCTGGTAAACTAATGAAGCTGTGCATTTCTAAACTTGAAATGCTTCCAAGAAAAAAGACAATACTCTATTTTTCCTGGTCTCCTATTAGCCCTTTCGCCTTTTTTGTATCACTCAGCTTCCATTTCATAATCAAAGCTGCTGTTTTCAGCACCTTTGCATGAATAAAGCTTGATTGTGCTGTGGTTCTGACACCAGGCCTTGTTTTTATGTGACTTTTAGTGCCAGGTAACCACAATAGCTGTCACAGTCTTTGTCTTTTCAAGTCCCGGAGTGAAAATACTCAGTCAGTGAAAAACTGGCACTAATATTCGTCTTAGTACAGTCACCTATGGCACGGTGAAAGGCAGAACTACAGGATCCCTTAGGCAACCCTTTTACAGAGTTGGAAGGCAAGATAATTTAAAAGCTATATCCTTCATGTATAAATGAACTTAGTGTAAATGAAACATTTGTTTAACATTAAAAGGCATTAGATAGTATACCCTCTCCAAAGCCCCACTAAAAATAATGACTTCACATTCTAGGTAACTGAATGAGGACTACATATAATAACAAAAGTGGTAAAAATATGAATTGAAAAGATGATTGGTGAACATTAGATGAGCTCTGATTTAAGTAATAAAAACTAGGAATACAAATCACTTTGGAAAGGTCCACAATGATTCTTTATCAGAAAAAATATATTGCAGACCTCCCAGATGGCCTAGGGGTTAAGACTCAGCTATCACCAATAAGGCCAGAAGTTAAATCCCAGGCCAAGAAGCTGACCCACCTGGCACAGCAGACCTTTCCTATCTGACAGGCTGCTCCCCTCAACAGTGTATTTCCGTAGAACTGTGTTCTGCTCCCCACTCTGTCTCTGGTGAATCCTCTCACCCTTGTACTTCTGGCCTAAACCGCAGCTCTTCTATGCATAAATAAATAATTATTTTTAAATGTACAATGTAATAATTCATAATATTAACAAAATAATATACCTAATCTCAAAGCATAGATTTTAATAATCAAGACAAGACCAGATTGAGAGAAAAAACATATCACTACTCATCATTCAAGTTAAGACACCGATCTCTTTTTTTTTTACAACATGAATCATCTGTGTTCAAAAACTATGAACACGAATGATTTTTACTTACTTCTTCCTTAACAGTTTTTCTAAGGGATTCATCACCTCCAACATCTCTTCGCTCAAAGAACTCCTGTTCTTTGGAAAGGTCAGAGAACACAAGTTAATTCAGTGAAACACAGTCCTTAACCTTTCTTTTTTTGTCTGTAAGTCAATAGAAGAAGTAGGTGGAACTTAAAGCTGACAGGTTAGATACCTGAAGAACAGCATGGAGTGATGTTACCTAATTAAGTAATACTAGTTAATTAAATTAAAATTCAAAATTAGAAATGAATAAACACAGAGTACTGGTGTAATCCTGAAATCACTTAAATTTAGCCATAGTTGAAAACAGATTCTGAGTGTTTTAGCACCAGTTTGATTTCTTTCACTTGAGTGATGCAATGCAATTCTAAGCATTTATAGGTATTTTTCTCCAAACCTTAACCACATTCATATGGATATAATGTTTTTATCTTTTTCTCTCATTAATTCTGTCTATATAGGACATCCTTGTTCTCATTATTTAGCTTAGTTTAAATCCCTTAAATCTCTTTAAATGGATTGTGAAATTCTTTCCTGGTGAGTTTTTGTTTGATATGGTAATTTTTCAGGGGGTACTGTGTTCAGAAACCACCCAGGTCTGGAGACTGAATTTCTGTAGTGACTAGTGAGGGAATGGCGGATTGCAATGAAGTTAAGGCACTTCAGTGCCAATCAGCTAACAGGAGACGTGCTGGAGAACCAGAATTCCACTAAGAAAGCATGCGAGGTTGTCCTCTTTGTCATCAGGCCTTTCCTGATGTAAACAAAAGAGAAGGTGTCCACTTCCTTCAAATGCATCCATCGGTATAGTTTGTCAACAATGCTGCCCTATTTCAGGAATCCTTGCCAGTTCTTTACGGTGCTTTCCCAGGAGGTTCTACAGCCCAGACAGGAGAGTTTAGTCCATCATGCATTTATTCTGTGACCTCAGATAAATGTCAAATTTGCTGCAGTCTTCCCAGGGAAAAACCTTGTACACAATGAGTAATAAAGATAATTTTTCCATGTAATGCAAAGCCTCAGAAACACACCAATATACACATCCCCCATCCCATCCACATGGACAGCTTATTTTGATAAAATGGGTCCTTTACACAAGGCGGTGGGGTGGAGAGAGGGTTAGAAACTTGATATTTTTAAGTTTATCTTACTGTTCTTTTTCTTACTGATAAAATTGAATTTGGATTGGTTTCTTTTGGAATCAGCTGAGAAATTAGCATAAAATACAATATAATACTTAGATCAGGCTGTAGAAACAAAAAAGCAAAAGATAAGCCTACACAATTAATAAAACAAAGTCGTGGAGCAAAGACCAAGAACACCTTTATGACAGAGAAAGAGGTAAAGACTGGAAGCCTGTATTAATGCACAAGTTCTTTATGAACTGGAAATCAAAAGTCCAGTGTATACTCCAGATGCATGCATACATACATAAAGCACTTAGCAAAATGTCACAGAAAATAAACAATGGTCACGATCACATTAGGCAAAAATATAAAGGTAAGGAACAAGGAGCGGTCCTGGTGACAGTAATATTGTATATAAAGGAGAAATCAAGATAAAAAATTAAGTAAACAAAGCTTATTTTTATTCTCATAATACATAATCTGTAATGAAAATTTAACTGTCTTAAGCTTTTATGCATCAAATATATCAATATGCTAGTATTTATTTGTAAAAAAAAGAAATCTAAAGAAACAAGTATAATACACACCTATATAACTCTTAGGATACAGCAAGTTGGTTATAAGGGTACTTAGCAAACTGTTTTTCAAACATAAGTCATATGTGGATTTGTTTAATGGGAAAAAAAAAACAATATTAGTTTATGTCACTTTTATTATATTATTTAAATATGTGGAGACACAAAAACAGATATAAATTTCATGTCGTTCCCAAACTATAAAATAAAACAAAATTGCAAGTTAAATATAAAGAACATTTTAAAAATTAAAAAAAAAAGAATGCAAACATAGTTGTACTTCATAGCAGCAATGTGTTGCATATTTTAGGATTTATTTGTTAAAAGTTAATTTGATTTTTAGTATAATGGGCCATCATTTCTGAAATCATTTATTAATCACTAATCACTAAATAAAGCATGTAGCTAAAAGTAACTAAGTTTTAGCTTAACTAAAGTAAAATTAAAAGTAAATAGAGTACAGTGTTGATGTGCATGAACTGGAAAACTAGCTTAAACATTATTTTGTGCCACTTTATAACTTCCTGGGTAATAATGGAAGGTTACATTTTCACCTCCTGGAACCCTCAACTTTTGTCTGTGAAATGGGCACAACCTCAATATGAACTCAGGTAAGTATTACAAATGTTCTTCTATCAATATGTAGCATATAATAGTGTATTTGCTCATAAAAAACAACTTTGCAACTTTATTTTTGTTTTATCATGTTTCTGAACCAATTATTTTATTTCTTTTTGCCCAAATACAGTGCTGTATATAAAATTATTTTTTTCTTTCAAGGTCTATAGCTATCTATGTATAGTACCTAATCTAGTATACTTTCAGTTAAAGAATTTTTAGCAAGTTTGTCATTGTGGAATAACTATTGCCATAAGATTTCAAAGAAATGCTTCCCTGCTGTGGAAGTTAGATTATATTTCTAAAACTCCGTTGTGTGTACTTCTGAGGAAATGTTTCAGAAACACGTTTCACTGTGATAGTAGCAACTTATGGCAAAACATATTTAAGAATAAATCATCCTAGTCAATCTAAAGAATGTCATCAAGTAAAATAGTCCAGATGAATTTGTGAAAAGACTAATTTCACTGTACAGTATCTGTTCAGCATTTATAATGTCAGAGCAAAGATAACCGTATGGACTGTTGGGTGATGTGACTGTCAGGTGGCATGGACTTCCGTGGCATACACTGATGGTCTTTGGGGGCCATGACAAAGATGCCCCCTGTGTAAATAACTTGGTCAAATTTGAGATGTTGTTTTTCTTTTTTCCTTCAATGTGGCTTAGAAGCATCTGAAAATCAGTAGACACAGAAATGTCTACCAGATTTCTGACTGAGTGTTACTGAGCCTAAATATCTCCTTATTTTCTCTTGGGTCATGGGTCATGGGTCATGTAGTTTAGCTATGGAGTATCAGAAGGCATTGAGTGAGATTGTGGACGATGCAGGGCAGTGAGTGGTTCACAGGAGGAGTTCTCCACCATGTAGCTGTAATTCCTAAATGACTACCACTTATGCTGAACCAAAAATGGAAACACAACATGGTTCATTTATGGCCAGTAGTGATCAAACAGTGTCACTGGATGGGACCAAACTTGTTTCCTATGCTTTAAATCCTTCCTGCTGTGGCTTCTCTGCTTTTTATTCTTTCTACTTTATTTACAACTACACTTTGGAACAATGTTTTCCCACCCTTGGTTGAAGACTTTTCTTACCCAGATACTGCAGTTAAGGTTATGAATTATGTCTTTATTTATTTTTCTCTGTGGAAAACACATCTTTTCCCAAAAGCATTCTTTAAATATTTACTTTGTGAAAATAAGACTATCATTTGGGGAAGTGGATTCAGATTTTGTGCCAACAATAAATTCACTTCTGTGTTTTATCACACTTAGATTTTTTTTTTTGCTTTCTTTTTTTTCAAGGGTGTTTCCATGAAGTGTTCACTTTAATTAAAATAATATGTTTATACTATCTGCCTCTATTGGTAACTTAGGTTGCTGTATATAGGTAACTAGGTGACTTTTATGGTAAAAGTCAACTAGAAGTAAATTATCCAGAAATACAACATAAAGATGTCATGATATATTTTTTAACAGAATTTCTAGGAAAAAAAGTTTGAAAATGGTGTAACTTTGCTATCAATTGTTTTCTAAGAAGGAAGCTTTGGGGTCTTGATTTATACTTATGTATGCAGTATCTAAAATAATTGAGGGGAATAATTGATAAATTTGTAGTCATTTTTCTAAGATCACATTAAAACATATTTGCTGCCATTTGAATTTCTCATTTTTTCATTAAGATTTATCATTAAAGTCAACACCATGAGATTGTGATTCTGCCTCTCTTTACATTTTGCAAATGAAGGAACTCTCCAAAATATTCACTTACCATTCTATAATCACTTAGTTCATAAATCATTGATCTGATGCTTTAATCCTTTATTTTGTAATTTCTAAGCCAGTATTCTTCCATCTACATCACTAATATCTCACTTTTATCATATAATTAGATATCTATATCAATATCTATATAAATATATGAATAAATTATATAATTTTATATCAAAATATAACATACATATATTAATATTTATCATATAATAAGATATAAATGAATAGATATAAATATATCCATAGAGAAAATTAATGTTTATCTACTGCTTAAGGAGAAAAAAAAAGAGAGATCCTTCCAATGTGAATGAAAACCTGCATCTGTATCAACCTTGTTAGAAATCTGTGAGCCTTATTAATCTTTTATTATTCTTTTAAAAAAACAAACTTTGCCCTTAATAAATTCTTTGTTCTTTTTTTTAACATCTTTAAGTTTCTTTTTTTATAACTTCCCTTTGTTTTGTGGTATACTTTTCCCCTCTATAATACATGTTCAATTCCCAACCCTCATGAATTTGACTTTATTTGGATATAGATTATTTGAAGATGTAAATTTAGATGAAATCACAGTGGATTAGGGTGGGTCTTTAATATTGAAGGGGGAAATTAGAAAATGGGTACAGGCAGTCAGTTAGAAACAGGGTAACCCAAACCCCTAAGTCACTCATCAGTCTGATTGAGAAGTACTTGGTTGGCACCTGAAGGACACCCTTCCTTACCCTCCCCTATCCCAAGTTCTAGGTCCATTTGAAGTCTGATTGGAGAGTTCAGCATGCCAACACAATAACACAATACTAAAACAATGGACCAAGGCTAGTTTAGGAAAATGGGAGCCTGGGTATTCTAGGACACCCCAAAAAATCAGTGAACCTAAATAGCCTAAGAAGCCCCTAAGGACCTAGCCAATCAGGAAAAGATACAATGCAGAGACACCCAACAACCAAACCCCTATTCCTTGTCCACTGTACCCATATAAGCACCTACTTCTCACCAACTCAGTGACTACACTCAGCATCAAAGTATGCCATGTCTGGTGGCCAGTGAAACTCTTTTGGAGGACATCAAAAATATAAGCAAGGTGGACTGATGTGGGGCAGGGAGAGGATGGCTGATGACTGTTCTGGATGAAAGGCAGGAACTTTGTTAAAGACCAAAAAGGAGAGAGTTTTATTTACAGATCTAAGAGTCCTTCCCAAACACCAAGAAGAATAGTTTTCAGGAAACCAATGAAAACAAAAACAAAAACAAACAAACAAACAAAAAATTCAAGAGAAATGTTAATCTAAGTTCAAGTTAAATTAGCACTATTTAAATTTTTTTCTTGAATTTTTGCATTATTACAAATGTAACCTTAACTCTCAGACCCACCCACTGGTTTGATTCTTTTAAATGGAACCTGTGCTTAAAGAGCATTTATGTGTAACTTGAGAAGTTTTAGAACTTTTATCCAAATTTAGATTTTGTTAAGAGGTGAGGAAATTGGTTATAATAAAAGCATAAAAGACATTTTATGACTATGTGTAAGCTAAAACAGGATGGCTTGGGGGAGCAGAATCGAAAATCAATGAGAAGCACTAGCAAAACTGATCCTTTCAATTTTTATTGCCCATCATGAATCAATTAGAAATGACCAAGTAACCACTATGAGAAGAATATAAAGGTGCCTTTCATTAGCTGGTTTATTTTTAATTCACAACATGAGAATATATGACAAAAGTATTTGAATAATATAATTATTCAATACAACTGACCCAGGATTGACTTTAATTTTTATTTATTTTTTTCTGATTTTGCCTGCATGGATAGCTTATATAAACCTTGAATAAGTGAGGATTAAAAATATTGAATAAAGAATTAGGCTAAAATATGAGTTTTTATTTCTTTATTTATGTGTATATATATCGAAACAAGCATTTATTGTTTGTGCCTTTAAAGTTTCCATTAGTTTTATATAAAGGTAAAATAAAATAGGAAAGATCTGTTCAATATGTCATTTCAATAAAGAAATTTCAAATATGACAGTAATATATGTTTAGAAAATACAAACCCATTGGGTTTGCCTTTAAATCCTATGGGCATATATTTTCACACTGAATTATTTGTATATTGCTAAACTCACTATAGGCTTTTCACTTTCACTTTCTAAGGTCCATTGGATTACTTACTATTCTGTAACTAAGAAACACTTAAAAGATACTAACATAGTGTTGGTCACTCCCAGGTAACATTAGGGATGAAGACCCACTCATCTGTATTACTGCTCTGGTATAGGGCATAAAGGTTTTTATGTAGTGCATACTTTAAGAGCACATGACTGGATGTGATTGCACATCCTAAAAAATTGTCTTCTTATATTCTTTTTCACAAGAAAGACAGATACAGAAGGGCAGGAAGGTTCATATAAACCTACCACATACAAGGAAAATAAGTGAGTCTAGAATCAAGAAAATGTCTTATTTGAACTCTAGGATGTCTCTGGGAGACAGGAGAGGAACAATCCCAAATCCATGTCGATGGATGGTTCCTTGGAGGTTGGGAATGTAGCAGTAAATAATAAATGAAAGGAAGGGCTACTGAAAGGTGGGGTGGCAAGGGTGTCTAGGATATTCTTCACAGTGTTGAAAAGTAGTAATCTTATCTTGACAGCCCTAACTCACACTCCTACAAAACCTAACCTCCTCTCCTCTCTAGTAGTTGTTCTGGTTTTACATTCTTGTTTTCATTTTAATTCTCAAACCATTGCTAAATCATATTTGAGGAGGCTGGGTCTTGCTACTGTACAGTCTTGTAATTTTTCTTTCTTAAGCCATCTCCATTGTACTTTATACAGAATACTGTTCAGTCACACCAAAACCTCAATTGGCTTCATCTGAGTCTTTCTTGCTCACCTCTTAGTTATGTGGGTGGTGAATACATATTGTCATAGAGTAAAAGCTATTTCATTGCTGTATTCTCCCAACTGCTCCTTCTAAACTCAGCTTTGCCCTGTCCCTTCCACTTACCATTCTCCAATAGCAGTTTCTTTGCATTAGCAATAAAAGGAAATATCTTATACAGAAATTTGAGTATTTATTTATTTATAAATTATTTATTTATAAATTATTAATTAGTTTGTTTTATAAATATTTATTTATAAATAAATTTATTTCTAAATACTGAGCAGATACCCACAGAGCATGAAGTTCTGAAATGGAGCTTAATTTTTAAGCTCATTTCATAAACTTTCATTTCTTACTTCTACATTTCTCCTTGCTAAGAAACTTTTGAAGTATGTTCCCCAATTTCTGAGCTGAATTTACCTGTAAATGCACTTTTATTTTCTTCTTATATAACCAATTGTGATTTGAATGAAGGAAAAGACACCCAGGTGTTGACTGCCCTCTTAATGCACTTTATTTTCAAAGATTTCTAGTGATGAGATTTTTTTTCTTCTGCTTTTACAGAATAAAGAAAAACATATATTCAGTCTGTCTTTGAAAAAGGCAGATGTCGACAAATAGGTTCCCTGATGAAAACAAAAGGATTTATTTCTCCTCTAACATATTTATCCAAGGGTAATTCATTGGAACACATTTGACTCAGGGGATCCTACACCAAGTGCATTTTGGATTCTAATCCTGGCCATGTTACTGACTTAAATATGAGTATTATTTCTCATGTGCCTTAATCTTCCTGGTTGTGAAATAAGAATAACAATTTTTGCTCAAACCCAGTGCTTTAAAAATCCAATGAAGCATCCCCCAAAGATGCTTACAGCTGTATATCATGCCATGATGGAAAAACAGTATAAAAATAAATAAAATAAAGGGGTCCCTGACATGGGTCATTGACACAAACAAAGCAGTACTAAATATTAATCATCATGCTTTGGGTATGATGACTGTGCTGGGGAGAGGGATTGAGAACCAAATAAGCCATCATCTTTCCACTTCCCTTGAAAAAGGAACTCATTGCTTAGTTGGGAAAGCAGACAAATAGACTGGCCATCCCTTTAGTGTGTGAACATATGCAGAGTGTTTATTACATGACAGGCACTAACTAGTGAGGATGGATGCAACTGGAAGGAAAAAACAGATACAAAATATTTGCTATCACTGGAGTTTAATTTTTTTTTAGATTTATTTATTTATGCATATAAGAGCTGGGGTATAGGCCAGAGTCCAGGAAGGTGAGGATTCACCAGAGACAGAGTGGGGAGCAGAACAGGCAGACTGACTGAAACACACGTCTGAGGGGAGCAGCGAGTGAAGCAGGAGAGGTCTGCTATGCCATGTGGGACACATTGAGACATGCGTGCCCTCCCTGGCCAGCAGCAGGGATCAAACTCGTGTTGCAGTGGCTGCGGTTTGCTTCATAGTGCATTGCTTAACCCACTGTGTCACCAGGGAGGCCCTTGAGCTTAAATTCGAATGGATAAAACAAATAGTAATCAAGGTAAGAACATACATATTTATGATTAGGGTCTAAGAAGAGTAAAATCATGAAAATAAAATATGTAATAAGAAGGATATGGAAATTTTACACAGGTGGTTAAGGAAAGACACATTTTTTAACTGATTTTTTTTTTTAAACCTGATAGAAGTAAGGAAGCTACTTCCTTATTGAAGGAAAGGACATAAGTGTCACCAAGTACAGAATCCCAGGCTGCAAGGGCATGTTGTCTGAGAACAGAAAGGACTCTGTGTGCCTGGAGTCTGGAACTAAATTAGTGGCATACACAGCTTTTCACAGAGAGAGATAATGGTAGAGATGGAGAAGATTTTAATATCAGTTTGGTAAGCATATGACATTTGAAATGAGCATCATTATTTTCTTAATAGCCAGGCTTACCTATCCCATAACGTAATGATAGGGCTATTTTGCCTTTTGGCCAAGGATACATGGTACCAGTTGCCCTTCTCTCTATCAGCTTATTGCCACAAATCCACCTCTTTCAGGATACATAGTGGTCACTTTCAGATGTATCCAGAAATATGCCTCACATCTGTTAAGTTATTTTATTGAGACATGCATCCTGGTTTTGACTTCCTCTTCTAACCTTTGTCCAAGTCTCCACGTCACTCTGAATTGTCACTACAGTTAATGACCCTGAAAATCATAAATACCTACGATGAACTATCTATTGACAGCAAATTCTGTGTACTTTCATGTAAGGATGACAGTCTCCTCCCCAATTGCTAATTGTCACTGGCACAGAGGATTCAAGACTATGCTATCAAGTGCCTCACAACTTTTCTCAGGAGTAATTCACTCAAATATGATCCTACTGTCTGTGCAGTGACAAGACTAGAACCTGGAGCAGGTGATAGGTAGCTATTCTTCCCCTTTCTCTTCCAGGCCTGGTCCCATCAACCTACTTCACATGTTGTAAAATAAAACCTGCCATGTTTATAATAAAAAAATGTCAGAGGATGGGATCATGAGCAGATGGAAGGAGAAAGAGTAAGCCTTATATTCTACGATGGGTACCAGTCAGCCTTAAGACCCTGACAGACCAAGGCAGCTCAGAGTTGATGAGACAACCTCTAGGCAGAGATAAATTATGAGCAAAGGCATTTTGGTATGAATGGGTATACCTTGCAAAGAAATAGTATGTAGTCCATGAACAAAATATAAAGACTATTGAGTAATTCACTAAAGAGAATGCTATAACATGAGGATTCTGGGATCTTATTGTAGAGATAGTTAAGGAATTTTAATTATTTCTATAGCTAATAAGTAGTTGTATCAAGACAGAAGAAAAAAACATGTTTTGTTATTTAGAAAAGTACTATGTCTCATTGGACTATGGTTGTAGAAACCCCTTTCAGGGAAAATCCTAAACTTCTATTACACAAACAATGATGAAAACCAAAGTTGTGAAATTAAAAAAAAATTATAAATGCTTCTATAAAATGTCAGGTGGAAGGAACAGGGAAATATTGAAGTCAAAGGGAACAGATGCAGGACTATTATAAAGGCTAAGAGTTTCATTTATTAAACCACTATTTCTGTGTTACTCCATATCAACAGTGTTGGCATGGTGAGCAAAAGAGATCCAGGGTCTGCTTGCAGGGGTCTTGATGGAGTGCCCTGTGGTTCAAACAACGTGGGATGGTTATGACTCAAGGTACCAAAAGATGCTGTAAGAGCCCAAACATTACATGGTCTAAAGAGAGACAGACCAGGATCATTCACTGAGGAATTGAAAAGAAGTCATTTCATGAGATGTTTAAAATAGAATCAGCACTATTTCTAAAGGGGAGAGTGATGACAGTGAATGACCCAACTCTGGTTCTTGTACCGCATCACTTTCTAGTTAATTGCAAAATGCTCCTATTTTCAAAATTTTAGATACTCTGGAGTACAAAGGAATATCTGCTAAAATTAGAAAACACTCATCAGGGGTTTCAATGCAAACTGGGACCAGACGTCTCTTTCAATATCTTCCTCATTAAGAGCAGCTTTGTCACAGATGCGAAGACCTGGAATGAATTTATGTAAGCAAAACATCTATTTGAGCACTTACACAGGGAACACAATAGATACAATTCTCTGTTCTCCTGGAGATTACTTTCTATTGGAGAGAAATAGACAGCAACAATAAAGGATGTTTAACAAAATGGAAAAGAAATTCAGCTTTATTTTGTTTTCTGTGTTTCCATAAAACAATCCTTGTTCATAGTAATGATCTGGAGTTTTGGACTGGGTACGATGGGAGATGAAGATGTTCAACTCCTGAGTTAACGCTTAGAAAGATTAGGATAAGAGCGTGTCTGTGGTTGGCCATGGTTGACGAGAGGAGGACTCAATCACGATGATGGAGCTGATGATACTGAAATACGGGGAAAATGGTTAAAAGCAACTTTACTGCTAGCTAGTCATTCTCAAATTTGATGATAACTAAGAATTATCTGGGGTATTTTATAGAGTGCTGATTCCTTTAGATCTTAATAAACTCCACCCCACTATGGATACGGAATTAACATTTTTACCAACACACATGGGAAATGTTATTAAATGGGCTACCTGAAAGCTATTTAAGCGATAATTCATGAAAAACAATTATACAATTTTGGACCATTAAGACACATCATTTTAAGTGCATGTGTATATTTGTCTTAATAAAAAATGTATGACATATTAATCTCTCTCAACCAATCACCCATCATTCAATTGTATTCTACATAATATCTATATCATCTTTATTTCTACACATACACACAAGTACATATGTGTTTATCTGAGGCCTTGTACATATATGACCAAATCCTTCACTAAATTCTTTTCTGCTGCTCTTTGTCTATACATACATAAATCCACAATGTTCATGAAAATAATGTTTTCTAAATTTTAAACCTGAATAAATTAAAACTTCATATCTGCAACAAGTTAAATTTTGGAAAGTAATGAAGTACAGTGAGGATACATTTTGCAGTGGTAAAAATGAAAATGCTATTTATTCCCATTCACATCACTCAGAAAGTGCCAGTAGTTTGTCAGGATGATGTCAACCATGAGAAATTCCAATTCAGAATAGTAATCTTTTGAGAAAGATAAAAGTAATGAAAATATTGGCTCAAAATGAAATGCCCCTAAATTCTGTAGCAGTAATGAGATATATATCAAAGAAAAGGTTTCACCTGCGTAATCCTAAGTGAGCAGGTCAAATTGCTTATGCAGACAAAATGTAACTTCAGAGTTTTTCTTGGAGCAAAAATTATACATATTTGTTTAGGAACTTATCTATCAGAATTATAACTCAGTGTAGAATCATATACACATTAAAGTATGAAAGATTAGGAAAAAATAAGGAGATCATAGAGGCCATGCTCTTAGAATAAACATACATGCAAATCAAGAAGAAAAATCTTCAAAGATATTTTAAGCTTAGTAGTTGAAGTCTCATATATTTGATGCTCTTTAAACAATTTCCTCTTTTCTCTTTTTCTGTTCTTCTTGATACTTGGAGTATCAGATGGACTCAGAGGAAAAGTAAAACTACAAACAAAAATCTTTAATGATCATTCACATAGGAATAAGGTTTTGTCATTGAAATATCAGAAGAAAAGACACATTTTAAACAAGGATTTCTTTTAAGTGAAAGACTTTTTAAAAATACCTTTATATTTAGATAGTGTTCTGAAAAATTTGTATTTATTTTCTACTGTAGGGAAATTATAATATTATAAAATCTAAAAGCATTAGGTTAAGTGCTATTTTATTGGTTATTAAATTTCTATTAGCCACTTTATCAAATTTTATTCAACTAAATGTAATTGAATTTGTGCAATCGTAATGTATATTTGTATATTTTAATAAAAGTGCTCGTTTTGGAGATAGATGCTTAGACCCAATCAGCCATGCAGTGAAATACCAGAAAGCACTATATCCGCAGACAGAGACATGACTTCTAATCACAGCTTCGTTACTCACTTGCATGTGCCATAAAGTCAAACAATGAATTACTCTGGCTGTTTTTCTCATCTACAAAATTGGGTGTGTGGGCCAGTTGGAGGTTTTCCACCTGACTGTGCATAAGAAACATCTGGGAGGCTTAGAAAAATGCAGATTTCCAGAATACTTCTTCAATGATTCAGATGGCTGGGAAGCCTGTTTTTAAAATAATTAGCCCATAAAGATTAGTAAATGACCATATTTTAAAAAACCCTAAAGGAACTGTCAAATTTCCAAAATTACATAGAGAATATTTAAAATATCAACACTTTAAAAAATGGAGGAAACGTAGAATTGTTTTGTAACATACACATTTTATACTTTCTACAAAATGAGTTGAAGTTGCTTCAGAATCCACCCCCCAAATCTGTACTGGCTTTTACAGAGGGTGAAGCTATTGGTCAGTTGGATGGTGGATCTTGCACACCACTTGTTCTGGAAACACGAAGAGACCTTGGGGCAGATTCGAACATCCTGCATCCACTTACCTTTGATCTAGTATTGTACCACGTGTTATTATAAAGATGTCAATTATGGTAGTCTGATTAAGAATAATTTGGCAGTATATGTTAAAATATTTTAAAGGTGCATTCTTAGCAAGAAGTCCCACCTCTTCAAATTTAAGCTAAGAAAATAAGCAGGCTAGAACATGATTAATAGATATACTATTGAAGTTATTTGTAATGGGAAATAAATGAAACATCCACCATGACCTAAACCAGTGTTTCTCATATGACTTGAAGAGATTTTTAAAAATGGAGAGGCCCCATACTCTTTCCTGAAGATTCTAATGTAGTGCAGCCAAGATAAGGCTATGAAAGCATATTTTTAAGCAAACCTTAAGGTGATGTTTATGATACTGTCAAATTTGGGGATCATGACCTACCTTAAATAATGTTGAGTAAAGTGTCATATGATAATTATTAAAATAGTGTATATATTTATGTTGTCATGAGAAGTTATACTGGTATGTATAAGGGTTTACAAAATGTTAAATTACACAAGTAGAGTGAGAATTTTTTTTTGCTGTATCTGTTATCTAGTTATTGGAACCGTCTGGAAGAATTTAGTAATGGTGTTTCTGATGGGGCTGAAAGCAATTTTGTTTTTCATTTCTAACTAATTGCTCCTTTATTTTTTTCAATAATGAGCCTGCATTGCTGATGTAATTGAAAGAGGAAAAACAGGCAAACAAAAGGAAAGAAAGGCATGCTGACCTGGTATCTTGTATCACTCTACAGGAGAGGAGGTGAGGTGCTACCTTTGTGTCTCATTAAATGAAGCACAATGTGAAAGAACAGAAGTACAGGACACTTCACCAACTCCCCCAGAATTTGCTGTAAGAGAGCCCACTCAGTTTCTTCCACTTTTATGTTATCCAGTAAAGTCAGCTCTGGATATCTAAAAGTGTTTTTTTAGAAAGAGTTGGAAAGAATGATTCATCTGCATCAAAATTATACTAGGTACAACTCAGTTTCAATTAAATTAACCCTTTTAATAAAGACTTTTATCTTAAATGAATTAGATTTTTGCACCACAGTAATCTAAAAATATATTTATTACTGCTCTGGCATTTAAGCCGATTTCCTCTTGTTTGAACCTGAGTGGAGAGAGAAAATAGCTTAGAGACACAGTCCTATACAAAATTACCTTTATCACAGAGATTCAACGGAATTGGGACTATAGTCAGTTTCAGCTGAACATTTCTTTCCTCTAAAAGAATAGAAAGAAGCTTATTTGCATTATAAAGAAAAGCTTTGATGGATTTTGTTTTCTACAGCTTTTTTTTTTTGGAACATGAGTTATGTCCAAGAAAATGTAAAGATGAGTGAAACCCTTCTGAAATGCATCTATTGTAAAACAAAATATTTTGGCAAGTTGCTTTTAGGGTGCAGAGATTAACTACATACACTTTAGTGAAATGCTTTGAAGATAAAAAGCATTTACTAAAAGCTTAGTATTACTATTCTAATTATTGTTATTCCTTTTAAGCATTCATTAAAATACACACTACACATATTAACCAGCTTAGTACCAAGCATTTCTTTTCTTTTTTTTAACACACAAAAGCAGGTGACTCAGTCTTGAAGCATGCACTTGCTCTCTACATGAAATTCTGCAATTGCTTAGAATTTCATGTATTTGTAGGCATCACACCAAGTCTTGAGAACAAAGCTGAGTCTAGCTTCTGTTGTTAATTTACAGTTTGTGATTCATCAAATCTGCTCAAATATCTTAACTCATATTCTTTGGAATTTTAGTACTTTTTAACCTGATTGTTCAGATAGAGTGGGAGTCAAAAATACTCACTTGAAAAATAGTTCATGTTAATTTATAGACACATAAAAATCAAAAATCAAGGGACACTAGTTTTGATGGAAATAGAGTTATGACAAATCAGCTCTATTTTTTGCTTCTATGATCAGAAGATTTTTTTTTCTTTTCCTCTGCAATTCATATCATCCCTAAATAATATTTTCAGGAGTCATACAAGTAAAAAAAATGAAAACTGGTATTTGGAATAAAGTTAATATAGCCAATCGAGTTATTAATCCTCAGATCACCAAATTAATAGAACAACAATTAGATTAATTGGCTATAAAGGTTATAAGGTTAACTATTATTAATAGGTTAACTATTATATTGGATTAACTATGCATGATTATAACCTTTAGTCAGTGATGTTTTTGTGTTGGTGGAGAGGGAGGTGTTTGTGAGTTAAATCCTTAGCAGGCTTTTAAAATAAAATACTGCAGTAGTGATACCATAATTTCAGGTTTTTAGGCCTAGTCTCCCAGCCAAGAAAGGACCCCAGGCTGCGGTGTCAGTGCTGAGGCCCAGCCTCTAGACCACCACGGGTTGGTGTTTTATGCAGCCCTAAAAAGGAATTCACAGATATTTCGGATAAGTAAGCAGAGAGAAACAAGCTTTATTTAAGAAAGTAAAGAAAAGTTTATTTAAAGGAAGACAGTAAGGACTCCCAAGTAAAGACTGTTATGTTTCTGTCTTCCAAAACTCTCATAGCATGAACTTTATGATATATCAATACTTCTATCACGAAACATCTCAGCATCTCTCTCGTGAGACTGGGACTGGTTCCCTGACATTTATAAATGGGCCAAATTGCTTTGGCAATAAAGCAAAGATCTAACTGGGGAAAAGGGGGGGGAGGGGGAGTATGTTATGGACAAACTAAGAAATGGTAAGAAGACAGGAGGAAGAAAGCAGGGCCTATGTGACCATTACCAAAACCAGACAGTGCACACACTTTCTTTCCAATGTCCATTTGATACCTGTTTGCTGGAGCCACTTAGGGGCTTGCACAGTACCAGCAGTAAAAAATTAAATCTTCTATTTTCACAGTCAGTAGAGAGTGTGGATGTAGCCTACAAGGCTCCTTCAAGGAAGCTTGATTGTCCTGGGGTAATAGGTATGGCACAAATGTCCTAGGGGCTAATGACTGATGTGCTTTGTGCCCCAGAGACTGGTCAGTGGAACCCCTTGTTAATAAGATTGGAGCCGTGGGTTGGAGTTGGGTGTGTATCTTTGGACTCAAACTCCCTAAAGCCAGAATCCAATGTTTAGTTTGACCCACCCTTTGCTGTGAATAAATTTGTTGTGAATAAAAAAGCTAGGATCTTGCTCTCAGGTCTTGCATCCCACAGCAGCTCCATGACTCCTGTTTCTTTTATCACTACAGAGTCACTGACACAAATGAGGGACACACACACACAAATGATTGTGATGAAATATGACATAATTATGGGCACACTGAAGCAAGAGTGATCGCTTCTAAGAGGGTGGGGAAGGCTTCAGGGGATTTAAAAATTTAAATGGGTTTTTTATTTTTTTATTCTAATTTTATTTCAAAACACTTTTATTTATTTTTTTAAATAAAGATTTATTTATTTATGCATACAAGAGCTGGGGTACAGGCCAGAGTCCAGGGAGGTGAGAGGATTCACCAGACAGAGTGAGGAGCAGAACAGGCAGACTGATTGAAACACACTGCTGAGGGGAATAGTGGGCGAGGCAGGAGAGGTCTGCTATGCCATGTGGGTCCCTTCCCTGGCTGGTGGCAGGGATCGTGCTGCAGTGGCTGAGGTTTGCTTCATAGTGCATTGCTCAACCCATTGTGCCACCAGGGAGTTCCTCAAAACCCTTTTAAGTGCACATTGAAAAATTACCACAGATTAATTGATACCTTTAAATAAAATGTACTTACACACACATCTATTTATTTATGAATACAAGAGCTGGGGTATAGGCAAGTGGTGCAAGGGTGAGAGGATTCACCAGAGACAGAGTGGGAAACAGAACAGGCAGATCTACTGAAGTACACTGCTGAATGGAGCAGTGGGTGAGATAGGAGAGGTATGCTGCCCCATGCGGGTCCCCTACCTGGCCTGCCAATAGCTTCATAGTGTTGAGACTTAACACCTTGAGCCACAGGGAAGCCCTGTCCTCACCTACATTAACACCACAATGATCAGGATATTTTCATTACTGGCACACCAGGAGTATCAAGAATTACTTCACAAAGAAGAAAAATAGCCTTTATTCTGAAATAAACTTTTGTCAGGGGGAGCATAAAGGAAACTAGATGGAAAAAAATGCCTTGTTGTAATACTAGGAGATGCAAATGAAGTTAAAACACATTGGGTGTAATGATCATATAATGTGTGGATGGGTGGGATATAAACTGTGGCTTAAAGCTTTATTTTATTTCCTTTTTAATTTATCTTTCAGTGAAATTGACTTACAATTTCAGTAATTCGTATTGGTCTATGAATTTTAATATATTTATATATTATATGTATAGGTTCATAGAACAACCATCACACTTAGGATTCAAAACAGTTTCATCACCTCCCCACATAATCTTTGTACTATGAGCTTATAATCATATATTTTCTCCATTTCTAACAATGAGCTCCTCATTATTTATAGTTTGATCTTTTCAAGGAAAAGATAGAAGTGAAATCATGCAGTGTAACATTTTGAGCACAGTGCATTTGAAATTCATCCAAATTGTGTGTATCAGAACTTCATTCATTTTTATTACTGATCAATATTTCACTTTATGGATGTGCCACAGCTTGCTCATCCATTCATTTATTGAAGATCATTTGGGTTCTTTTCAATTTTGGAGGCCTATGAATAGAACTGGTAAAACATTTTGTTCAGGTTTATATATGGAGATAGGTTTTCATTTCTCTAGCATAAATACTCAAAGTAGAATTTCTTCATTATGCAGTATTTTCTTATTCTGTGCTTTGCATAGTTATTTTGTCAGACTTGCTCAAGTACTTTGAACGTTTGTTGTTAGGTACATATGCTTACTGCTTATTGATTACTGTATCTTTTTGTGAGCTTACCCTTTGCTTATTACATAATCATTCTTCTTTTTAAGTAATAATATTTCTTCCTCTGAAATATATTTTGACTAATATTAATATATCCACTCCAGTTTTTCATGGTATATACTTTCCTATTTCTTTTTATCCTACCACGGGAAGTGAATTTCTTGTTCAAAATTAATAAAGGAGTCAATTTTTTGTGGCTATTTTTTTATTAATTATATTTGACATCATTTGTATTCCCCAGGGAGTCCCCACCACCATTCCACCTGTGTACCATCACCTCAGTCCCTTGTGCTCTTTCTGCCCTCATCCCAGTTAAAGGAGTCATTCTAATCACTATGTCACCCTCTGTCTTTTAATTAATGTGTATTTACATTTCATGTACTTTTGATATCCGTGGATTTAGGACTACCATTTTATTATTTGTTTTCTATTTGAACTCTATGTTATTCATTCTCTTTCTATGCTATGTTGTTCATCTTCGTGTCTTTTTAAAATTCATTTTAAACTTCTAGTCCATTTTTTACTTCATCTTTTGTAATAGTTATTTTGTGGTTGCCCTGGGGATTATAACATACAAAATTATACTTTTTGTGTGTTCTTAGAATCAATATTGTTATTTCAAATGGAATGTTAAAACCTTACGATAATAAGGGCTTTTTTATCCTCACCACATTATTTATATTTATGTAGGTGCATTAAAATAACCACTGGTAATGTTTTAACTTGTGTTTTCAACTGTCAAAAAGTACATATTTTACGTAACTTAAGAGAAAAATAGTGTATTATATTTTAACCAGCTATTTATAATTTCTGTTGCTCTTTCTTCATTTCTGAAATGTCATGCTTCATTCTAGAATTAATAAATCTCTATTTGAAGAATGTTATTTAGCATTATTTTACAGCAATTAATTCTCTTAGTTTCTTTTATTTCACCTTTACTTCTGAAGGTTATATTTGCAGAATGTTGGGATGAATTAATTGAATGTATTTTGACCACTAAAATACATTAAAATCATGTCGTGTATCAAAATGTATGTTGGTCAAGAGAAGAGCAAGGACATACATTTAACAGAAATTAGTATAGCTGGAGAAAATACCTAACATTAAACCAAGCAGTCAAGCATTCATGGAAGGGACAGATAACAAAACTGAAGTGTGGACAAATCTGAAATAGAGATAAACTTCCTCTTTGAACTAGAGCATATCTTTGGCTATTAAAGGATAAATTAGTCATTTTTAAAATGATGAAAAGAACTCATGACTGTGACTACAGACATTGAACACACAATACACTTAGATTCCAGTTTGGAAATCAAATTGAAATCCAACTTCTTAGATATTTGTTAACATTATGGTGAAACCAAGGACAAGGACATTGTGGAACCAAAGGAAAATAGGGATATATGTGTGCACATATAGAAACTAGATATCTGTGATTCCATTTTTAAAATCTCTGCCTCTTTAAGTGGCATAGAATTGTAACTATGCATTCAACCTACGTTCCATAGTATTCCGAGTTTACCCATTTTAGTAGTAGTTACATGCCCAATTATATGGAAGTATATAGATTTTTCTCTGTCTCTGTTGCTGTCTCCTTCTCTGTCTCTCTTTCTCTCTCTTTTGAGTGTTTGTGGTGTTCCACAAACACCAGCCCCACACCAAGGGAAATAATCCAAGATGTAAAAGTGATTTAGATTATATCTCTATCTATATCTATACCTATCTATATCTTTATAGTGAAGAGTGGAATGAATAGAATGAGTGGAACAGCACCCAGAATATTATATGGAGAAAAGGAAAGAAGGGCTTTAAAAACTCTAAGGAAGGAAATGGAGAGAGAAAAATATAAGAAAGAATATGGATGGTTTTCATCATATGAAATGTGTAATTATGCGAGTTACTACTTAAGGAAACTTTAATAAAGATAAATTAATACACATGGATGACCTCATTTCTGCATGTTTACTAAATATAAGTTCTTTAAAATGAGTTCATGAGATAAAAAAGTAACATTTTTATGTGCTTGTACCTATTTTCAAGCTGAGTTTGAGTGTTCCAAATGATACCCTAACATTGTGTAGCTGTGTTCACAGTGCCTTAATTATATGGAGAATTATCTTTAACGTGTTCCAGCTTAAGGCACAAAAAATAGAATTTTATTGCTCAAATTTGCATTTTTAATTATTAGTATTTCAGAATCTTTTCTTCTTCATAGCCATTTTAATGTATTTTTATGAGGAATGTTTATTCATGTTCATTTCCCATTTCTCTCCTGTTCTACATTTTTTAAGTTTTTTTTTCTGCCACAGTTCTTAAAAGTACAAGATAAAACATGCCCATCCAAAAATTAAACCCTGTAGAAATATATAATGAGACTATTACTTCCTCCTTATCTTCCTGAAATAACATTTAAATATGCACATTCTTACATCTCCTATACTCATGTACACATATTCAGATTCATAAATAGTTCTACATTTTTGAGACATTAGTTTGGTTAACAAATTTACTAAATGGACTACTCTTTATAAGTATAAAGATTACTCTTTATACTTAATATTTCAGATTGAACCTTCCATGAACAATAACTGCAAACATTTCTTTTTTAAGAGCTGCCTGTTATTTCAAGCTATGAATATACTAAATTGTTCAAATCATTTTTCTTTTAATGGATCATCAAAGTATTTTTAGTTTATTCAGTTATTTCTTTGGCTTTGATCATAATGAAAATGCTAGAAAAAAAGTGAATGCACATACCTACAAGTATATATAATGTGTGCACATGAAAGTGCTTATACATTCTTACGCACTATCACTTTTAGTTTTATAGTCAAGATTCAATCAAAGATCAATTCCAGATGAACCGTATGGACTTGCCTTATCAAAATAGATTGATATAGGTATCCTCAGAAGATATATCCATTTTTCTGTACAAGTGGCAATGCAAATCACAAAATATGCATGCTGAGGGCCTCCCTGGTGGCACAAGGGGTTAATTAAACACCACACTGTGAAGCATCTGTAGCCACTGCAGCACCTAGTTTTATCCCCAGCCAGGGAAGGGACCCAAATGTCACAGCAGACTTCTTCTTCCTCACCCACTGCTCCCCTTAGTAGTGTACTTCAATCAGTCTGCCTGTTCTGCTCCCTACTGTCTCTGGTGAATCTTATCACCCTCCACACCTCTGGCCTGTACTCCAGTCCTTATATGCATAAGTAAATAAATCTTCAAAAATATAAATGCATGCTGAGTATCATCTCAGATATGCTGAATCAGAATTTCACCAACATGCACTTGCACAAGATACCTGGGTATAGTGACACACACTTACAGTTCTCAACTCAGATTTGAGGTACTCAGAGGTGATTGATTCAGCTGTGCCATTAAAATGGCCTCCTTCCATTTTGACTGACTTTGCAACACTAACACTAGCCACTTTCAGTATTGAAAATTGTTCAGTTTCACAGTTATGTTGACCTATTTTAAAGTCAACATTTAAAATACAACCCTTCTTTTACCTCTAATCAGAGACTTTTATTTTTTTCTCTCTCATTTGGAAGCTTGCCTACCACTGTAAATTAAATGTTAGATAACTGGAGATGGAATTGCTTTAGCTATACTCTTCATCTATTTATTTCACTTTGCAGTATATCAAAGTTCCCAGAAAGGCCAAAAATTTGCACTTTTCCTAACTAGAAGAAAGATGTATTTCCTCTGTCGAATTCATTCCACTTGTTTTTTAGAACAACTGCTCTTAAAAGATAAAGTCTTATTTATATTAGTCACTAATATCAGAGGAAGAAATCAAAATCCATAGTACTTTTTAATTAAATAACGTTTCTTTCTAAATATTTTCTTGTGGAACACAAAATTTGATTTTAGTAAGAATGAAAAAATGTTTAAATTTCTTAACGTTTGTGATTTGCATTGCCACTTATACAGAAAAATGGATATATCTTCTGAGGACACCTATATCAATCTATTTTGATAAGGAAGTCCATACGGTTCATCTGGAATTGATCTTTGATTGAAATACATCCAAACATAGCACAAAGATCCAACCAAGTGCAAGCAATGGTTGTAAGATTGGTGATTTATGAAACTTTGTAAATGACCAAGGGAATTTTGATGCAGACTCAAATTCGGAAGCTCTGAATAGGTGTCTTGAAACCTGGATTTCTAACAAGTTCTCAGTTAATGTTGTAGCTATAAGTCCATGGTCTAACCTTAATATAGCAAGGTTCTATAGACTTATCCAAAATTTAGTTGTGTGTCTTCAGATTAAAAAACTCATAATCGGGCCTCCCCTGGTGGCGCAGTGGGTTAAGCAACGCACTATGAAGCAAAACGCAGCCACTGTAGCACGAGTTCGATTCCTGCTGCCGGCCGGGGAGGGACCCACATGGCGTGGCAGACCTCTCCTGCTGTGCCCGCTGCTCCCCTCAGCAGTGTACTTCCATTGATCTGCCTGTTCTGCTCCCTGCTCTCTGTGGTGAATCCTCTCACCCCCCACACCTCTGGCCTGTACCCCAGTGCTTGTATGCATAAATAAATAAATCTTTAAAAAAAAAAAACTCATAATCTATAAAGAATGGATAGTCTAACAGAATCTATTTTACTATGCAAGATCAACCCAAGTCACTGAATTCTCTTGCTTCTGTGCCATTAAAGTACCAGTGAATCACAAAATTTCTTTTCTTAGTACAATGAGATTGGGTATTTTTCATAATGTCCCCTGTCCAACCATTTTTCTTCTTTTTTTTTTTTATAATTTATGAGTGAATTAGTCCTAACAAAATATATTGATGGGAAGGCTATGCCTTCTGGTAAAATGACTTGATCTTTGTGGGTTTTCCTTAAGCCTGAAAGGAATTGAGTGTGCAATAGTGCATAGACTACCTCTGAGTGGCAAAGGATTATCATCACAGTGATTAAATTCTTCTCATTTCCATTGCCACTGAACTTTACAACTCCACAAACAAGTGGCACGTGGGAATGAGTGCCAGGATGTGATTCTCAGTTCAGGTGTGGAGACACACTGCATGTCAAAAAGAGGTGTTACGTGAACAGTTATTAATTTGTTAGTAATAACAGTAAAACCCACCAAACTTTGCAAATAGTTTATTTTCAGATGTGTTACAGTGGAGTCTAATTATATGACAAATCATGCTAATGCTAATTGTTTTCCTCATTTTCTTTCTAAAGTTTTTTTTTTTTTTTTTTTTTTTTTTACGGTTTAGAAAATGTATAGTTCTCTGAAATCATGGACACGTGATTCTTATCTGTTTGTCTTTCTGTTGCAGACGATTCGGAGATTAAATATGTCTGCTGTTCCATCAAAGCCAAGCAGCTTTACTTTTCTACCTAATTTTTTAATTATTTAGGTTATGTTTAGATAATTCAGTCCACATTTACTTGTACAACCTGAAGAGGAAAGTAATAAATTTTCCTTAAACTTTGGGGGTATTATCACAGCAAAGGCTGTGTGTATTTTGAGAGTCTCAATCATAATCTTTTTCTAATAGGTGTTCTTTTCTACTCAGTTAGATCAACATCTGAAATGTACCTTATGTAAGGTTCTGTTCATAGTTCAACTCATTTTGAGGAATGACCTCCTTATTTTTTTTCACTATTTCAAACCACACCAATTTTTGGCCATGACTGAAGGATACCCAGGGACCCCAAAATGTTAAGGAGTGCATACCGTAGAAGGAATCTGACCAGACATCTTTAAAAAGTGATTGCTGTTCTTTTGCCCCTTCAAAAATTCACATGTGGACAAAAAGATGAACCCTGTAAAAATGGAAGCTTAATTTTATAACCTAGATATCATTAAAATAAGGTATGTATATGCACGTGTGTATAAACATTTAATCTATTTCAATACAAAATTAAAGACTTCTGTAATGATATGCCTTTGGAATCTGTAATGGAGTAATTTCTTTCCAAATGATCTCTTTTTGCACAATTCTTATAACTCAACTCAAAATTTTTATAGCTGATTCATTTGGTGTTAGTTTGCAGAAATGTAAGAATTCTGGTAGTAACAAATAGACTCATACACAGTGTGGCACAAATTAAAGTAGAAGTAGAAGCAGAATTTGAGGCAAGTTCAGAGTGGACTTTTCCAAGATCGTACTGGTAAGAATTCAGTGTTGAGTGCTGCCTAAAACCAAACTCCTGTGTTTCTAAGGAGGACCAGGGAGAAAATTTAATGACAGTGGAGATAACAGTGGACTCTCAATACTAGAGTCAATTCCTGAGTCAGCAGGGCAAGGATCCTGAACATTTAGTTGGAGGTTGATGAGGAAATTATCAACACCAGATATTCCTAAGCTCTGTTTACACTGTTCCATATTCATTATCCTTTTCAACTTTCATTAATTTTATAAAATTAACATTTATGTATGTTTTAATAGTTGAGAACTATGATTAGTAATAATTAAGTGAGAACTTTTGAGAATTATTTTTATGATTAGCTATAATTGCAGGCAAACAAAGGAGAAAAATATAATTACAAATGACATACAAAACTCGAAACTTGAGGAGAAGTGGAGATATATATATATATATGTATATATTTTTTAAATGAGCCCATGACCATGACAATTTCCTTTAACTTTAGGATCAGACTGTTCCTTGATTCATCTTATTGGATTGAGTTGACCAACAAATAGTGACTAGTTTTGATTATCCATTTTTTATGGTTTTAAAGACAATATTTAGCTCTCAAAAAAGTCTATCTTAAGATAATTATTTTAGTACCTTATAACAGGAAAACAGTTCTTAAATAATTACATCTTAAAATATTAACTTACCTTCTAAAGTTTTCTTTGTCTTTAGAAATATTTATTTATTTATGCATACATGAATTGGGGTACAGGCCAGAGGTGTGGGGGGTGAGAAGATTCAAATTCACCAGAGACAGAGTGGGGCAAGGAACAGGAATATCGACTGATATACACTGCTGAGGGGAGCAGCAGGTGAGGCATAGGGGGTCACTCCCTGGTCAGGAATCAAACTCATGCTACAGTAGCTGCAGATGCTTCATAGTGCAGTGCTTAACTTGATGCACCAACAGGGAGCCCTTATCTCCTAAGGCTTTCCTTCAAAAATTTCATTTACCATATTTTCCAAAACCATAGTGAAGGTTCTAAAAAGTTAAGAATGTACTCCTGACATACATCTTCCCTTTTATACACACATAAACCAGGAGAAATGAAGGTATAAGTAAAAATGACCAACGTATGTATTACTGTATATAGTTATTGTTATGGCCTCACCTTTCTAAAGTTTACATATGCAAGCATTAGAGTTTGTCATTGTACTGAATTAGGGAGAAAAGAAAGAAATTCATGTGTTCATGGGTTTTTCAATTAGAAATGAGAACAGCAGAAAGATGGGACTATTAATGGTCAGTATTTGGCTAAGAAGTAACATCAATAGACATATGTCATCACTACTCTTGGCTCCTTGAGATGAAGTTTTAGAATGGGAGAACTTACAAAACAATATAGGAATCAGATCATATATGATTGCAAACCTCAAACATTGTTAAAAGTTCATTTCCATGATGAACAGATTTATAAAAATGTCCAGGGATCAAAACTTGACTCAAAGAATGGCCCATTATCTGATGTGCTGCATGTATAAATGTAGTTCTATGACCCTGCCTGGATGGGAGCCATCTAAGCACTTTATCTCAGCTGAGTAGCTGTATGAACTCTTGAATGACAATACATGTCAATCAAGAGTACATTTTATCAAACTTGATATAATTTATCTCTTTCAAGGAATATGAATCTGTTATCATCATGAAGTCCAACAAATCCAATGAATGGTATGCTAATATTTGCTGTTGCTATCATTACTGTTGGACAATAAGAGAGGCTAACACCTATTATGAATGATACTGAGTCCACAAATGAGGAAGTAGACACTCCAACAAACAAAGATGTGCCCATAATTTAAATGGCCATTGCTCATTGTGAGTGACCCTATTAAAATCCTTCATATTTTCCTCAAGGTCAATACTGATACCTCAGCAAAAGTGGAAATGGAGCTAAATATCCCCATAGTAGCTTAATAAAAACTGATACTTGTGTGATTTCGTAAGCAAGCTTAGTATAAATGGTGTTATTCTATGTCCCTTTAAATCAGGAAACATTTTTTTTATGGCTTATTATGAGCATGTTCAGGTTGGAATTCTGAAGTTCTAGGAAATAAAGTTCCAATCAAGCCTATTTGTTTCTGCAGAATGACTAGAAGTCATGTCACCTGAATACATAAATTTTGTAACACATTATGTCCTATATATTTTCACTTTGGGCTTGTCTATAACAAGCTTAGAGTCACTTGATTCCAGATTCAGATTTATTATTATTAATATGCTGCTATGTAAAAGAACTGACTATAAAATTAAGTGGGTCATTACTAGGAGTATTTGTTAGCCTTTTGCTAAATTTGAAAATACCACATGGCAATATACTTCCTGCTAGACAGCTGCCCCCATAAAAAATCTGCTCTCACAAGAAGCATCCTTGTTGACCAGCTGAATGACCCACTTGTGTCTGGGCAGAAATCCATTTATTCTGGAGCTGATGCAGTATTAGACTGCAAAGGAAAAACAAATGCTCTCTCTCCCCATCCTTCACAAATAATAAACTAAAGTTATAAAATTGAATTCTGTTAATTTAAAGTTGACATCCTTTATCAACAATACAACACAAACAAAAATCAAGTTGTGAGCATTCCACTGAGCAGTTTATATGAAAGCGTCTATATTTTCTAGTTTTTTTTTATTTTTTTCCACAGAACTGATATGAGAAGAGCTTTGTTTGGCTGGTTTCTTTGTGAGAATAGCAAAACTATAAGGAGTTCTATTATTTTAGATTAGTTATCTGTCTTACAGATCATAAGATTTCTTTGTACTCAAAGTAAATTAAGCTTAAATAGAACTGAAGAAAAAAGTGGATAAGAAGAGGATACATCAGTCTCTTTTTCTGTGAAAACAGGAAATACACACTTCAGGAAAAGACAAGGCTAAAGAGTCACTGATAGAATTCTTCTCTCTCCTGGAGCAAATGAGTATAATGACCTTGAAAATCAAGTGACAAGTTCCTAATTTAGAACAATACAGCAGTTCTCAATAAAATCTCCTAATATTATAATAAAAATGTGAAAAACTACAATTACATTATTTTTTAAGGTATAGCCCATGAGCCAGGTCCTTTTCCCAGATGTAAAATGATATTCAGTTACAAAGTTTTAGATGAAGAAAAACAATAACAACAACACATATCATGAGGAGTTTTAGTAAAGAGATAATGAATAATACTGGTCTAGTTTTCAGTGACCATCTTATCAGTTACTAAGAACTGATATGAGGTAAAGTGTTATTTATCCCTTTTGCCTTATTTTCATGTGTATAAAATTAGCTCATGCTACTTTATATAGTTAATAATGGCATGTTAATCAGAACATGTATCATGTGCCAAGTGTGGCACCTGGCTCAATAAATTTTTGTTCCATTGAGCAAATCACAGTTTGAATAATATAGGAAAACTCTTGTCTTTCCTGACTCATTGAACCTACTTGAATAAAACTTCTAAGCATATTTTCTCTGGTTACCCAAGTAAGCAAATATTTTTCTTGTTCATAAATATCTATACTTACATCCAGTTAGACTCAAAATGTTTTTATCATCGTGTATCTGGCAAGAGTTTTGTGTTTAATTGTACAAAAGTTTGTGGAATTAATAGCGGAATCAATTATGTACTCAGCTCTATTCCAAGTATAGGGAGGGATAAATGTGAAGGTTTTCACATGTGGTTTCATGCATCAAAGTGATATGATACTGATGCCTTAGGAAATCTAAAACTCTGTAGTGACCTATAACTTTGTTGATAGCTCTCTATTCAACTTTCATTTAGATTAATTTTTCTAGGAGTGTAAATTTTCTCTATATTTTTCATAGTGGTCTACAATGATCAAATATTTCTTTTACAATTACTAGAAGGATCATTACCTAAAATTTTAATTCTAAGAATTATTTTTTCAATGTCTATGTTACTATTGTCTGACATTCCATCTCCATCTTTTCTTTACACCTCACTAGAGTTTTTATCTTCACACTAGTTCAGTGTTAAAGTTTATTTTAATGTAGCCCCTTATTGACTAGTTTACTTGATCATTATTGTTCTTGTATCATGGTTCTTCATTTTTTTCTATCAAGTTTCTTCTATTAAAGAATCTTCTTTATTATGGAGTCATGTATTTTCATGATGATATTTCATATCATCAGTTGGTGTGAATTTTTTTACTTCTTAATTTCTCTTCTCAAATAAACATTCATCACCTTAATCAGGGCGAGGAATGGAAAAGAAAGAGTTGGAGTGACCAACATGAATCACTGGGGAAGTCTACATCATGCTTATAGCTCCCTCTGTCCACAGTGATGGCAGTGATTCTAATTCTGGTGAGTGTTACAGGAATACTTACCACATTACAGGTCAGTTTTCTCTTCGGGACTACTGTTCAGGTTACAGAGACTCAATAAACACTTAAACTGAATGAATAATGAATTCTGGGGAATCTGACTATGTAAGCAACAGGGGCAGGATCAATGTCACTCATACAAATGAAATTTTTGGTCAGAGCAGTTCTGACTGGTGGAAGGTCTATCAAGTGGTGCTTGATCAAATTTCAATGATGGTGGTGATTTGCTCAGTTTCACTTCCTTGTCTAGTTTGCATGCTCTGCACATGTCTCAACATTCCAGAAGCACCTGGACATATCTATGAGCCTGACTCTCAACAGCCCCCTGGCTCCAGTTGTTATTAGGACTCAAGATGGTCCTGAGTTTATTTATCTTATTTTATTTATCACTGTGATTAAACCAAGGATCAAACATGTAACCTCGAATTGTTACTAGAAAAATCACATTGGCATTTCAGTAGAAATGATGAGCAGAGCTCTTTAGAAAGCAATAAAGATGATCTTACACATTTATAGGAAAAATTCCATTCCTTATTGTGACCTTTCAAAAAGTCCTAAATGATTTTGAACTCAATCCTGCAGACACAAGATACCAATTAAACATTCAAGCTTTGGGTTCTTCTGAACCTCCTCAAAGGCCACTGTGATCAGTAGTATTGGTGGATATCACAAGCACAGCTCACAGGGACACATTACTTAACACTGGGACTTTATTTTTTACCACCTCCTCTGTTTGCTCTGCTAGATGCAGCCAAGGTCTAATTTTGTAGGTCTTCATCTCTAGGACTTCGTGGAGCAGACACTACTAGTCGTGCCTGAAGCTATAATGTTTCAGTGATGTACAGAAATGTCTCCTATCTAAAAGCAAGAGTGATTAATCCTGGACTTGGGTGCACTGATGAACTTGGACTCCTGAATGGAGAAAGGAGAACACTGATTTTTGCTCCCAGCTTTCATGCTATTATGGATTTGAAAACAAGAATTTACTTTTGAGTGATTAAATATCTGGTGACATTTCTATGTTCGAAAGAGAGATGCCTACTAGCAATTGTATGGAAGATAATGGGGAGTTTTAGGTACAAATATTTTTGTATATTATGGGAGTACATGTGAATTAATAGCTTGAGGCCAGCAGTTTGAAACAGTACAATTGAATTTGAAGATAGACCTAATTACTAATAAAATAGAATGCTCAGAAGAAGATTATTATTACTTGATCTGTGGTTTGTATGCATGAAAATCAAACTAATTAGTAAAGTTGTTAATTTTAGGAAGAGGATTACAACTGCTTGAGGTTGCAGGCTATATTCTGACACTTTGTAAAATGTATCTAAATTATATAGACACAGAACGTGTATTATCAGTAGCAATCTTATTTACTGGATTTTCCTGAAGGCATGTAACATAACATTTTTAAGATAAAAATATTGAAGCTTAGTTTCATACTCACAGTACAATTTTAATATAAGTATTCATTGCCTAGAACATAAAAATGCATATAATGCAATATTATCCAGAAAATTATCAATCAAATCATATTGATAGCAATAAACCTATAAAACCAGTGCTATTTTGAGAAGCTCAGATAGAGCACTAGAGAGAGTTTTGCAATATTTTTCCCAATATTGAAGCAAAATTCAAACCATTTTGTAGTTGTTGGGTAGAGCCTGTATGTGAACATAACAAGGGATAGAAGGACAAAGAGGTTCTGTTTAGATACTAAAGAAAATCCACATGATACCCTACAGGCAAGAGACTATGAATGCTCATCATGCATTAAATATGCATGAGCCACCTAAGGCATTGAATATTTATGATATACTACAGATACAAAGGTCTTAATGAAGATTCCCATTGGCGACACCCTACTGGTGCCAAGTATCCTCCCCTCAAGAAGTATGTCCAATCCAGAAAAGTATAATCAATTAATTGGCAACCCACAGCTGTGGTCAAAAATCCCATCCCTGCAGCTGAGCTAGCTCAAGAGTGTGTCACTAGCCCCAAGCACCCTCCACACTCTGAGGGAAGGCACATCTGCATTCTGGAGAGCCCAGGGTTCCAAGACCCTTCTACTGCTGTGCATGACCTTATCCTATTTCTTATATCTAGATACCCTCAGCCTATGATTCCAATGAATTTAATAAACCAGACAAAAAAAGGTGTTTTAATTTAGTTGAGTGAATATCTTTGCCCTGTATCTGTAAAATAGCTTATCTACAGGATAGTGTACATGGAATAACATCATTGGATTATAGGCTGTCCATTCAAATAACTGCCATTGTATAAAGGTGATGTCCTGCATGATGAGAGAGAGAGAGAGACAGAGAGACAGAGAGAGAGACAGAGAGATGAAGAAATGGAATACAGGAGGGAGGAAGGAATTGAACACTCATATAAGAAAAATATGGAAGATGGGATTTCACTGCATAATTTCTTCACCTTGAACATAAAAAGAATTTACATTTACTCAATTTTTTAAATTGAAATGTAGATATTAGAGTTAAGAAAATTCAAGCCATCTTGGATATGGTCTGCATTTGTGTTTCTGAAAGTGAAGCCTAAAGAGAAATAAGAACCTTAGGTAATCACCTTAACAAAAATGTCCATTCAAATATAACTCCAAGAGACAATTGTGTGTTTTGAGACAGGAACTTGAAGACTGGGAGAGTTCAAGATGATCCTAATGCACAAGGAAATGCAAGGCCTCATTTGAAGGGCCTGTCAGTAGGATTTAAATTTACAATTAGAGAATTTTTCTTTGACTTTTATTAGGGCTTTCAGAGAAGACTCATTAAGATCCCCTTGGGGAAATATTATTCAGTGAGTGTCTTCTTCTCAGTGACATTACAACATCAAAGGTATTGGAATTTGTACTCTGATTGGGTTGAACAAGAAGCCTCTATTGTCTGTAAAATGAGGTGATGAACTTGGAATATTAAGCTTTCAGGAAACACAAGAAAGTTAAATTTTCATTCCATTCTTCTTAAAATATAAACAGACATATTCACCCTGCTGACCTCACAGCATCTCAGTATATAAAATTAAAATATAGAGACAGATAGATGGATAGACTGATGTTTTCATTTGTATTGATGATGACTTTGTATTCCAAAGAATTGATTTTTGGAATCGATTGATTGTTAAAGACTTTGTATTCCAAAGAATTTCCTGAGAAGTTTTAAGAAAATTTTTACAACTTTTGCTTACAAAAAATTACATATAGGCGTATTTCCAAATCTAAATTCTTCTTTAAATTCACAGTAGGGTGTTTTATAAGAATCTCCTAACCACAGTGTTATTTCTATTCCAACTGATTTTGTCCTGATTCCATTTACAGTATCTCTAAATTTAAAAAAAGAAAAATAAGATGATTTTTTTATTGTTTTATGTTTTCCCTATGATGGTCTATTTCTGTGTATTTATACTTGCAGAAATCTTATATGGGTAAAAATATGCATGTAGAAAGTGTAGAAGGACATAAAATAAAAACAAATGCACCATTTGTGTTTTTAAAATACTTATTTGCATCTATTTGCAGACTTCTGGATTGGAAGTATGTGTGTTTTATTTATGTGTATTTGTCCTTGTTTTGCTTTTGAATAATGTGCATATTACTTTGTAAGCTGCCTTTTCATCTAATAAATTATTAGTATATCTTCATGTTAAGAACACTTCTTTCAGCATCAATTTTAGTATGTAAACATAATTCAATTATATGAATACATATAAATTCCAATAATTTATAAAAAATGTGTCTCAAATCAGACCCATCATTGCAAAATTCTAGGACTGGTACTATAGGTTATGTGAATTATAGCTCTCTGTGACATTGTATTTGATGGTTCTGCCTCAGAAGCATTTTGAGTAATTCCATGTTTTCATTATTAAAATACAATGTGTTTAAGGTTAAGAATTTTTAAGGATAAAATCCCTTGGACAAAATCATAATATTTCCTCAAAATGAATTCCTAAACTTAGTATTGATTTTATTAGAAGAAAATATTGAGCCACTTATATATATTAATATTTCTTTTCCATAAAAAACAGTTGTGTTTGGCACTACTCTGCTCTTTAAACCTTCATAATGTCTTATGGTGGCACAAATGTTAAGTCTCAGCACTATCTACAGCCACTGCAGCATGAGTTCGATCCCCAGCCAGGGAGGCAATTCACATGGCATAGCACACCTCTCCTGTCTTTCCTCTCGCTCCCTTCAGCAGTGTATTTCAGTAGGTCTGCCTGTTCTGCTCCACTCTGTCTCTGATGAATCCTCTCTCACCCCCCCACACCTGTGGCACACTGTATCAGCTCTTATATTTATAAATAAATAAATATTTAAAAATAAACAAATGAAATAAATATTTTCAGGTCAAAGAAAAAAATACTATCCACAATTGCATTATTTGTTTACTCTGCAGTATGAATGTTCTTTTTGTGTGTGTAATGTGTAATTTTTATGTCATAGTTGATGATTTTTTTTAATTTATAAAGTTTGGAAATTTGTCTTTTAGAGCATTTAAGAATTGTGGTGTCTTTATTGATACCTAATGGCTGTTCATTCTGAAATTTATTTACTCTATATCTTAAAATACTTGTTTTCAAATCTCTAATTTGCCTAAGCTTTTTAATTTATTTTTTTAAATTAAAATTTTAATTTAATATCATACAGTTCAATTTTAAGTTTTGCATCCCTCCTTTTTTGCACAGCAGTTTATAAACTTAGTGTCATTGCTCACCATATGTATCATAAGTCACTTTTTAGAAATTTCCATTAACCCTCCAGTGCCTAAAGAATAAAATCCACATGCATTATCGATTTGTTTCTGGACTCCTGTGTTCCAGCCTGAATCAAACCTGCTATTCTTGCTCTTGCATTTTGCATATGGTATTTTATTTCAATAAACTTGTTAAGGAGTTTTATTACTCTAAGAGTTGTTTTCCTCACTTGTGTCTCTGCCTAAAATGTAAACATACATTCACAATAGCTGTATAAATTCTGTTCTTTCCTGATCCTCAACAATATATTTTGTGTAATGATCTCTTCTTAAAAATCTAATTCAGGGCTCTCACTGGTGGCGCAGTGGGTTAAGCAATGCACTATGAAGCAAACCACATCCACTTCAGCATGAGTTTGATCCCTGCCTCCAGCCAGGGAAGGGACCCACATGGCGCAGCAGACCTCTCCTGCTGTGCCCGCTGCTCCCCTCAGCAGTGTACTTCAGTCGATTTGCCTGTTCTGCTCCCCGCTCTGTCTCTGGTGAATCCTCTCACCTCCCTGGACTCTGGCCTGTACCCCAGCTCTTGTGTGCATAAAGAAATAAATCTTAAAAAAAAAAAAATCTAATTCAGGCCTCCCTGGTGGCCCAAGGGTTAACGCTCAGTGTTATCACAATGACACTGAGTTCTATCCCAGCCAAGGAGCTAACCCACTTATAGGTAGGCATAGCAGACCTACACTGTCTTGCTTGCTGCGCTTCTCAGCAGTATATTTTGGTAGATCCTTCTGTTCTGCTTCCCACTCTATCTCTGGTGAATTTTTTCTCCCTCTCTCAGTCCTCACAGAAAAGATTATAAGAAATTTCAGATCATTAACAGCATTACAAAAAATGATTGGCCTTTCAGTGAATTTCTCAAGAACAGATAAAATCACCTCATTCATATGCTATTCATTTGCCTATGTTATCTAATGCTAATTATACACTTTAGATTTAGTTTTCTTTAGTAATTAAGTCACACACTATATAATAATAACAAATATATGTATTTGTATAGTACATATGTGTACATCAACTATATATTATTTATGTATATATTGTGTGTGTACATACTTATACACACCCCTACCAGGAACTTCTACCAAATCATTTTGAAATGAAGTAATTATGAATAACAACAATAATGTCAGGTGAATTTTGTGTGTGCTTGCTTATAAGTATTTTTTTGCAGGTATTTTTACCTCTTCAATCAAAACAATTATCTAAGATAAACATTACACTAATTTCTTAGATGAAAAAAATTGAAGCTCAGGATATATAAATGACTTGAGATCTAAGAATCTAATTCCAAAGGCCATATATATATATATATATATATATTGGTTTATTTGTTTTTTCATGTATATGATGCTTTCCTTGGCTTACCTTTCAGTTGTTCATGAAAACGCACTGTATCAAAAGCTTTCCATCCATTTGAATGTATCTGAAGGACTTTTACTGATACCCATATTCTGGAAATGATCTCTAACTGCTGAAGTGAACCAGAGCTATATAAACAATTTATACATTCAGGTCCATCCACAAAGACAATTTAGAAGCATCACAGAAAAATATCATGATAATGAACTCTCTGGTTCAGAATGGCCCTTATTTTCTTTTCTGATGGAGTTTTAGTTCACTTTGCCTTGAAAAGACATGGTCTTAGAGAGTAACTGAAAGCATAACTGTCACTTGGGCTTTAAATAACTAGCATCGATATTTCAATGATTAGAGGATTATAAGTGAAACCTTCCAACAGCCATACCCCTGAAATGACCTGCCTTTGATAGCACTGAATATTACACTTTCCCAATTGGAAATCCATTAAACTGAGACCGAGGAATGCACATGCTGAGTGAAAATGATATGGAAGCTAACAAGATAATAAAGAACATCAGAAGAGTCCCGTGCCTCCTGGAATCCATTTGACACTGCTGAGTGTGGTGTTGTGACTTGCATTCAAATTCATCTGATGCACTAAAAGGGATGGCATTCATTATTGAGCATTCTTGTATTTTGCAATTAATACATGGGCAAACACTAAATTTTCTGGATGTAATTTGTCATTGCTTCTCTATTGCCAATTGTAAGTCAAGCAGTTCTTCAAATTGGCCTGTGGTAATACTTGATGACAGTTCATCAAAATAATGCAGATTTCCATTTCTGCTCCTTAAATCCTGACACAGGATAAAGTAGGGATTCAAAGTCAACATTTATGTGTATGTGTATATATATCTATAGACATATACATCTACATACACACAATTTATACATACCTAGTTTCATTTTGACATTGACCTCAGTCCCTTGTATTTATTATTTTTTTGTTATTTATTTATGCATATAAGAACAGGGGATTAGGCCAGAGGTGTAGGGGTGAGAGACTTCATCAGAGACAGAGTGGAGAGAAGAACAGGCAGATATACTGAAATGCACTGCTGAGGGGAGCAGTGGGTGAGATAGGACAGGTCTGATGTGCCATGTGGGTTAGCTCCCTAGTCAGGAATTGAACTCATGCTTCAGTGGCTGGTGATAGCTTGACATAACTATGACTTAACTCCTTGTGCCACCAGAGAGAACCCCTTATGAGTAATTATAAGGTGGGTAAAAATCTATGAAAAGATCACACACACACAAGTTCAGTTTACTCTTATGAAAGATGAACAGACTTGCATTTGGGTGAGCAAGTAATAATTTGGACCACTAATTCTCAAACCAAAGAATTTGACTTGTCAATGATATTTGAAAAACAAGGAAAAGTGAATTGATAAATACCAAAATAATAGATATAAAATATAAATGTTTAATTTGAACCATGTGATTTTTGTATCTGATGCTATCTTTGCACTTGTAATTCTAGGTTGACAAAACTTCCTTCCTAAAGAATATTTATTAAAGAACCAGTAAAGAAAGTATGGGTCAAGAAAATCTGTGAACAAAATGGTGGCAAAGTAAGATTTGTATAGATCACTGGCACTTCTGATCCTTGACAGCACTAAAGGAGATTAATCATCTGCTTTACAGTTTAAAGATTACAGATAAAACAATAAATAAAAGATCTCACGAAATATAGGATGTTCTGCCAGCATCAACATAAGCTAGAAATTTTAATGAGGGAACCACTTCAAAATGAAATATTCTTGCTTTAAAATAGATAACCCCAGGGAATAAACAATCCCTTTTAATTTGTTTATTGTTTAATTTCCTTTTTGTAAAGTCTGCAAAAATCCCATTCACTTGACAGTCTGAGCTAATGCTTCAGAAAATTTTGACTAATTCTATATTGGCTTGAACTTGTACATTGTAATTAATTGAATGTCTCAAAGTGGATCAGGCAAGAATAAAACCTATTAAATCTTGGGTATCATGACAGTGAGGGTTAAAAAAGATTGCTGGAGACTATTGAAAAATAGAGAAGGCAGAGGGAGTGGGTGGCCCAACTGTGATTTATTATCAGTAATAAACTTGTCCAAGGGGCCAGCGGGCCCTAGAATTAATCTTGCCCAAGAGATCACAGTGACAGTTCTCTCAGAATGGGTTTAAGCAAAGCCAAATACTTCCTGAATTGCCCAGAAGAAGTGTGTTCCATAGAGGATGACAGAAAGTAGGTCAGCAGATCAATTGTCAGATTTTGAACAGGGTGATGGTGCTAGGGAAGGAAAGGTACATTCTAGGAATGAAAACTATTTGTATGCATCATGGATAACTAGCAATGATAATTTTAATACTGTCATGATAACTATCACATGAGAATCCATATCAATAGTAGATTTGACATGCAAAGATAGCATTTATAACAACTTTAGAACACTTGTCCTGCACCTATTGCTGTGCTAGACATACAGTTACACTCATGGATACACCTTTCTGTGTATCAGTCTACATTCAGTCTGAGGTCTATATTATTACTTATTGTTTGCTTGTTTTATTGAACTAATACTGCATCACAGCTATATATAAATATATAACTATAAACATACAAAATACATGAATATATATATATAAACCACTTATAGATGCTTCAGGTGTTCATGACTGTGAATCAGTATGTAGATATGTTAAGTTCATGTTTATTTTATTTAAGATTTTTTTTTGCATAGAAGAACTGGTGTGTAGGCCACAGGTGTGGGGGGTGAGAGGAGTCACCAGAGACAGAGTGGGTTGGGGAGCAGAACAGGCCGATCTGCTGAAATACACAGCTGAGGGAAGCAGTGGGCAAGACACGAGAAGTGTTCATGTGTGTTAGCTGCCTGACTGGGGATCAAACTCAGGCCATAATGGTGATAGCGCTGAGATTTAACCCCTAGGCCACTAGGGAGGTCACTGAATTCATGTAATAAATCAAAATCAACCCAGCACCATACCATTGTGCCCTTTTAGCTGATTTACCCACTACCATTCCACCTCAGGTTTAAAATAAAATGAAAAAGAAGGAAAAGCTTGTATTCCCATAAACACTGGTACATGTTGATACTCGGGATGACAGTTTTTTCCATGATAAGGCTTCACTGGTGACTTCAAGTTCCTTTTTGTTGATCTTGGCAGCAGTGAGTCAACAAAAGCTAAAACAATAGACTGAAATGCTCAGTGCATTATCCTTTATTGTGTTTCTATATTTGTCCCCCCCCCCCCCCCCCGAAGCAGACAAACTTCTGCAAAGCCTAGGACAGTTGAGGGTTTGTTAAGCTGTCTACACAATACTCAAATAGTTGTTGAAAAGCTAAAATAAAATATGTATCCATCTAGTTTCTGCCTAAGGGCAAACTAATATTTAGCTAATCTTTACTATCAGATTACACCCAGAATAGAATCAAATCAATTATAAAAGTTATGTATGAAGCATATACATGAGTCCAACCTATTCAAAATAAAGATTGTAACTGATTGGGAATTATATAGTAATTAGTTTAACTCAACCTATTGAACAAAGCATCCCTAGAGAAAATCAGAAACAATTTATAAATAAATTAAGTCTTTATTAGGTTGAAAAAAAAAAAACATTTGTCTCTGTTTTGAAAAAAAGATTAATCAGATGCATACTTAGTTTATAAAGTTATCTCATGAAAATAATTAAATATTTCAATCCTTTAAAAAGCAAACTATTGAGTAAAAGGAGTAGAACATTAGATATCTGAAATGCAAGTGTAGTTGAGTTTGTATTTCCTGTCATATGAAAAAAATGATCAATTTTTATTCATTTTATTTGGCATACAAATTAAAAATAATAATATGGTATTGCTTTAGATTCTTTATGTTGTGAATGGATATTAAGATTAAAAGAGATTATATCAAATAGAGGCCCTGCATATTCATCTTCATTTATTTGGATAAATAATTTTTAGTTAATCACAAATTGATTCCATGACAAGTCTCCGTGGACTTCTATGAATTTATCCAGACTATCTGCTATGTTAATAATAAAGTACTAAAGAAAAATTATGCTGAATCAAAGTTTTAAGTTCCTAGGCATTCAAATCAGGAACATGGACAGTGTTAAAATCTACAAATGTAAGTTTTCCTAGTTTGGGGTTACTTATGAAAAGCACTAAGTTCAAAGTCATCCTTTTTTTTCTTTTCTGGAAGTTATCATAATTAGCTAAAAAAACATTTTTGGCAATGGGTGAAGTTTATTTTTCACATATTCATCACACATAATGAGCTAAGGGAGTTTTTGCAAATGTTGCCATTAACATTCACCTTTTCATGAACCTTATGCTTAAAAAAGTGAAGGGAGAAAAAAAAAAAATCAGGAAATGATCTAAACAAAACAATAAGAAAAGTCCCCAGTGGTGGGGATCTTAATTGTGTCAACAATGTGATCATCAGAGCCAATTAGTCCTCAAGGGATACTCCTCCAACCTAATAGATTACAACAGGACAGTCCAAGGACCCAAACCTGCTTATCAGCCTGGAGAAACTCCTGCTGGGAATCACAGGCTTAGTTTTCTCCTTTGCCAGGGACTTCATTTTCAACACATCTTTAACAGATAGCACTGACAGAAGTATGTGGTTGGTCCCATGATGGAGAGAGTCAAGCATGGTGCTAGATAGCTTCATAGTCTGCAACTTAACCCTTTGCACCACCAGGCCACTGAAGCATGAGTTCGATCCCCAACCAAGGAGATGACCCACAAGGCACAACAGATCACTCCTGTTTCGCCTGCTGCTCCCCTCAGTGGTGTATCTCAGTAGATCTGCCTGTTATGTCCAACATCTGTCCCTGGTGAATCCTCTCTCACACACAACACCACCACCCCCCCACCCCCGCACACATTTCTGGCTTGTACCCCAGTCCTTGTATGCATCAACAAATAAATCTAAGAATGATGCCAGCATCCTGCCATCCTCTGCCAGATCTATGCCTGAAGTGCACCATTCAGTAAACATGAGTTATTTTAACTAAGTTTAATATTTCTAGGGACTCATGGAAAAGAGTCAAATATTGACACACATACCACTTCGGTATTCAGAAATATTTTCATTATATATAAGGGCATAGGAGACCCTGACCACTCCAGAGGGAAGAACAAGAGTTTGGAAAAGAAAGTTTAAAACACTAAACATAGAAATGAGTATAGGTGTATAGGCTGTATAGGTGCACTTTCTATCTTTCATAGTTTTGCAAAAAGCTAATTCATTATGGAAAGACAAAGTAGTGCCCACTGTGCTGTGGCCCCACGTGAGAGACAATGCACAGCTGGGCGTTCATGGGGATAATGTCACTGACATTAGAAAATAACAAGATGACAATAAAAAAAAAATAGCAAAACGTTTACTCATCGGTTCCAATACTTTTGGAATGTAATCTGGCTATATTCATAAGAATTAAATAGTCATATGAAGAGTCAACTTTTGGTCGACTTTATTATGTAGATTTTTTATGTTCTTTTTTCTATATGTTCTCCCTTGCTCTGGTCCTATTAAAACAAGTAATTGGCTTTTTTTTTTCCTTGTCTTAAAGAGAAGTGTACAATTGAATAAAATGCACAGATTTTTTTAAAGTAATCTTATTTTTGCAAGTGGTGTTATTTTTCATGCTTAAACCCACTGAAAAGATTGTGCATAAAGCCATAAAATAGAAAAATGAACTCTAAACAAAGAAAAGGGATCTTGAAAAGATTCGTCCCATCCAGGTGAAGATAGTCCTTGTTATATGAAGCTCAGCTCTCAAAAGTGCTGAGGCTACACTTAGAATGTTTCACTTAGGACTCAAGCCAAATGCTTATAACACCAAGTGAATGCAAGCATTCAATTCCATTGGCTGGATGTGAGGGCGCTCTGGCTGCGACATCTGTCACCCCACTGATCGCCAGGGTTGATTGGCTGACCTGGCTGGCTAGGCGGGTGTCTCCGTCCTCCCTCACCGCTCCATGTGCGTCCCTCCCGAAGCTGCGCGCTCGGTGGAAGAGGACGGCCTTCCCCGAACAGAGACGGACCGGTCTTCGGTCGAGGGTATACGAGGAGCTGCGCTCCCCTGCTAGAACCTCCAAACAAGCTCTCACGGTCCAATTCCATTGGCAGTAAGAGGGGAAATGACACGAACTCCATGGTGATATTCAAGAGAATGGTCTGTGGTGAGAGGTCGCTTGAGATCTGGACATTTCCTGGCGGATAGTTCCTTTGCCCATTTTCAAAGGGTAAAGTCTATAAAGACTTTTGCTACAGAGGCTTTCAGGACCATGAAGGTGTGGCCGCAAGAAGCACATCATATTGGCTTAATTCAGAGCCTGTATTTAGACTATTCCTAAAGCGTGTTGTCAGGACCGCTGTTTGGCTGCTGGGTCCTCAGCAGCCCTTCTTTGGGCCCAGACAGACAGGGCTTTTATCCTTGAGGGGATAGGTAATCTCTGGTATTATATTGGGAAAATATTATCCTTTCTTCTCTCTCTATGCACAGTTATCTATTACATTTCTTTTGCACTAAAATTGTTTTGTCTTTATACAGCCTGTGGTGGATTGTAGGGCCCCCTTAGAAGGTACAGGTTTGATGCTCCCAGGGGGCTCCTCATTCTGTTCACTAACATATAAATAGAAATTATTTTTTTCCGGCATCTCATAAAGGGAGAATTTACTATTATTTTTTTATCCTTTCTGCGTTGAATCTTCCATTTCTCCTGTTTGTACCTGTGAGGTGTTGATGCAGGTGCTCTGCTACCACACATGGTATTAGTACAGATCCAGAAACTCAATATTGTAAATTCTGTTAAGCAAAGGACTAAGGTCAGTGAGATTCACTGGTTTTACTGTGTACCCATTTAGTAGAAGCAGTTTGTCTTAAGAAATGGAGTTGTTCTTTATGAGATTCAATTATAATACCAACTACTTTCCCAATTATGGTCTTTATTGTATTTAAGGTTGAGTAATCTAATAAAAAGCAATGTTTCCACTAAGAAAATAAAACAATGTTCGATTTATTTAGACAGTTATATAATCACTCTCTATACTTGATATCCAGAAGAAAAAAAAAAGACTTATTATGTTAACAAAGGTAGATAATTCTAAATATTAAGGCAAAATTGACTTAAATTGTGTTCTACAGGTAATAGATATAAAATTTTGCTCATTTCATTTTTTAGGTCTACCTCACTTTTTATTTTAATTAAAAAACTTTTAAAATTTATTTTTGAAAGGAGTAACTGCTTTTGGAGAAATTTATATACTTTGGGTGATCTAGCATTGAGAACTGGAAAACTGAGTGAGATCGCTATAACAGGAGGATTTATCATGCATTCTTATACATAAATTTTGCATGATTTTTAAAATATTAGCTCTTTTGAGATATTGTTAGGTTTCAGTGAGTGATTTTTTGGGTCATTCCAAGAATGATTTCAGTAGAGTTCTCATTCAACAGCACAAGGCATTTTTTTTTTTTTTTTTAAGGAAAAGACATTTGCACAGAAGCAACAAAAAAGCAAAGGCTGCATTTTAAAAGGGCAGGTTTATTAGGAAAAAGAGACACCTCCATAGATACAAGTGGGTAGTCTTAGGGCAAGATCTATGTTTTGCAGAGCAAGGAATGCCTTTATATACTACTCATTGATGAAAGTATTCTGTGGAATTTATTGCTCTGGTGTATGGTTGAGTTAGTTTTTTTGTTTTGTTTTGTGTTGTAACTGATAATCCTCTCTATACCCAAATAAGTTTCCTGGAAACATCCATAACCAGTTTAATGCCTGCTTAATCAGCTCTACTCTAGCACCAGTTTTTGATCTCATGAAGCATCCATTCTAAATTTTCTTCTCCATGCTTCCATCAGTATGATTGACAAAAGAAAGTGTAAGATACTCAAGCATATATTGTGGTGACTTGACATATATGTATACCTCAAACGCCAGTGAATACTCCTAGAATAGCTTGAAACCAGCTTTGATAGCATTTTTCTCTAGTTTATCTCTAGGGACTAGCCCAGTAGGTACCCACAGTATATCAGAATAGCAAATAACACATTGAACACAAAGTGCAGAAATATCAATTTTTTAAGAAAATTTAAACAGTTTTCATCTATGAATGATATCCATGTCATTTTAGTTGTGTATGTTACACATATTTTACATATTTATTTATCATTATCTTTGTTTATGGAACACATTTTTCCCAAATCATCAAGTCTACTAAGCTTTTCTCTATTTTTTCTTTTTATATTGAAACTCTGTTTATAAGTCTTTCTTTCCCATAAAATTGTAGAAATATTTGCTTATATTTTCTTCTAACACCTTTCTTAACCATTATTTTTTAGATTTATTTTTACCAGGTAATATATAAAGCAGAAATCTTCATTCTTCTATCATCTCTTCTTCAGTTCGTTGAGTGAAATGTATCTTAGAAAATGGAGTGGTAAGACTGAATGTGAGTCTGTTTTTACTCAGGTATATAAATTGGTAGCATAAATAAAAGGCACATCTAAAAGATCCTCCAAATATAAAAGCTGGGTGTCACACTGATTGCATAAAAACATCTTATTTTCCAATTTCTATTGCAGAAATATCAAGATTCATATTTTGTGATATTTTGTGTCCTGTATGAGACAGTCCTTTTTGCTTTGGTGAATTTGAATTTAGGCAAGGAAGCACACACAGGTGCATATACAGATATGGGTAAAGGAATAAGTGATGAAGATGCAAGCAGAAGACACTTTTCTCTGGCTTTACCCAGAATTGTGTGTGTGTGTATGTGTGTGTTTCTTTGTCACTCTGTCTGTATTGAATTCAAAGAATCAACAGTACTCATGTTTACTGAAATATTTGTCACTGTAAAGAGAATTAAAACTTTAATAACAGAGACCTTTATTAAGAAAGTTATTTAAAGTCAAACTGAGGATGATCCAGGAGGCCAATACTAGACTTCTCTGAATATATGGTCCCTGGTTATATACAGGTTTTTGGCCACTGTTTATATACGTACACAAACAGAAATTACTCATACTTATTGTTCTTAAGAAGAAAGCCTTCTAGCTAATTTCTAATATTTTCAGTTAGCGAATGGAAATTAGTTATTAATAAACTTCATTGATGGATAAAGAAGAAATGGTCTTGATAACCTTAAAGTTAATCCTTGTTCTTACAGAGCTATCTGGGTATGGGAAGATGGAAGGAACAAAGGTTATTCAACATCTATTCTAAAAGTTTCCCTATAGATTCAGGGTGTGGCCAAGTCTTTATCTCATGCTTCTTCCTGCAATTCTCAAACTTGACAGGGGTTTTTGAGAGGGACTTTTCAGAGGTTCTTTGTTTTATTTTGCCACAGGTTCTTTACAGCTAACTGGAGGCTTTGATCTGCTGATGCCACCCTCTTGAGATGCCCCAGGCAGGGTGGAGGCAGACACTTTTCAGCAAGATAAAATATAGAATTTTCTTTTATGGATCCACATTCCATTTGGATGGGTAAAACTCAGCTAATACAAGACGTTTTGTGATCTTAATAGAACACCTTACCTCTGAAGAAGAGACATACAACATTCTAGGTTGTTGGCATACATATATATTTTTTTCTTACTTTCTAAGTTTAGCATTTGAGAAATAAGTACATATTTGTAAATCTTCACTAAATTTGTCACCTCTAAAAAGTCCTTGTCTTAGTTATTAAATTTTTTTCTTCTAAAAAAGAAAATAAAAAGAAAGTAGCTGTGTTCCTACCTATAACCCCTATCAATAAACCCAGGATTGCTAACTTCTTTACATCTTAAAAATTGCTGGGCTAGATTAACAAGCTGTTAATGTTTTGACTTATAAATTGGAGGGCCATTTAGTTCACTGGCCTTCCAGAAGATTGAACTGTCTCTGCTATGCCCTGAAAGTTAAGTAAATGACTGTTTATTCATTCTCTTGATTAGAAGGCTACCCTGCAGCCAGATAAAAGAGATTCCAAAATAAATGTGAGACTCCCATGTTTTGTTTTGCTTTCTGGATTTAGTACTAAACATTAAAAGGAATTGGAGATTGATTTTTTTGTCTGGGGACCAGTGCCAGATAAAACAAAAGTTGAACAAGCAGACTACTTTGCAGACATGAGCTCCTTTATAATGAGAGGATTTGAGTTTTAATATAACAGCAACTGGATTATATTCCAGGTGTGTGTGATAGGATCTCTGTGTGTGTGTGTTTGTGCCCACCTTAGCAGGACTTCTTCATTCATTTTCTCTGATATTCTGCTGGTGGCTGTTGTTGTCCAAGATCAAAACCAAGTGTTTCTTGCCCAGTTCATTAGTCATTGAACCAAAAATAAATCAGTTGAACCTTATTTTATTGAGAATAGTTTTAATATGTGGGAATGAAAGACTTATACATAAGACTTTTAGTCTATGTGTGTGTATGTACATATATCTATGCATAGCTATCATATCCACCCCCCCTTCCTACATATTGGAAGTCTATAGGTCTTGCTTCCTTCAGAATTTTGTCATTAGGTATTGTATCACCAATCAATTCCTTCTTTTTTAAAATATTTATTTATGCATACAAGAGATGGGGTACAGGACAGAAGTGTGGGGGGGTAGGTGAGAGGATTCACTAGAGACAGAGTGCGGAGCAAAACAGGCAAATCTACTGAAACACACTGCTGAGGGCAGCAGCGGGCGAGGCAGGAGAGGTCTGCTGCGCCATGTGTGTCCCCTCCCTGGCCGGCAGCAGGGATAGAACTTGTGCTGCAGTGGCTGCGGTTTGCTTCACAGTGCGTTGCTTAACCCACTGCACCACCAGGGAGGCCCCAGTCAATTCCTTCTAATGCATCTCCTTTCCTTTTGCCTTGGGGATGATCATTTAACTCCTTCCACTTATAGTTCTGAGTTGCTGACAAACCAAACAATAATGGGAATAACAAATCCACAGTTTCTTGCCTCCCTCTGAGTAATTTACAGGTCAGGTCTAACGTGTGTCTTCTTTAGAAACATGAGCTTGGGTGATTCCAGTTGCAGTTAGTAATAGAGCTGTTAGTCCAAGGGTTTAGAGTCAATGGATAAATAAATAAAATGATCTCAAGTTGTTAAATGTATGTACTGTGTTTGGACTGTAAAGACAGAGAATTGGAAAAACTTTGATGGTATCAGGGAGGAAGTCATAATATAACAGAGAAGTGATATGTGGATTCACATTTTCCTCTATTTCTGACCAATAGGCCTCCACTGAGTGCACCACTATCTGTAGTGGCATTAAAAACAGAATGTGTAGGCTTTCTGATAGATTGAACTTGAAGAAAAATAGTGAGAGGGATAGTCCATAACCTGAGGTTCATCTTTGTTTGTTAATTCAGTCAATCTTGTAAATTGTTCAGTTTCTTTTTGGTTCAGGGTGCCTGATGTTAACAATTTTCTCGTCCCTTACCAGTACCCAGCTCCAAACCTTCAAACCCTAGAGTTTCCATCCATTTTTTTTTTTTATAATTTTAGGAAGAGGGACCAATGTTTTATTAAGATTACAGACAAAACATTAGTGATAAAGTGCTCTGGTATAAGATGTGTACAGAGAGAAGAAAATGCTTAAAGTGAAAATTCAGTGTACATTTACTTAGTCATTCATTTATTGTTGATAACAGAGAGAACAGAATGAAAATGGTGGGCCATGTGGGCAATGATGGGATTAGCTTCCTTTGGTTTCTATTTCCAGGTTTTGAAAAGGGCACAGTCCACATTGTTGTAGAACAGTGACATAACACATGCATCTCAAGTTATTCAATTAATTTTATGAGCCTTCATGTTTCATGTCTTATTACTTTATTACAGACATTTATGACCCATTCCCCTGAAAGCCAGGATTCATTTACTTTTTTTTCATTCCGTAAATATTTGTGGAATGTCTACTGTGTTCTTAAAATTATGTGTAGGACTAAGGTTTCAGGGGATAACAAAAGGCAGACACCTCTACTTAAAAGAAGGCAACTTGGAACTAGGGTGATGATACTTGAAATCATTTCTAATTTTATGTAACAATGACATGAGCCAGAAAATCAGAGACAAATTAAACTGCCTTGATGATTAAGCTAGTAGATGAATATAAATATGTAAAGAAACAGTTACTTAAATTTAAATGCGGTTAGCTGTAATCACAAGGTATATTAATAACATTTAACCCAAATTATTTCATCCTTTGTGAATGTCTAAGGCCAGTTTATATATTTACTTCTCCTAAGTTGTTTTCCTCCTTCCTTTCCTTTTTAATTTCTTTGTCTTACAGAAATGCTCATGTTCATTAACTCACATGATCCTGCTTTAAAACTTTGCAAGCTGTCACTTCAACCATTTTCAACTAACTGAAAAACTGGTCACTTGTGTCTCTCAATTAAGAAATTATATATCTTAAAAGGTGTTGTCCTGTACCTCTAAATCACATACAGTGGTGTAAACCAAAGTTACTGTAATAAAAAATAATAATAAATATATGAATAAAAATCTTGATTTTTAGCCCTAAGAAGAAGAAAAAGAGAAATTATAAAGATAGGTTTACTAGTACATTATTCTTGAGATTATAGGACTGCTAGGTAAGGAAAATAATTTTCCCCTACATATTATTTATTGTTTAAATCTCCTGTCCCTTCTCAATCCAAGGGTTGATGAATTTAGAGGTAAGTATTCTATACATATTATTATTAGTTCTAATGACCTTAGAAGAGTTTCTAGAAATATTACAGCTAAGAATATTAGAGCTCTCAAAATGCCATCTTCATTTTAAAATATTTGCCAAAATACATTCTTCTGGAAATGGCTACTTAGGTTTCTATGTCACATTCATATCAGTGTTTTCGTTTACATATATATGTATATAAACATACAATTTTATAAGATTTTTTTAATGTAGTGTGTGCTTTGGCATGCAAGAATATAGTAGGAAGTTTTGGGGAAAGGATATTCACACAGCACTTACACTCTGTCCCCATGAAGAAATTTGTGATTGGGATGAATCTCAACAAAACAGTGAGTTATAAATTCTGTAGAGCAAAACATATTATACATGTGGTCCACTGTTCATAGTGCATGATTCATACTCACTAGTAGAAATCTTCTAAGAACAGTAAAGATTTTTTGTTAACAAATGTACTATAGAAACTTTTTTAAAAAAATGATCCACTGCTCAGGCATCTCAAGTAGTATGTGATCTCTCATCTCTTCTCTCTCATACTTTCTTTGCCATAACACAGAAACTTAAATTATATGTATTCATTTTATTTTATTTTTTAAGGTCCTTAGTTAAATATAATTGCTAAATGATTCAGAAAGAAAATACAGTAAAGGTGAAGGAAGTGAAAAGAGGGAAGATCCTAGAAAAGTGAGGTGTTTCAACTGATTTGAAACTGTAACATGGACACATTGCTTATGAAACTGTGGTCTTGTCCATGTAACTTTTAGACAAAATTTCTATTAAGTAAAAGGAGGGGACTTTCAATTTTCGGCTGAAGGAAGTACACTTTACCTCACTGGCTTCTGGGAAGACACAGTGCCATTCAGTCCCTGAGGAGAAAGGTAGTGACAATTGTGGTCATGCTGATATGAGTCACCATTGCTTTTGATGACTGCGGAGGCAAGTAGGTGGCGCTTGTCAAGGGAATGAGAGAACATGAGCAGATTCATACTTTGTCGCAGGTGAGAGTGGAGCTGCGTGTTACCACAGAATTGGTTACACGTGCACAGAGTAGCGGTTTCTATGCGCACAATTGAAAAGACATTCTAATTTGACTGTTTCTTGCATGTGAGCCATTTGGTATACAGTTTGGAGGTTCTAGAAATGCACATATATATACAAGAAAATAAGAAGAAGGTGACTGCCAAGTGTTGAATTCCACGGCACTTATTTAATTATTGGTTAAATGAAATGACCAACTGGCATTTTCTTATCCAGGTGGATTCCAAATGGATCTCCAAGTTCACCATATTCTCCCATTTATCTCTTAACCATCTCTACATAATTTCAAGTTTTACTTTTAGATGATGGACGAGTTCTTGTGATGAATTATGTTTATGCTATTCTTGGGATAACAGGAATACGATATAAAAAGTAATATTGTTGATAATAATGTGACATATTAAAATGATCCACAATTAGAACCTGAGGGTAACTATTATTATTGCCATTGCTATTTTGTACTGGAACATAAACCTTCAGTCAGCTGCATAATGAATGCATTTCCCAATCAAAAATAAGGGATAAGAAATATATATATATATACATATAATATATTTAAATACACATGTTTTATATATACACATATATATGCATGTATGTAATCTTAACCTGCAGTTTTCATATAGCAATAAATTATAAAACTTATTCCAGAAGGAGAGCTCTTCATCATTCTTACTAAAGCCCATAGTTACTTAGTCTTTTGCTGCGCTTAATTAATAATCAAGAGTGGGACGATTTGTGGAAATACCATGTAATATCTTCTTTTGGAAGAACAAAACCAAATGAAAAGTGTTGTATGGTCTGTGCCTCTTGGTTTATAGCATTGGTTTTCCAAAGGCAAACCACATTTGGAAAGCTGGTGACCCATTTACTTTTATATATTGGTATATAAGTCCCCAAAGACCTGTTATATTTAACTGTTATTACAGATTGCATTTTACAGTGGCTCAAGGTTGTGTTAAAGAACGTGTTTTTTGTGCTTTGACTTGAGCATGCAATCTGAAATATGTTATTTTACTGATTCACAAATGCCTCACAAGCTGAGAGTTTTACTATCCATGTCACCAATAAACCATATTCCTTATCAGACTTCGTTATAGGTTCAAGTCCTGGCCCAGAAAGCTGGTTAAAACTGAGGCAACAGAAATATCTATTAGGTGACTTTGTTTTTGTAACCTTGAGTTATATGTTATATGGAAAGCTACTCCCTTTTATTTGACAAGCTCCATAGACTGTCTTAACAACAAACTCAATTTTTTGTGACTTTAAAACTATAGACATTTAACTCTTTCCATTGTAAGTGTGCACCAGAGAAGCCAAACGTATTTTCTCAGAAGCTACTCACAATATAGAAGCTTCTTGTAAGAAATTGTGACAACTGGTATGTGTGTGTCAACCTGGAAGGGCCAGCAAGACTGTGAGGGGTCATCATACAGACCAGGGCTCTCTGGTGAAACCAAAGCCATATTTTCTCCAGCATTGAGTAGAAACAACATGGAAGCCAAAGGACTGGTACAGCCTTTATGAGAAACAGTGTGATGTGTCCTCATAAAGTTAAAACCAGCAGGCCCACTTAGGATGTGCGCATGAAGGACATGAAATCACTATTGAAGAGAGACCTGCATCCCTGTGTTCAGCTGTAGCATTATCACAATGGTTATGAGAGGAAACAACCTGCTTTCATCAACAAAGTGGATAAAGACGTGGTGACTATACACAATTTAAAAAAATATATATATTTGTTTTTGCGTAGAACTGAGGAATAAGACAGAGGTGCAGGGAGTGAAAGGATTCACCAAAGACAGAGTGGGATGCAGAACAGACAGACCTGCTGAAATACACAGTGGGCAAGACAGGAGAGATCTGTTATGCCATATGTGGTTTAGCTGCCTGGCTGGGCATTGAACTCAAGCCTTAGCTGTGATAGCACTGAGACTTAACCCCTAGGCCACCAGGGAGACCCATTAACAAGTTTTGTGTAAATAATTTTGAGTTCTGATGGGAAGAATTCCATCCCAAGGCCCCTAACCTACCTTATCCATCTTGTAGTTTCCAGTCACTGTTCCAGCAGCAATTTGGGTTATCAGAGCAGAATGTTCACCTATCTGGGTCTTGGTTCTCTCTATCTCCATACCTGTTGTGAGCCTCTGCAATAACAACACCCTGATAGGTGGGCTCTGCATAACTATTGCCTGTGAGTGAGTTTTAATGGATCTGAAATCAGACCTGCCACAGAGATGGAGAGTGCCATTCCCAGGGGGCCAGTATCATTAACAATGATACTGTCTGGTGAAGGATCTTTTCCACTATGGATCTGGCAACCCATCCTCACTGTTCTAGATAATTTACAAAGGAGTTTGAATATACTACCACAACTGTTCAATGTAACAAATTTATGAAAGATAAGTTTTTAAACTTAGAAAAAAATGAATCACAGAGAAAAGTAGATTAGTAAATAATGGGTTCAAGGTCAAATACTGGCCCTCTCAATTCCCATTAGAGATCTCTCACATTCATAAGCTGTGAATTCAGGAATCTTGTCAAACATGTGGCCTCTGTCTTTTGTAAGAGTACATGGTGCACTATCAAAAAGGAACTTCAAGATAAATAGGACTAACTCAAGGAAAACTTCATTTCTGCAGCTTTGCATAATTAAAATCCACTTCATTGGAAGGAGGAAGAGCTGTTTCATTCACACTTTGTGCAAATTACAGGCAAAATGCAAAGCAGTGAATAAATGTAAGGACTATCTTGTGTGTGATCAATTTTAGTCTATTTCACCTTAAAGGATGAGTAGGCATAAAAAGCTAAATTATGATGATCTATTGCGGAACATTGGATACATTGCATGTAGCATGAAATAATCTATCTATTCAATCATCACTCAGAATTCACAGTAACCAAAAACACCAGCACAATTTAAGTTCATAAATTGATTGGTACAATGATACCATAATGGAATTTAAACATAAAACAGAAGATAACTAGGAAAAATGCCAAGACAGAATTGTTCATATTCTTGATTATGAGAGATATCCGCAATCCAACCTTGAAACCGTAGAGAATTTTTTCTCTTGTGTTCCCACAGTGTGGCTTTCTTTCCAAGCCTTATGGACTCCATCCATCCTCTTTTTCTGTCCCTAAAGTCTCTCTCTTGTAGAGGAACTTATTCAAGTCTTATCACCACTCTTGCAGTTTTGGGCACAATCCAAACCCCATCATTCAAGTCTACATACGTACAGCTACATATTTCTTGAATGAAAAAGTTTTCCCTCGTTAGTAACTAACCCACGTTCTGGCTTATTTACAAATGAATTCTTTCCCATTTTCTTCCTTGTGATGGTGTATATGGAAAATAGTACTGATACAATATGATGAGAAATGCTTAGTGAATAAATGAATTATTTTTGTATTAGTAATACTAGTAAAATAAGTAAAAGAAACATGTACTATATGAAACTCAGAACTCTTGTAAAATTTCTAGGAGGGTGTTTTTTAAAACTTTAACAAAAATTTTGAGTTCATATTTGAAAATACTTATTTTTCAGATTTTATTTTAATTTATTTTTTATATATTTTTAAAGATTTATTTATTTCTGCATACAAGAGCTGGGGTACAGGCCAGAGTCCAGGGAGGTGAGAGGATTCACCAGAGACAGCTGGGAACAGATCAGGCAGATCGACCTGAAACACACTGCTGAGGGGAACAGCGGGCGAGGCAGGAGAGGTCTGCTGCGCCATGTGGGTCCCCTCCATGGCTGGAGGCAGGGATTGAACTCGTGCTGCAGTGGCTGTGGTTTGCTTCATGGTGCATTGCTTAACCTACTGCGCCACAAGGGAGGCCCCTATTTTTCAGATTTTAAATTGAAAATTGATCAAGACTTTCAATGATTCCTGTTTTGAATGCCTTTTTCAGCAGAAAATCTTAGTCTCACATTTAGGGAGTAGTAAAGGGCAAAAGGTAATTTATTATATTTTGTGGCAGTCGAATTTCAGAATAGTCAATCTCTAAATTTTACCTCTGTGTATGTATAATATTTTAAGACTTATTATTTATGCATGCAAGAGCTGGGGTACAAGCCAGGGTCATGGGAGGTGAGAGGATTCACCAGAGACAGAGTGGGGAGCAGAACAGGCAGATCTACTGAAATGCACTGCTGAGGGGAGCAAAAGGCAAAGCAAGAGAGGTCTGCTGCAGCATGTGGGTCCCCTCCCTGGCTGGGGATCAATCTAGCACTTCTGTGCTGCTGATGATTTACAATGTGGCAGTCAACGGGCTGCACCACCAGGGAGGCCCCCTGTGTATATTTATTTAAATCTATCATCTTACTTTCACATTATTGACAAAATACTGAACTTTTTTTGAAATGAAATTGGACTTTCATTTTAAACATTTAAAATATTCTTTAAAATATTGATAAAATGTTTTCTACTAATTTTAATAATTATTCTGTAAGACTGAAAATAACAGTCTAATGCCAATGAATATTTTAGCTATATTCTTTCATTGTTATATTTTAAAATACATAAACTGGGCTCTTCCTGGTGGCTCAGGTGTTAAAGACACAGCGTTATGAAGCTATTCCCAGCCTCTGTGACAGGTGTTTGATTTTCAGCCAGGGAGCTGACCCACATGGCACAGCAGACCTCTCCAGTCTTGCCCAATGCTCCCCTCAGCAGTTTATTTCAGTCAGTCTGCCTGTTTGGCTCCCAATCTGTCTCTGGTGAATCCTCTCACCCCTGTACCTCTGTCCTACACCTCTGTTCTTTTATGAATGAAAAAATAAATAAAATAAAGACAAACCATTTCAATATACACTAATGTAGTTCATGTAGTTTTTAAAATTAAAAATTAGGTTTAATTAGTGGTTAACATTTCACTTCAACTAGTTGTTTTGGAAAACCAATAATTATTCTTCAGTGATATGCAAAATAATTATCCACAAATAATTACATACATTTTTAAAAGTTTATTTTGCTCAAAAACTTTTCACTACTTATGTTGCACCGCAAAAGCACTTCAAATGAAACAAAAGAAGTAGTATAAGCTGAGTTCTTTGCATAAAGCTGAAGAAATATAGTGATTTGAACTTCATTAGAACATTTTAAAATATAATTTAACATTGATATGAATGTATAGGTAGGCTATGATAAAATAGCCCTTTCTGTAAATTAAACAGCATTATGCAAATTATAAACCTCTGGAGTAATTTATTAATTAATGCAACTAGATAATTTATCCTCCAAATCAAGACACCTTTGTGAGTACATGATTGCTATTAACAATCTGGCTGCATAAAGAAATATATACAAAAAATATCCTGGGTTGCTTGATATAATTTTATGAATATGATTCATATTTACTGACATGGCTAATGATACTAATATTAATTTACTTAATCCCCAAAACAGTCTATTTTGTGGAACATAGTGTCATTTTAAAAATAAGGCTGCTAAGGCAGAGGAGTAGTTTGTAGTATTTCAAAAAACAAATAACGAAGCTCAATCTGATCTCGTTTTCACATTTAGATGTGTGTCTGAGTTAATTATTTGGATACTAATTTAATAAACTGACATTGATTTTGAAGCAAACACCACATAAATGCTAGCACCAAGAGCTGGCCAGGTGTCAGAGAAATTTGTGTGCAAATTTGAGTGAAATTGAGAAATTTGAGTGACCTTGTTTCTGCTTATTTACTTATAATGCATACAGTTATGTGAACTTCTCATACAGTCTTATTTTAAGCATATTTATTTCTACATGAATATTTTTCCTAGGTAGTATCACTCTCTCCTCTCTATATCTTTGCTCCCCACCCACCAACACACACAATGTAAAAGCTGACATTTTTCCCAGCTGATCTCTTCATGGTGTCTACAGGTGTGACATTTTGTTTTTGCTTTTTTTCTTGACTTTCTGAATTACTATGTCTTTAAGTGAACAGAGACATTAATGACACATTATTCAAAAGAGCGTGTTTTCTATTTCTTTGTTTCATTGATGTTCCATGACTAGGGACATTAGTTTATGCAGGGAAGTCAAATAAGCCATTTTAACTTGTGAAACAGTTTGGATTTCACAATTAGTTCTGTGATCTTGTGACTTGCTATTCTTATATGATCTCATACTGCTGGAACTAATCTCATGAGGGTAATTTATTTCTTATTTTGCACTTGCAGACACTTAAAAGAGTGCAAAACTCTGTTCTGCCCCCACATTGATATTTTGATTAACAAGGTGCTAAAGCAGTTAACTGAGCGGTGTTGTTTTATTTTAAAAATATTTCCCCAAAGTAAAAGGTTTAGATTGAGGTAGAGAATCACAGGAAAACATGAATGTAAATATAAGGTAATCCTCAAAGTGTTGCCTAATAAATAAAACATTTTTGAGACTATTCTCTGTTGTATATTAGATGGCTTTATAGTTCCATCAAATGCTTGTTAATCTTGGTACTAAAGTATGTTATTAAATATTTAAATAGATGTTTACATACTTAAGGGAGTTATTGGCCTTTATGCCTTCAGAACATTGAGTTTTCAGCCTATGTATGTAGTAAGTGTCTTTGGTTCTTCCCATCACATTCCTGGGGCAGATTTTGACCTCAGTTGCATTTCAGGGCTCAAACTATCTCAGGCAGGATCACTTTCAAGTACATTATGCTTTGATTTTTGCTTTCCCTCTTTGCCTCTCTCCCAAACACAGAAACTCATCACTGTTGGAGCCTAAGCAGAACAAGAAAATGCAAGAGAATTAGCATGACCAGAGGATACTCAGACAGTGGTAAGAGGTAGTCACTCTCCTCTACTCCAGATGGACAAGCCTAAAGCCCCAGGGGGAGGGGGGAAAGGGTGATGGTGAGCAAGTCCCAGGGCTGCTACATCCTTGCAGCCCACAGAGGCAATTGGAACAAAAGGACATTCCAGGAGCCTCTTTCCTATCTGACTCTCCATATTTCCTCATCCCTTCCCCTTCCAATCACCACTCTGATAAACTCACATGCACTCATGGCCTTGTTTTAAACACTGATTCCAAGATATCAAAAAAAGACAAATATATAGCAGAACATTTTACGTTTTCTATCTACAGTTTAAAGCATTAAGTAAGGAATGAACAAAATGAAATTGAAATATTATTTTCTGATTCAATTTATAAAGAATGTACAAAGTTAAAAATAGGATTTATATATACATGCTAAAATATTTTAAGCAATTGAATTATGAAACATCTAAGTTCTCTTTATTGAATTATATGATTGCTTTATTCAGTTACTATTTCTTTTTGAGTTTTTTTATATCCTTGAAAATAATGATTCATTATGAACCCCCACTTTCTCTATTCCCGAGGATACACCTAGTTTCTCAATCTGGTCCCAAGCACCTTTTTTCATTATTTTGTGCTGGACTGTCCTTTTTCATCAGCTTCTATCAATTTTCCATCTTCCCTTCATTCTTTATTTCATTCTGAATCTTCTAATGCATTTACTTTTTCATGATAACATTTTCCTGTTCCTTCTGCCCATCAGTTCAAAGCTACGATGTTTTTCAAATCTCAATTTAAAAATAATCTTCGAAACACTTTTCTCACTGAAGTTGTAAACTAATTTGAAACTGTCTTGTATAATGTATCACCATGACATTTAAAAATTACATACTTAAAGTTCAACATTCACAGTTAAAACACTATACTACACACATTACATAAGTGTTACGTATTTGTTCCTTATAAGACACTAGAGGGAAGCAATATTACTTTTACCCTTCAGAATGTTATGTATCCTTTTCTACACAGCTAGTAATGATAAACCATATTTTTGTAACTCTAATTAATGTAGTCTCCCTGTGTATTCATTTAGGGGGTGTTATTAGGGTAGGGGCAATACTAACTTTGGAATTTATATTAAAATAACTTGCATCATAGAAAAGATTATGTATAAAATTCATAAATGTGAATTTTAATACAAAAATTAAAATTATAAAATGCCAAATTAACACTAATATTAAGTACAAGAACATTTCTATCCTATAGTATCTCATTGCTCATTCCCCTCCCAATCTAACACTACCATATTTATTATTTAGTTCTGCTTGAATTGAGTTTTGCACAAATAGAATCAGATCATTGTCTTCCATTATGTTCTTTTTCTTTTTCTATTTTTATATCTACAAATATATTTGCATATAGCTCTAATTTATTTTCACTGCTTTAAAATATTCCATTGAGTGAATGTATTTTTAATCAACATTAATTTTCACTACCGTTTGTTTTTCTCCAGTTTTTTTTTCTTTTATAATAGGACTTCCAAGAATATTAATATCCATGTGTCCCAGTACACATGAATTTTTATCACAGCAAGTTCTGCTTTCTGCATATATGGGTGTTCAAGTTTACTGGCTAATTCTTGTTTTTCCTCACTACCACTAGTAGTTTATGAGTATGCAGTACAGTATGTGTTCAAAATATCTGGTGTTTTCATACATTAATATTTGCTAACCTGTAAAGTTTGAAATGGGGTCTCATAAAGTGAGTATAATAAACTCACAAGGTTTTTATATGATAATTCTGTTTGATATAATTTTGGTTAAACAATGTACTTCTTGTCCATTTTTACTTTGGGCTGTTTGTATTATTTTGTTATTGATATGTATACAATGTTATTTATCTGAATACTAATTCTTGAACTATTACATTTTGTACATAAATGATTTAATTACATGATTTCCATTTTTTTTGATAGTCTGTTTGCATAAAGTCAACATAAATTTTAATTAACAAATCAAAATATTTCATAACAAATTTGATTCATTTGCTACCCCTAATTCAAAAATCTCATATTTTCTTAAAAAAAAAAAAAGAAATAGCTTTGTTTTTTCATACCAGTGTTTGAAATTTTTTGTTTATGATGTGAATTTTGTGCCTGGTTATATTTTCATATACTTATTTGATCGTTCATCAACTTATATTAAATAATTCATTCTTATTTTATGGCTTACAATGTCACATTTTTTACCTTAAGATTCAAATGTATGTGAATACTATTTCTAGGCTTTTTGTATCTTGATCATTTTATTTTAATAATTGAACCAATACTAGACATATTAAAAATCCCATGACTAGAATATATCTAGAAATTTAGAAAGGAATAGTTTCTAAACTCTAATTCATTTCTGTTATTATTGAATGAGTGCTGACCATTCTGGAACTTTACTCCTTCATTTATACCATTTAGATTTGGCCTACTAAATTTGTTCTTTTCTAAGTATAATTACATTGCTTCCAAGGTCAACAAGCAAAGATTGCAAAATTTGTTATGTTAATTTTATTCATGGAAGTATAAATCTCTATCAGTTTAGACCTGAGAAAATATCTACTTATATAGACTTTTTATTTAAATAATTTTTAAAAAGATTTATCTATTTATGCATACAAAAACTGGGGTATAGGCCAGAGGTGTTGGGGCAGAGAGGATTCACCAGACTCTGAGTGGGGAACAGAACAGTCAGCTCCACTGAGGTACACTGCTGAGGGGATTAGCGGGTGACGGAGGAGAGGTCTGCTGTGCCATTTGGGTCACCACTCTGGCCAGGAATTGAACTATGCAGAGTCATAGTACTGTGCTTAACCCCTTGTGTCACCAGGGAGGCCCTTATTTAAATAAATACTTAATTGATTTTATCTAGTGCTGACCTGTTACGTTAGAACTATTCTTAATAATATTGTGGTGCTTGTCAGATCATTAATATATTTTAATTATATATTTTTTAAATTAGAGGATTTATTAATTACATCAGTTTTGACAGTAGAAATGTAACTCAACTTTTTCGTTTTTTTATATTTTGTTGTCCTTTTTAGCTATTTGCTAAACTCTATCATAATGTAGTTATTTTTAAATTTTTCTTAGTAGAAAATCATCTTATTTGTATACAAAATGTCTGCATTTTGATGCATCACTCCACATTTGCTTCTTCTAGAATGAGCTTATAAAGTTACTGTCATTTAAACTATTAAATATTTTAATCCTTAATGGTAAATGTTTATCTTTTAAGCTAGATTATTGTTCATTAAAGATATATGCCTAGTTTTCAATTATTTTTGTGTTATTGTCTCATAGTGATTTTTTATAATTCTCAGCAGGGTAAAGTTTAGGATTTTTATCTTATAATCCAAAGCTCTTGATTATTTGACCCCAAACCATCTTCCTATAATAGTTAATGTATATATTCAGGCAAATGTTGCTCTGTTTAATTACCCAGTTATAACCTTAATCTTTAGGTGGTTGAGGTCTGGCTGAAGAAAAAAGCAAAACAACAGAATGTAAATATTCAAATATATCAATAAATATTTAGTGATGTTTTTAATCTTTTCTCTTTTTATATGCCAACTTACAAATATATTAAACACTTGAATTTTATGAATTTGCAATAAATCTTAAATGGTAAAATCTGGATCAAGCAAGGGGATGTGGGGGGGATTTGTAAACTAAAAATCTATATTAAAAGCCAATATTAATACCTCATTCACATTCTCTCTCTCTCATCTATCTATTTATTTGAATAGAAAGCAGGCACATTATGTAAATCTGGTGACCATCAGTTCCAACAGATATTCATCATCTAAGGAAATAATTCCATACAGAAAATAATCTATAAAATAAATCTAAATGTCATACAAATATTTCAGGAATGGTTACTATATTTAGTTTATCTCCCCATTTTACTTTTATGAAAAGTAGAAAAAATAATCTAAAAACTTATTTCAACAAGCATTGACTTGGATTATTTTTCATGTGAGACTTGTTATTATTGACTCTTCTATTGTAACATTAGATTTAAAATTACATTATTTTAGATAATTCAATGTTTTAACAATTCTAATTTCTGGTTTTATTCCTTTTTTTCATTCCTTTCTTAATTTGCTTCTCTGGAAATTAGATAAAAAATGTTATTCCAAATCTCTAAAATCATATATATTAACACTGACATCTGAAGATTTGTTTTTAAGTAATACAGTTATGGACTTGAAATAACTAGCTAAATATAGCAAACTAAATATCTACTGCAATTTATAAAATAGCATTCAGAACATGACCAAGTTTTCTCTGATATTTTAAAATTCAGAAACTTGATATTACATTTTATGATATCAGTTTCTGACAGTGTGTAGATATTTATTTTGTTTTGTTCTGATTTATAATTATAGTGTAATTTGCTCAAAGTATACTTGCTTAATAAGCTGAGTCTGATTATGGAACAATACAATTAAGTGTTTTATACCTTTGAAGATAAACTCCTTTGAAAATGGCTTATATCTTAATGGAGTCTAAGGGAACAATTAAAGAACAATTCTTAAATACCAACATTAGCAGAACAAATATGTTTTATTGGATGTAAAATGTGATATTCCTATTGATTCACTGTGAAGCAAGTTTCAATGTGATTTTCTAATATCTGGAGAACATATTATTTTCTAAAAAATGTCTTCCTTATTGTAATAATTATATTTTTTTAATAAATGAGAGAAATTTATATCTCAAAGTTAACACAATTTTTAATTTGAGGGTATCATCAAGAATACACACAGAAAGGAAGCATAGAAGTACTTACAATTACAGTTATTAGAAATTCAATAAAGACAAACCACTTCAAGACACTTTCATAATATTTAAGAATTTCATCTTTATACTAGAAACCCATCAATGTTATTACTTCCAAAATGAAAATGACAGTGACAGCAAGGCCACAAAAATATGCTTAAAAATATTTTCATGAAAAGTTGGGAAATTAAAATGCCTTGAAGGTAAAGAAAAAAAGCTCCTGTGAAAATTAACATTTAAAGATACAAATGAGTATGATAAATCAAGATTGGGGAAAATAAGAAGAGATATCAATAACTACAAATTTCAAATATACCAATTTTAAACTATAAGCGCCCACAAATGTAATGTTTTATATTTCTTAAAATTCATCTTATCTATGCATCATGAAGGAAGATAAGGCATAGAAAGATGGGAGGGAACACAAGACTCCTTCGGGCATGGAGTTTCCAGAATGCAAGTCAGGTAACAGGAGAAAATCCTGTCACCAAAAGGAGAGCTAAAAGAAAGGAACTCCATTAGATTCATAATTTTATCAAGCAACAGCCCAATATGCCAATTTTGACAGAGACAGTGTCATAAAGTTCTTTGTTAAATGTTTCAGGGAACTTGCTATTTAGCCATAAGACAACATAAACATATTACCCTGCTGTGGGTGATGAAAAGTTTAGAGGTCATGTACCACGTTTATGTCAGTAGTGATTATGCAGAAAAGCATCCTGGATAAGAAAAAAACACTTTAAAGCATTAAACAGCTACCCAATCAATAAATAAGGAGGAGGTGAAAAAATAAGAGGTGAATCTAAAGTTAAAATTTTAGTAGAATATACATTTTTGTTTTAATTAGCTCACCCAAATGACCTCCAGCCTATTCAATTTATTCAAATGGAAGTGAACACACACACACACACACACACACACATATATATACAATCATACATTAAAAAACAATACTCCTCAGAGGTTAGACTAATGATTAATAGACAGACAGACATCTTGAAAAAGATGGGGGGAACTGTTAGAAGGGTGAAAATTTCAGGCTCTTACAGAACTTCCAATTTCTGGTTCCTATTACATATTCTATTATTCTATTATATATATATATATATATATATATTTCTTTGCATGATTGTATTTGGGGCCCTTGTTACCTCAGCTGTTGGAAAGAAAAAAAAATGATGTGAGCTGTATTCAGAACATGTCCCTCCTGCCTCAAAATGCAGATACCAAATCCAACAATGCTTCATAAAAATATCTGTTCTCAGATTAAAACAGACTGACATTTAATTTAAAAAATAGCATGTCTATCTGTTTGTCTACTATTAAAAACAATTTTAACTCACTTGAGAAAATCATGGAAACATTCCAAACCTTAAATTTTACTATCTTTGTGGGCTTTTTTTTCTTTCTTTGATCTATAATGGACATTTGGCAAATTGCTCACTGAAGACATTGAAACCAAAGAAAATCAAACTTATGTCACAAATACTGCCTATTTGGAAAAAGATGCTTTTCTTCACAAATAATATCCTGAGCTCTGGGCTTGTATTTATCCTTTGTTGCAACATTTAAATTTCCAAGTTTTCATAGTTAGAGTTTTTAATTAATTTCAATTTCCTTCAATGCAGCTGTTGAAATTCCTGAATAATGTAGCCCTTACTATTTCCATTTAGAATTGCAATATGATCTAAAAATATTACAATCCATTTGTTCAATGCAATGCTTTTGGTGTCATCAGATGGTACTTTTCATAGGACTGTATTAAGTACTTGTACAGATAGTAAGACACATTCCTCTATTGCTACAAATTCATCTATAAAAACGTTCACACATTTATCACAGAAGAAATTCTCTAAGGTCCTTGAAGGGTACGAGGATTGTTTAAGTATGGACTTTATCATATAAATTCTAGTACTCACAATTGGCACTAACATTCCACAGTGAATAATTCCATTCAGTTTTTTTACTTCTGCTTCTAGAATACTCAACAACTGAGAAACACATATACTAATGTGCAAGTGAAAAGTGAGCATCCAAAAGTTAAGTGTTCTTCAAAGGTAGGGTGGATTTTTTATAAAAATCACTAAGTTTACTATTATCTCTAAATTAGACATTTGCCACCAAACATATCACATTTTATGGAAACAAGTACATTTAGAGAAACAACTATTATCTTTCATCCATAGACCCAAATATTAAGTAGAGGGGGAAAAAATGTACTGTATCAGATACTGAGTTAAAAAATAGTCAACATTTCCTTACAAATAAATGCTTTGATATAATGATTTTAAGAAAGACTTATGAGAAAAAATTACAAGAACATTTATGAAGTTTTATATAGCATCTGAAACAATATACTAATCAAAACCACTAAACTTAAAATACTAAAATAGTATCAAAAATAATGTTATAGAACTCAAACTAGTGCAAAGACCTGTTTTAGAGAGGTAGATTTTGTTTCCCTATAATCCTAACCTTCAAACTTCTCAAGTTCCCCAATTCAGAAGTTGTATACATTTATTGTGGGATTCAGATGAAACATACCTTTACATACTAATTCAATAGCAAGCACTAGGATATTCAGGGAGTTGTACAAGAAATAGTCTCATAGGTGCTGGTGGAGTATGTAATGTATAAAATGTATGGAACCTTTGATACATACCCTCATCATTCTACCCACTGGCTTCTATGGTTTGAATTCTGATCACTTTAAACATGGATTCAGAAACAGGATTAAAGTAGTTAGCATTTTGTTTAGGCTCTACAAAAATAAAGAAAAGACTGGGATTTGAATGCAGACTTTCAGAGACAAAAGATGTTGTTAGAAAGAAACTTGACAATCAACAACTTTTAAGACATTTAATTTTATATTGACAAAAAGTAATCAACATTAAATTCATGTAATAGTATGTCAATAAACATGTCCACTTATCCTTCTCAACTCAAAAAAAATTCTATGTGAGAAAATATAAAATCATGGAATAAAATTGTAAGATAGATATATGAACTTGAAATTCTTAGTTTTATTACCTTAGTATTGCATTTATAATTCTAATGGAAATATTAAAATACTGAAATGAAAACCCAGTATTGTGTCAGCTTTGCCAGATAAGGGGTTGAAAAGTAATGTAAACAGTATTTTTATTTTGACAGATACCTAGAGGGTAACCACTCTTTTTATTCAAGGATGTGGAGAAAAAGGAACTCTACTACACTGCTGGTGGGAATGCAAGTTAATCCAGCCACTATAGAAAGCCATATGGAGGTTCATCGATCTACTAGGGATGGAACTACCATATGATCTGGCAGTCCCACTCCTAGGGATCTACCTAAAGGACACAAAACACCGATCCAAAAGAGTACCTGTACCCCCATGTTTATTGCAGCACTATTTATAATTGGTAATACCAAAAGCAGATGACTGGATCAAGAAGCTGTGGTACATATACACAATGGAATACTATTCAGCAATCAAAAATGATACACTAGAGCCTTTTATAGAGATATAGATGGAGCTAGAAGGAATTATACTCAGTGAAACAAGTCAGAAGGCAAAGGAAAAATATAAGATGGCTTCACATGTAGGAGGAATGTGAAAGAACAACTACAGTAAGAAATAAAAAAAGAAGAAATCATAAAAACAAGAGAAAGCTCAAGGAAACTGGCAATTACAACCAAAAACAAATAAACTCAACAAGATCAAAAGGTTAAAGATAGACCAAAGGGAATGTGGGAGGTGGGTGGAGAGAGGGGAGGATGAAGACAGGGAGGAGGGCATAAAGAGCACAAGGATCTGAGGTGATGGTGCACAGGTGAAATGGTGGTGGGAACTCCCTGGGGACTACAAATATTGTCAAATACAATTAAATAAATCTAATAAGAAAACAAATGTTAACAATTTGTAAACCTGAGTAAAAGATATGAGTATTCTATATACTCTTCTATTTTTGAAAATTTTCTGTTAGCTTGAAATAATTACAAAATAATACTATAAAGAAGCAAAAATTGTACTCTAGAATGCCAAGAGCTTTTACATATGAGACACAGTTGGTTATGGAGAGGAAGTGGGGAAGACCAGAGGAAAACAGGAGAATTTGTTCAGTAGACAAATATATCTTGATTTAAGAGCCTGGTGGTCAGAAAGAGAAAGAAAGTACGTAGTAGCCTAAAATCCAAATGGCACTTCGTATAGAGATGAGAGTATGTATATATTGCCCAGAGAAGATTTTCTTGTTGTTTGTATGTTGTAAGCATTTAGAAATTGAAATATTTGTATTTTATGGAGATGTGTAAAAAATGACTTTGTATATTAATGTCTATGTTATTTGTACTTCTATACACTAAATGTGATAAATGTAACTTAAATATAATAAGAGTACCAACACTATGAATAGAGTTAATATGTACTAACTGAAAACTAAAGCAATAATGAGATATTGCCAAGATAAACAACAAAAAGACTTGGCAACAGCCATGTATTATTTATGTTACTGAAGAAAAACAACACTATTTCTTTTTTTAAATATGCCAAAATGTTAATCATATTTGAGATCATAAATGCACTAATTTATGCTACGTTATTGTCTTTTATGCTCTTTATTTAGTTGAAGTGTATTCCAAGATAGGAGGGTGATCTGTTTAATAACTACTAGTATTTAGATGTACTTATGAATTCTGTATAGTGTTTTCTTTTGGATATAGAGTAGTAAATTGGATTTGATGGATGCTGTAATAATAATGGTTATCCAAATAATACTTTCAAATATGCCCATCAGAAGATTTGACAGTCACACTGACTCAATTACAGCATGAAATAATATAAATCTTCACATAATGAAGGATTCACAGTCACTGCAGCACGAGTTCTATCCCCAGCCAGGGAGGAGAATCCCATGGCACAGCAAACCAGTCCACTTCTCCCCTCAGCAGTGTATTTCAGTCATTTTGCCTGTTTTATTCCTCACTTTGCCTCTGGTGAATCCTCTTATTCCCCACACCTCTGACCTCTATCCCAGTTCTTATAAAAAATTAATCTTTAAAAAATATTATAAATCTTTATTAATTTTAAAGTGATTTTTATTGAAGTAAACTTGCATCATAAAATCATTTAAGTTTCTGGTATGCAGCATTATATATCAGTATCTATATGAAATTAAGTTCATCACTAAAGGTCCCATTCTATCTTTCTTCACACCAAACATACTATTTCTTAAGAAACTAAGATACTGTTTTAGCATTCGTGCTCTAACAGTGGGTGCGGTAGAGGAAAGGCCACTTCTTGATCCACAAACTTGTTTGACCAGATTCATGTTTGGGTATGCTACAGATCATCATTTTGGGGCAGAGAAAACTAGGTTTCAGAAAAACTGATGGGCATACAGGATGGTCTACAGATCAAATTAAATAATGGACAAGAAAGGCTTTTAAAAACGCTAAAGGCCCTTACAGATAAGGCACCACTGACTCTGGCAAAGTGTGAAACATACAGTTGAATGAAATATGCGATCTAATGGCCCAGAAAAATCAATAGTATGTTATTTTAAGCTCTATCCTTGACTTATTTTCTACTCAAAGAACAACTTCAGGAAAGAAAGCTAAGCTTCCTGTCCTTGACTTTCTCCTGTTGAATAACATGCGCAATGCTTCTTATTTCTCTGAAAAATAATTTGAGATCGATGCATGAAAAAGTTCCAGTTCAGGAAACTATTACTACTCTCAAAGAATGATAAACACCAGTCTACAGACATTTGGAAATAACATATCCAAATTCTCTAAAGGTCAGAAGTCTAGCACTAAACAGGAATGCAGTATTCTTTCTTCATTTAGGCCAAATTCCTTTGTGACAGCATTTAATATGATTCTTTTACAAAGTCAGAGGATATTGGGTTGGTTGTTAAAATTACAAGTGAAAACTTTTATTCAGTTTAAACCGATTGGTACTGCTAGTGTGAAGGTTAAAAAGTACAAGAAAACACTCCATAAAACAAACTTGCATTCAGGTAAAAGTCCAGATAGAGGGAAATCTGAAAGATCATTCCTATTAAAGGATATATTTAATTAACAAAAGCAATGCCAACTGCCATGGCTGATTGAATCTATTCTTTCTTATCAGTGATCTTCCACTGTGATCAGATCCAAAGGCCAGGAAATTAAGAGTATTTCTTTGAAAGACCCAAATCCTACTAATTTAAAAGGCATTTAAAAAAAAAAAATAACCAAACCATAAGGCAAGGTCAATTCCTTTCATGTCTCATATATTGTGATTATTTTACCTATACCAAAATAATGCCCGACATTGGTTGTCTCAGTGCAATTAGTGCTTATATTACATGGGCTTGGTTTGTTTTGTTCATGACTTTTACCAGCTTGTGTGACCACTAACATCATGTATGAATATATGAAAATCAGTTTTTAGGAGTATGCCGAAAGATCAAGATCTATTCTACAAAAACCAGAATTTTAACATCCCTTGAATGCTATAAAATGCTATTCTTTTCTTTTTAGTGAACATGTATATTTTATTACTTTTACTGGTAAGGGAAAAATGGACAGATGGCACAGAAATGGAACCTAGGAAAATCACTTAGAGTGAAACCAATTTTAATACCCTTGCCAATAAAGTTCTCTCTATACATATGGGCCTGATCTTTCCAGGAAAAAGGGAGTAATTCTTCATTTTGTCCAGGGTATTTAACTCTTTCTACACTCTGGGGCACTATACGCTACATTAAATTATACTAAATAGCCCGAAAGAATTAACACACTTTCCAAATCAAGTCTTTTATTTCTTTCTGCTGGGTAACATCAGGCCAGCGATCATATTAGAAGTTCTAACCAACTCCCACAAGGCACTTTCCCTTATGTCAGTTTTGGCCAGGTGTGATGATTTCCTTTTCTGAACTCCAATAAACTTTATAAGACCTATTCAACATCACTCAAGTAAATCATATAATGGTAAATTTATAGCCCAATGGCACTAAATGATCTAATTGGTTGTCTCTACTGCTGGCTAACTAACTGTATATATTTTTAAAACCAGCTAACCCAGTATTCATCAAAAATTGTGCACATGACCTGCATCATCCCAAAATAAGAGAAAAATTTCACATCACACCATATTTCCTTTAATTATGTCTTTACCCAATTGGTCTTGTAAAATGGACCAGCCAGTAAAGCTTTTTATCCTACCTCAGGGGGTCAAGAGAATAGGAAACCTGTCACTAATTCCTTGCACCTCACAGGCAAAACTCCTTCACCCAATTAACTAACACCAGGTGCACCCTCCAGTGAGTCTGAGGAATGCAGAGAGCTCACAGACCAGGCTTCCATCTTGGCAGAAAGTGAGCCCAGTCTGCACCTGATTAGCAAGTTTTGCTAGAGCTGCAAATAGTTAGTAAATGAATATATTTTCCCCCATGAAATCAGGAAAGATGAAGGATGCTGCATGCACATAATGATTGCCCTGGCTAAGCAATCTCCAGGGCATTAACAGATTATTCTCTATAAGAACAAGTTCATCAAGATAGGCAATTGGCAGCCTCTCAAGCAGATCAAAGTGCTAACCTCACATCTTGACTCTGGTGGCCTGTAACCAACTTCAGTGATGTTTTAGAGTACTTTCCTAATTTTGAAAATTGAAGAGTAAACATAAGCACATTGAGATAAAATTAATGGTGGAAAAACAGCAGCAAAGGAAAGAGAATACAATTTCTAATTTTGAAGTTAAGAATGACTCAAGTGTCTGTAATAAAGGTGGCAGTGGCAGGTAGAATTGATGTAGGTAGGTGCTGTAATCCCAACCACTTATCAATAGATTCAAAACCATTATTGATCTATGACCTCACTAGCTATTTCTCTCAGTCTCAGTTTTCCTCCTCTGAAAAACTGGAAAATTCAAAACACTAAGAGTCCCTACTTATAGAATTACAATTGCAGGGTGATTAAATGAGATAATCAGGGCTTAGAAGAATGGCAGCCACATACTATCCACTCAGTAATTGTTTATCCTTATGATTAGTCAAAACAAGGAAAGCAGCATAATCAGCAAATGAAAAAACGTGTTCTTTCCCAGAAGGCAAGTCTACTGAACAAAAAGTTAAGGCTTTGCCTCATGATTTGGTACCAACTGGCTGGGATCCAGGAAATTAAAAGGGAATGGTTAGGAGCTGTGATTTTCAAAATGTATTTAGCTGTGTCCTAGCCCTGTGTTTGGAGGTGCCTCAGGGTCTGTTCTGTGAAACAGAAAAAGGCAGGGTGGGGTGTGGGGGTGGGATGTTAGAACAGGCAAAGTTTCCTACTCCCACTTCAATCAAAGAGAAAGTTTGCTTTGATCTATTTCTTCTATTAGACTTTATCACACAATTTTATTTGAATAAAGGGTTTGTATGGCTAAAATTTTAAAAAAGCACATGCTTACTATAACCTAAAGGCCATTGCTACTGGCAAGCTGGTTAATACAATCATAGGTACTCTTCTCTTGGGTTACCCCCCCACCCCCAACCTATTTTGGGTGAACACTGAAAATGTCCCTACCAGTATTACTAATATCAAGAATTAACTCATTAGCATTCACTTACATTCTCATTACTAGGTAATCACATACACAACTTTTATTCCACTGGGTTTCTCTCATTTCTGTTCGAGATTGTATTCTATCATAAGTTGCAAAAATCCTAACCAATCATGTGTTCCATGAAAAGGAGTAGTTAAAAGTGCCTGTTTTTTTCTGGGAGAAGCTTATAGCTATCATTATAAGTCAGCCATTGTCCATTCCTTTCTAGAATACAGGCCTGTAACTCCTTAGGAAAGCATGTGTCCAGAAAGCTGCCAAAATCCTCATTTCCATTGAACAGTTTCACAAGAGGGTTTTACGATTTCATCAGAGGAGTAAGACCACATAATACTACATAAGCCTCGTTTTTCTCTACAAAAATCCCTCTATTTTAGTGTCACGTGCACTTCTTCTCTGTGACTTTGACAACGTCATTTTCTAAGAACTCCACTGGCTCCTGTTCTGATTAATTCCCACTCCACTGCTTTGAGGAGTTGGTCAGTCAGGCAGTTTGAGGGAACACAAACTTGGCTCCGGTTCACAGGAAAGATTTTAAGTGGGATCTGGATACTTTAGATTTGAAAACACAAGCCATTCCCCTTAGAATGTAACCTTAGAAAATATAAGTTAAGAACCTCACGGAGTTATGGCTCAACCAGGGAGTGTCAAAACAGCACAATTCAGCCACCGAAACTACTTTAAACAGAATTCCTGGGTTCACTTTGAGCTCTCAAAGAACTTTCAAAGGAATATAAGTTACAACCCACTGCAACACCATTAGTGATTTTTTTCCTTTATCTTCATCTGCTTACTCGAGCACCTTGTCTGCCACTTCTGACAAATTCTATTCTTCTCGCCAAAACTTGAAGAGCCATGCAGTCTTTCCTTCCCTACCATGGCACATGGAACAGCACCTGCTCTTTTCACATAATAGTAACCCAGAATTGGTTGTCTTCTGATGTTACATAGTATATCTGTTTCATCAGGTTTTCTGGTGCATCCCCAGGTGGCTATTTCTAATTCACGTGTGGATTTTTTGCATAAATAGCTGAAATTTGTAGTCATGTGTTTGGGGGATAGTGAAATTATTGGAAGAAATTTAATGACAGTTGTTCAAGAACATTTGTCAACTGTATTTTTTACATTGATTCTAAAAAATTTCCCAACCTGAGTATTATGTTCATTTTTCATGGGTATATACCACCCTCCTACCTCTTATTCCAAAAAAATAATCATAACTAATTTTATGCCATTTTGCAGCCCTGAGACTATAAGCCAACAAATAATTGAAATTTTAGAGACTATTAAATAATTTTTTTGCCAGTTCAGGTATATAAAAATTATTCTTTTCCTGGGTTGGATTTTCCCCCACAAGAAGCTGTTTTAAAACGTCTCTCATTCATGCATAGTTTCAATCATAATAATTCCATTGATTTTTTTTCCCTAATAAATCAAGGGGAAGTAAAATTAATAAAAAAATACTTTTTGAAATGGTTCAAGTCATATATGTAAGTTTCCTCAATAAAATTTTAAAATGTTTTTCTTTAATGTCTACTACTACATACAATAAGCACATGGTAGAACAAAGTAAAACCTTGAAAAAAACCCTTTGGACATGGATTTAAATATATGTGGATATATTGATAACTAAGGATGAATAATGTGTGGGTTCTCATTGGGGTCATAAGTCTAGCTTTCCCTGTGACCCCATTGAGAGACTTTACAAAGAAATCAGAGTGGGCATGTTGAGGTTACTTTTTTTCTTTGAATTTGGATAATTACTTTATAAAATTGGGATAATACTAGCTATTACTGCTATAGGATTACTGTCATACTCAGAGATTATTTAAAATATAGGAATAAAAGTTACCATGAGAGTGTTGCTCAATGCCAGATATTAAAGCATTTCTAATTGTCTATGTTTACACACATGTTTATGCAACTAGAACAGCTAAAACACATTATAAAATCTAAAATGAGTATTTTGTACATGAACTTCTATAGGGAATGGAAATCAAATTCTACTTATTTCTCTAAATACGTGCTATCTAAATTTGTAGCCACTAGTGACATGTGGCAATGAACACTTAAATATGCTTAGCATAAACATTTAATTTTTAATTTAATTTTAATTAATTTATATTTTAAAGAAATATTTAATTCAATTAATGGGAAGCTTTTCTTCAAATTTGAAATAGCTTGAATGGTTGCATCTATTTTTCAGTTAATTTTATTAACTCTAATCTCAGCTAAATATTTCAGGTGAAGTTTAGCATCCAAATTAAGAAGTGTTGTGGATATAGAACATTCACAGTATTTTTAAGACTTGGTATGAAACATACAACATAAAATATGCCAATAATTTTATAATGGTTATGAGTTAAACTTTGGGGTTAAATATCTCATTGAAACTAACTTCACATTTTCTTTATTTTTTTAAAAGTAACTACTAGAAAATTTAAAACAACCTATGTGACTTGTATTAAATTCCCTCTGTTCAGAGAAGTTATACATATACACAGATTAAGTTAAGCTGAAGATAAAATGTCAATTTTGTGTCCAGAATAAACAGCCTGGAGTCTGAGGGTTGTGTATAAAGTGAGAGGCACATGATTGGCTTTGTATTTCTAATTAAAAAGCCTGGTTAATTTATTAATATCACAAACATCAACACTTTCAATTTAGGTTGTGTAGAATGTTTTTATTGTTCTTAGAGTCATAAATAAGTAAAAATTAAAAAAATCCTTAAAATAACATTTAGAAGGCATAATAATTAAAAACACAATGATTTATTTACTTTTAAGCTTATTTGCAATACTAAGCATCATTCTAAATTAAAATTAACTCCTTGAATGACATATTCCTATACAGCTCCTTCATTTTTTATTCAATAAATATATATTTATAGACACGTCCCTTGGTGCTAGGATATTTATCAAGCAGACATTTCAACAAAGTAAATAAATTATAAAAGCTAATGAATATTAATAAATAAATTGAGGACTCTGAGGTTAAGAGGGAGGGGAAGGGAGAAAAGTTCAAGGGAATAGAAGGGACATTGGTGGGGAGGGGGGATTTGAAACAAGTATGCACCATGGTGGTCCACCTGCTGCTGGTTACCATTCTGTGTAATGTTACTTGCTACTCAGGCTTATCTATAGTGTACTTACGTTTAATGTTCATGGGGATAATTAGATGTGTGAGGTGGAGCGGGTATTAGGAGAATGAGTATTTATAATGGGGACAGAAACAACCCTTTTCTTGTTTGAACAATAGTGACAATGATCACTGGAGTAGTAATAACAATAAATGATTACTGAAGCATTTATCTAGAAATATACTTAGAAAAGAAAAATAGCAATATTTAGACTTCATGTTCTAATGAAACTAAAATGGATCGCAAATAATTATACATGATTTAATATATAGAAATAAAATAAATCTTTTCAAAGACCAACACAATGGAATTCAATTTTTATTGCACACTGGATGGATAAATCCTCATTAGACTGCCCCAAAATCAAAATAATACCTGAGCAATTAGTCAATGAATCTGATTACCTCTTATTTGATACTTTAACTACAAAATGGAATTATTTAGATCATATACTTATCAGGGTAATTCTGTCCTCATAAATTGAGTTTGTGTTTCCTCCTCTTTATTTTTTGGAAGAGTTTGTGGGGGATAATATTAATTTTTGGAATGCTTGGTAGAATTCACCATAAAATCATCTGACCCCGGGCTTTTGTTGGGAGGTTTTTGATTCCTGATGCAAACCACTTATTAATACTAGTCTGTTCATGGTCCCTAGTTCTTTCTTATTCATTCTTCTTGGTAAGCTATGTGTTTCTAAGACTTTATCCATTTCGCCTAGGTTTCCAATCTGTGAAACCAGATTATTATTTATTGACATAAATACTTCATGGTAGTCACTTATAATCTCATGTATTTCTGTGTTATCAGACATAACATCTCTTTCATTTCTAATTTTGTTTCCTTTTCCTTTTTCTCATCAGTGATACAGCTAAACATTTGTCCATTTTGCTTTACTGATCTTTTCTGTTGTCTTTTTAGTCTCCATTTCTTTGTTTTTGCTCTGATTTTTGCTATTAAGATACAGAGTTAAGATGTTTATTTAATATTTTCAAATGTAGCTTTTATAACTCTCACTTCTATGCTAGCATAGCATTATTACATATTTTGAAAATAATTTGAGTATTAAAGTATATATAAACACCAAAAATATTCTTACAAGGATATGTGTTTTATAAGGTATTAAATTATTTTCTTATATTCAACTTCATAAGCATACCTTACAAATCCAAAGAAATGAGAACAATTTGTAATATCCATTGTTTCTTTCAGTGGAGATTTAAAGCTTTGACATAGTATTAACTTTAAAGCTAATTTATATTTAAATGCAGTACAAATCCTTAACATTTTATGTAGAACAAACATTTATGTTTTCATAGACTCCACTCTGAGGAGATACTTGTTGTAGTATGAATAAGAAAGAGTTTAGTAAACTTTTTCCAAAATTCATTTTACACTCAGGTGTGATGTTTTACTAGATATGGAATTCTGCATTCATGTGAAGCCAAGTTTAAATTAATTTTCTTTGTTTATATTGTATGTAGTCATAAGTTACTTTTCAAAAGCTGAATTTCACTTTTAATGTTACCATGTTAATATATTTACAACGGATTCTGTTAATAACAGTAACACAAATAATTTACTAATATGAAACTCATGCACTTCAAAGTGTAGAGGTAATATTTTATGTATTATATGATTATAGAAATTGAGTCAGTGATAATAAATGCCATCTAAGATGGTGTAAAAGAGTGGCAGAGTTGAATTCCGGGTTAAGAGTGTTTTCTTTTTGCTGTTACACAAAGCTGCTTTCTTTTCAAATTATTTTAAAAACTCTTTATTCACTTTGTTCTCATTTAATATTTTATTTAAGGTAAATGGCTTATTCCAAGAAATAGGACTTCAAAACAATCATATGTGAAACATGTGTACGTGGCACATTATCCACAGAAAAACTCAATAGGCTTAAATTTTTGAAGTCTCCAGGCAAGGAAAAAAGAAAAGTTAGAATGAATGACAGACTTAGTTGAGAAAGCTACACAGTGTAAGACACCTCAGTTCTGGTGAGGTCATGAGGCAAAAATGGGTGCCATGTTTAGCCACAGTAAAGTGAATGAACCCAGTGCCAACTTGAGATGCTTATACATTCCTCTTCAAATGTTGTGGTTAACTTCTCTTAAGAATGTGAACGTTGATTTAAATAAGTTTCCAGAAACTGAATTGTTTATTCCAACTTTTTCCAAAAAGCTTTGATATGTAAATCAACTTGGAAACAAAGATATTTTTGTCTCTTAATGTTTCCATGCTCTCCATGTGTTAAATGGCAACCTTGGAATAATTTCCCTTGATCTATAAAACAGACCTGACATAGATTTTGTGAAGGTCAGGGTGAGATGAAGACATTTAAATCAATCCAACCAAAATGAAACAAATTTGCATTGTCCTAGGTATATGAATTTGCAAATTTAAATCCCTGTCCGACATTGTGCCTAAGTCAAGTGAGCAGAACTTTGGAGCCTGAGTTTTATTATCTCTCAGATGGGGATAATCATACTGACCTACTGAGTTTCAGAGGAATTAGTGTTCATACAGATGAACATTTAACTAGTTCTGACTTAGGTGAGTGCCCAACCAATGATAGTTATTTATGTGGTTACTGTTGCTTTTGTGAACATTATGTTATAGATCAGGATTGTGAGGCTGCTGTACATACTAAGGAGAATAAGACATTATCCCTGAAAATTAAAAAATAAATAAATAAATAAACACACACAGAGAGACAAAACCAAAAACTTAGACTTCAGTAATGAAATAAATTATTTTGGAAGAGGAAGTTAGGAAATGGGTAAAGGCAGCCAGTTAGGAACAGGGCCCAAAGGCCATTTATGTTTGATTGAGAAACAATCACAGACCAGGAAGATACCTTCTCTTCCTAAAATTCAATTAAAAATAAAATGTTCAGAACTCAAACATAGTGGTACAACAGCAATGAACCAAAGCTTGTTTGGGGAAAGTAGACTGGTTAACATGCAAAAATTCAATGGACCTACTTAACTTAGGAAATCTCCATAGGCCAAGCCATTCAGCATAAGACGTAACACTGAGACAACCAATGGCCAAACCCTTACTCCTTTCCCCCTGTATTTGTGTCAATACCTACTTCTTGCCACTTCAGTAACATTCCACTAGGGACCTCTCTATGCTCACAGAGCTTTCTTGTCCTTATTCTTATCTACCAATAAATCTCTTGCTCTTCTGTAACTTTGGTCGCAACACTGAATTTTTCCCTCTTGGAAGATAGAAAATGAGTAAGAGCCTGCCTGGGATCCTCAGACTCTGGACCCACTCCCCAAAAAACCCTATTGAATTTTAATATACTGTGGGTGTTCTATTGTATTTGAAGTCTGGTTCTTAAGAGACGAAGAATCCTCTCTTTTACCTTCCATGGAGGATAAGCTTCAGGAGACTCCAGAGTTGTCTGTGTCTCTGTCTTATAGGGTGTTAGATGTCCAGTATTATCCTCTGACAGATGTTGAATCATGCAAACTCTTTTCCAGCCCATTACATTTCCTATGCTTTAAATATACATCTCTCTCTTTTTTAAAAAAGATTTATTTATTTATGCATACAAGCACTGGGGTATCGGACAGAGGTGTGGGGGGTGAGAGGATTCACCACAGAGAACGGGGAGCAGAACAGGCAGATCAACTGAAACATACTGCTGAGGGGAGCAGCGGGCACAGCAGGAGAGGTATGCCGCGCTATGTGGGTCCCCGCCTTGCCGGCAGCGGGGATCAAACTCGTGCTGCAGTGGCTGAGGTTTGCTTCATAGTGCATAGTGCATTGCTTAACCCACTGCGACCAAAGTTACATGCACCACCATGGAGGCCCTTTAAATATACATCTCTTTATAAATATTTGAATTGTGAATATGTTCATAATTAAACTTTCTATAATATAGACATAGATAAGTCTTCTTAGAACTTTGCCCATCAAGAAAGATTTCTCCTAATCTGAGGCCAACATATTGATCAGATGGAACTTGATCTTAGTAGAGTTTCCTCATTCTGCCTTGTGAATCACTTGCCATATGACCACCATCTGTGTTATTTTTTAAACAAACAGATATTCACTACAAATGTCAGCATTGGCATTTTAAAACAAACAATTAAATTAAAAGTTTGACAAACCAGGAGGGGATATTGTGGATTTTCAGAAACAACATCTTTCACCAATTTCAGTCAGTCTTTAGTTTTCATAGATGTCAGTAACAATTGCCTTTGTGTGCTCATTACTTACTGTTTATCAACAAAATGGAAAGTGTTATGATTACTAATAACTTTCAGTCCTAATCCTATACTGAAGCTGTCCTATTGACTAATGATGGGCAATTCTTTTGAGAAAAGATTTATGATAGAAAATAAGGCAATGGATATTGTTTATTCCAAAATATTCTAGTTAGTTCTGTTATTAGGGCTCTATGTGTGTCGCTAAAATTTGCTGTTCTGTGCAAAGTCATACAATAAAATTGACTAGGTTTATAAAATAAATTGAGTTGTGTCACCATCCTCAAATACATCATCAGTGAGACTTAAAAACAAATAGACACCAAAAAATTGACAGCTAATTTATGCAAAATGGTTAAGAAGTACTTAATTATTACAATAAATGTGGCATTGTATTTAAAAAAAAAACACCTGAGGTTTGCTTGTGGAAATTGGTGTGGAAATGTTGCAGAATACAGTTCATTGTGAAGTAGTAGTAGAAGGATTATTTGAAATCAAATGGGAAGTTGTAATCTCAGATGTGGACAGGTATGGCTCATAACACATGGGGTGAACTGAAATAGTTCACAGATATTTGAGGTGCATCAGTTTGTGTATTCCCACTTTCTGGTTCCTGTAGTATTTCATGGATAAAAAATGTACATAAATAGTGAAATATCTGGTATGCTGAAATTGTTCCCTAATACAGCAATAAAGCTACAAGGTAATCTGTTTTCAAAACAAGCATTACAGTAGAGCTGCTTGTTGACCATTTCATGAATTGGATTTCAAAAGTGAACACCTTAATTATTTCTGTCCTGAATATAACCCCTGCACTGACCTTGTAGAACATTCATGAAGGAACCAAGTTTTGACTCAGATGGATTTGAATTTGATCCTGTCTTTATCTGTTTGATTTTGAAAAAGAAAAAAAAAAACATTTCCTTAATCTTTTTAAGATTAGATTCCTAACCTGTAAAATAAAGACAAAAATTCCACCTCATAGGGTTACTATGATGATTAAAAGATACATGCAAACTCCTTGGAGAATGACTCATGTTAAAAGGTCTTAATAAATGACAGTTATTCTTAATGTTTTAGTCATTCAATAAATATATTATTGTGCTGTACAAATGTTGCATTTGCTGCTCTTGTTATCTGAATGTAAAACTCAATTTTTAAAGGAATCTTTTTAAAGCTTAGATTTCTATAAAGTGCTTGTTTTCTTAGACTTAAGCAAACCTAGTCTCAGGATTTATGTTCAGCTCATATTTAAGGCCACATTACACAAATTGCTCTGCGTTTGTGTTGTTAGAAATTTGAAGTTATTTTTGAGTGAGTGGAAACTGTGTCTATTATGTTATTAAATACTCTTGAGTATTCTTAATCTTTGTGGCTTTAGCAATTAGTGGTGTAGGAAACTTTGCCCCCAAAAGTAGTTGTAAAATTATTACTGAGAGGAAAACTTGAGGAATGTCTAAATTATTTCTGGTGTCCCACTCCATGGTCTGTCATTGATTGCAAACATGAGGGATATCACACCAAGTGAAATAAATAGGAACTTAGTAGATGGTTAAGAATGTTGAGTGTGGGTCTTTGGATTTTCCCAATAATGAATCGTTTCCACTGGAGACTTAGAGCATGACACAGGATAAGGAATCTAATAAATTTACATAGATAAGTATATGTTGAGTTTAGGAAGTTCCTAAATTATTATCACTATCATCATTGTTATTTTCTTTTATTCCATATTATTTTTTAAATTACTTTTAACAAATTTATGTTATTTTCAAGCAGTCTGATAGGATATGGCAATGCTGATATTAATGCTGAAAGTGATGAAGACATGGGTCTTCTTGATCCTCCCTCATGGTAATAGGAGTTAAGTCTCAGAAGTATCATGCTATCACCACTGTGACCTGAGTTTGATTCCACACCAGGGAGTTGATCCACATGGCACAGCAGACCTCTGCTGTCTCTCCTGCTGTTCCCCTCAGCAGTGTATTTCAGTAGATCTGTTGGTTCTTCTCCACACTCGGTCTCTGGTGAATCCTGCACCTCTACACTCACTGAATCTGGCCTAAACTCTAGTTCTTGTATGAAGAAAAAAAATGGTCTTCTTCTTTCTTAGAGGACAAAAATACATGTGAAGAAGTCATTCTATTTATCATAAAATGGATGTAAAGTCCAGTCATGGACGTGTGCCCATTGCACTAATGCGGCCCAAAAGAAAAAATAGGTAACTTTGGTTGGAATAATCAGAAAAGTATCCCAAAAGTATTACTAAGTGTTTTTGAAGTATATACAGAAAAGTATTGCCAGGTAAAAAGATCAATACTTAGAAGAACGGCACGTTAGAGGAAAGATCAGTTCCACTGCTGAGGGAGGCTGGCTGCGGGACAGAGCCCATTCCTGCAAGTCATGAGCCAGGAGTTGGTGGAAGAGCACTATGTGTCAGTTTATTCTCTGATGGTTAGACTCCCTCAAATATAATTAGAAATTATATTTTACGTTGGACCAGGCTGTGTGTTAAGGACTGTTGAGTATGTTTTGTGCTTATTTCTATGAGTGAAATCCACAATAATAACAGAAATTTTGTGTTATACAGCAGCTTTGACAAACTAAAGAGCAGTGTATTAATCTTGGAGAAAGTTGGACATACTGCTAATTTGAGTCATGGAGGAATTACTTAAAAAACTTTAAGAGGAAGTGAAACTCAGGGTCAGGGTCAAGACCCAGTCACATTAGCAGCCTTCTCTTAATGCACAATTCAGAATTTGCAAACCTGAATTTTGGAGAAAATGCATGTAGATCTTTTATTATTATTATTACTAGTAGTAGTAGTAGTAAGTTTAGCTTCCTTAACTTTGTTTTCCAAATACTTGATTCTTTCAATTCATGAGCACAGTTAGCTTGCAATGGTTCTTTAATTCCTTTTAGGTACTCAACTGTCTCTCCTTTTTTTTCTTCCTAAGCTCAGCCTTTATATATTTAAATATTCAGATGTTACACAATAATAAAAGAAAATATTTACTTGGCTTGTGCTGCCTCTTTCATGGCATGTCATTTCTCTCTTTCATTCCAATGCCATTATTATTTTCTCATGATTAATTTATACTCATTGCTTCTACCTACTATGCATTCATGCCCCTTTTAAAAGCTCTGCTATCCAAATTCCAGGCCCATCATTCTTTTGCAACAGATCCTTCAGAGACCTCAAATGGCTTTCTTCCTGCTAATTCCAGTGACCTTTATCCCCTTCATATTCTTAATATCTGGTGTATTTCACATCACTTAAACATACTTCTTCCTTGATGTCTCAAACACTACTGTATATTGGATTTCATTCTTCCCTTCTAGCCACGGTCATGGTTTTAAACACTATCTCTTTTTGATAAACTCTGCCTTTTATATAAAAATTCATCTAATTTGTAGGTGAAGTCCCATCTAGTTCATTAAATAATATTTTGATATTGTAGTATTTGAAATATGTTGTTTTGGTAAAATGTATTTTGATAGCAAGGTTTTACCGCTGTATTTATGAAATTAAGAAAACAGAAAAAGTTTATTGTTTTGACAAATATCAGAATCTAAATATCCAAAAATTTTGAAAACCTTAAGCTATCTGAGTTAATATTTTCAAAGTGCTTAAGTCAATATTATATATAGACATAGTTGGGAACACATTTTCAAACATTTCACTCATTTTTGCTAATATATTGTGTATGAAACTTGAAACAACATAATGTCAAATATTTTTTTTTTATTTTTCATTGTACCTTTTCCCATTAACTCATAATCATTTGGTACTGGAAATTTTTCCAATGTAAGATCATATAGAATTTCTGCATCTTCTTGCATTTTTTTGTGAGCATATTATCCAACCAACAAATTCAAAACTAATACCTCACTAGTCAAAATAAAAGGCAAGATGGGAAGAAAGCAACTAATCCTATATTTAAATATGTGTGGTCAACTTTTTAATGAAAACTTGATTTTGTACATTTTAAATTAAATTGCTTTGTCCAGAATGGTTAATAGTTGTTTGCAGTTTATTGATCAAATTTTGCAAATGGTTTGCATCTGGAGTGCACATTATTTAAGGCAATTAAAACTTATCAAGTTGATTTAATTTTTGTAAATTGCCTTTATATTTTTTTAACATTGTGCTTATTAATAGCAACAGAAGATTTCAAATTGATTAAATAGAGAGTTGTATCATTATTTTCAGGATGACATAACAAATGAAACAAGGAATCTTTATACATCAATTGCTAAATTGTGGACTCGATTTTTATTTACTTGTTTTTCATAAAATTCTCTCCCATATTTTTTTTTCCATTAAGACTTTACCTCTCAATATCATTATTTTGGGTTATTTGTATGTGGCATGTGTCAAGCACTTCATGCTTCCATCTCTATTGTGATTCATTTAGCCTGAAATATTGTTCTAAACTCTGAATGTCACACAGTTAAATTATATTGAAGTACTGAAAAACAAGGAAAGATGTGGATGGTGAGAATGCTAAGCAAAACTTCCTTCAAACAAGAAAAAAATATAAGAAACATTTTTTTTTTTTTTTTTTTTAATTCTGGGAAAGAAAACAAGGGAAACACATAATCTCTGTTTTCTCATATTTGAACAACTGCCATTTTGGAAGGAAAAAGGATTTAGACTCATGTTGTTCCAGAGGACAGAGATATAAATAGTGAGGAGTGAGGTATTTTGAAACTCACAATTAAAAGAAAGGCATACTCTGCCTGAAGAAATAGTAATTCCAACTGGAATTAGAAAAACGAATTCTCAGCGGGGTTGTACAAAGGATTTATGAAGAATTTTAGCAAATACTTTCAAAGCAACTTTCGAAAGTCTAAGACATGATTATTCTTAATGCATTCTTTGAAATGGATCAAGGCTCTTCTCATAAAGACTTCAACAAGAGATTTTAATTGCTGAGATATCAAGCACCGTAGGTCTCTGAATCATGATCTCACACCAAGTGTAAACAGACTCTGAAGTATTTTAAGTAGAAAAAAAATCAAACTTTTCATAGCACATCTTGGATATATTCTCTTCCCTCTGGTCTCAACAAATCTGCAGGTAGGAATCAATATCTTTATTTGCTATTCTTCAAAACACCTTCACACAATTTCTATGAGTCAAACTTGGCTAAATAATTGGAGAGATAGACCCATTTCACACAATGGAAACTGAGTATTAGCATGCTAGGTTTTAAAAGGTCTTCAAAATACTATAACTTTCTAGTGACCATCTTGTTCTTTAATGTTGTTTACCTCCTGGATTTTCTGAACTAGAGTTATTATTAAAGCTGCTACCTCACTGTATTACAAAAGGTGATTTAACTCTTCTGTTCATTATTCAACTCGGGGGATTCTATACTCTCCACTTCATGTGTATACTATACTTGGATACATACCATCTAATACCTTTCCCCAACACACTCCCAGCACGTATGATTTAAAAAGATATAATTGTTTTGGTGACATTTTAAATAAGATAACAATCTTCTCATTTATTTGCTCAACAAACCATTTATACATCTAAAGATCTAGGTCTAATTGATATTTCTTAAAATAGTTTATGTATTTCTTTTTATTTAGTAGTATCTCTCCTTATCTGGAATGAATCAAACTTGTATCTATTCAAACTATTCAGCTTTTAAGTTTGACCAATTTTCATGTTCTGCATGAAACTTCCACTCCAATGTACACTGATATACAGGGTTTTATTTTCTGAAAATTCATGGACTTATTCTCATATTTTAAGAAATTATTCCCACTTAATGATATTATATTTTTCACTGATTTGTGAGATTTTTAGACTGATACTAAGATACGGTGTTTGTGTATGTGTATTTGAATAAAACCAAAATGATGTAACATTTTTTCCAAAAATATCTGTAGACCACCTTGGTTGATTAAAGCAGAGTTTCCCCTTGTCATTTCCTTTAATTAGCCTTAATTCTCAGAAATCAGATTCAAGAGGTACTTAAACTCTTCTAATAAAAATGAAGTCTAGACTTAACTGTCAAAATGGAAGTCATAAATCCTATGAAACACAATACTTTGATTTCAATTCTACCTATGACTGGTAATCTTTGGCAAGTAGAAGGTCATTCCTTCTAATATTACATTTTCCATTCCCACTTAGCAGGCATGATATATGAACAAATTTTAACAACACACTTTCATCTTTGTCTTATACACAGAAATATCAGCATGATTCATAACTATGAATTATGGAACTGTATGCCACTATTAATGCTTTTCTTTCTTACACCCAAGCAGCTCAGAACATTTTGACTCAATTAACTCTGCATGCCCAAGATTCAAATAATTTTTCTCTGCCTGAATTACATCTTAGTAATTTCATTGTTATTATCCCTCTAAAAAGTCAGCAGTATGCATCCTTCTGTAGTCAGTACTAGGAAAGTAACAGAACTGGGGGAGCATTCATAGTTTGTCCTGGATTAGATCACCAATTTATTGGTAAACAAGTCAGTCCATAGAGATGGTTTGGATATAGAAACAGAGCAGAGAAACAAGCCATTGTGAAAAACTGGAAAAGTAAAGCATTCTGCCTCTGAAAATGATAAAACACATGATCTTAGATTAATCTCTTCATCCCTGGATCTACTTGTCTCCTTTAACAAAATAGGGAAAAAATATGATACACTTTCCAGGCGTGAGTTTGCAAATAGTACCTATAAAACTCCTATTGTGTATGTAGATATGCATGCATGTATCTATTTTGATAGTGGCACAAAATAAATTCTCCTATGTTTGAATTGTTCTCCCATGCTTTAATTATAATGTCAATGCTGCTAATATTTAAACTACTAAGAATTTAGAACATACCGAGAATTGTGATAAATTGGGTATTAAAACAAGCTTCATTAGGGGCCACCCTTGTGGTGCAAGGGATTAAGGCTCAGCATTATGCAGATATATGCAGTCAGCATGAGTTTGATCTGCAACAGGAGTTTGATCCCCAGCCAGGGAGGTGACCCAAATGGCACAGCAGACCTCTTCTGTCTCATCCACTGCTCCCTCATCAATGTATTTCAGTCCGTCTGCCTGTTCTCCTCCCCACTCTTTCTCTGGTGAATCCTCTCACTCTCTGCACCTTTGGCCTACACCCCAGTTCTTGTATGCATAAATAAATAAATCTTTAAAAATATAAAACAAGTTTCATTAAAATGATAATGTTATGACTTGGTATTACTTATGATGCTCTTTTCATACTCTTTTACGAAAATATGCACAAGACTGTGGCTGAGTCATAGGATTAGAAAAATAATCAAAAATGGTTTCCTAGGGAAACTGAACTCAAACAATATTCTTGGAAACTATAAAATTCAGGGTTATTTAAGATCTTCTTAAACATGCTTTGCTTCTTGCTGTGTTATAAGTCTCTGATGAATGTGAACTTTCAGAATATGACCCTGTAAATGCAAGTTCACCTCTGGGAAACCAAGACAAGTTGAAGGTTCATGTGCATTTTTTTTCTTGCACAGACCCATTTATACATTGCTCAAAATTTGGCAGCAAGAATCAGGCTTGGTGCTAAAGAACCTCACTTATTTCAAAAAAGCATTTTTAAATCATCTTATTTTCTTCTCTGGAATGAAAAGTTCTGGTTAATTATTTATGATAGCCCTATTAAGACTGTATAAAATTGATGTGAGTTCTACTTTTTGAAATTTCCCTTGCTACTTTAGACTGTAGCAAGGAAGAAGAAAAGAGCTAGAGAGTAACTTCTCAGAAAATTATTCTCTGGTTAACATCTAATTTGTTGCCTTGAGATAAAACATTTGAATTAAAGAATGTTTCAGAATTAACACTGATGAAATATGACAAACCCCAAATTAATGATCTTAAAAACTGAAATTTCTCTAGACATTACTATGCATTTTCAAGAAATATCACTTTGTACTTTCTTGCAACTTTTGCTCGCTTCCCTAACCCTCCTCCAATCTGCACATTCTTTATCTACAGGAAATGTGCACAGAAGTTGGGAAATTTCTTTTTTTAAAAAAAACTTTGAAGAAAATCAGCAAGCTATTCCATTATTTTTCTAATCAAACATCTGCTATTCTAAGCAAGAGATTGTGGAAACAGCAACAACAAAATAAAATTTTGATGGTACATGAAATCAGTGTACAGAAATTCCATTTGAGTTTTCTAACTCAAATGCTGCTAACTGTAGCTAGTTTATTCAACCATTTATTTATTCAACACTTATTGAATATTTTGGAGTCAGGATTTTCCTTAAGAAATGCATCGTAATAAAAGATGACGGTGACTCAGTCTCTGTCCTTGAGAAACTTTTGTCCTACTTGGGAAGGAAGGCATGTTGTAAAGCAAATTGCAATATAATAAGGTAAATGATGACTGATTAATAAAGATGAATGTGCATGAGAAAATGGAGGCATGTTACTCCCTGAGAAGGGAAGGCATTTGCTGGTAGACACAAGATTGGGGATGCTCAGGAAGTTCCCTCTTAGAGAAATATGTGGTTACTGGGACTTTAGAAACTACAACTCTGAAACAAATTTGGAGTTGGAGGAAAGTGTTGGAGTAACTGCTACAATTACATCTCCTGGTCAAAGATTTTGAACTGAATTTTCTTTAATAAATGAGAGCTAAGAGAGAATTGAGTACATTGGAAAGTTGTGTAAAACCTTGAAATTAAAATTTATCCAAAAAATAAAACTTCAATTAAGGTAATATAATAGGAAATAATTAATTGCATGAACAGCTAAAAACAAATTATAAAAAAGATGATTAGTGTACTTAAAATATGCCATGAAGACAATACAATCTTGAAGCAGTGGTTTTAATTTTCAGAACTTAAAAGTTCATAGGTAGAAAACTTAGACCGAAAGCAGTGATGGTATTTGTCTAAGCAAGAACAAAATACATAATTTGAGGCATTTCAATTTGCTCTATGTAGAATCAAGCTAGCATTCTTTAAACTCAAAGCATGTATGAGAAACAAAGTTTAAACCTTCAATCCAATTTTCCTGCAGGAAGAAAAATACATTGGGGATAATCTTATGAATTATTGACATATGCGTTATTTATTTTAAGCTTATTCTAAATAAAAATTATTACTTTTTCCAGCTCATATATATTGGTCTGAATTAAGAATATGTATGTGTTTATATACATGTAGTTTATAAAGAATATAAAAGTCTTAAACAAATCAACTTGATATTTAAGTTTTAATGCATAAGATATACTTTTATACATAACATGCATTAAAATTTAAACAACAGTATATCAAGATGTATAAAAGAATACTGTGTGAAAGAAAAAAGTATATAAAATATCCTAAAATATATTTATATGTTAACTTGTTTTATGTGTTAGTATTCATATTTTCAAATAAAACATCTATCATGTCTGTTTATATTAATGAAACTACTGAAGCAAATGTACCTATTTTTGCATTTATTTTTTAAAATTTTGTAATGTTTAGTAATAAATATATGGCACTTCATAAATTTTTTAAAAATTTTATTGTTTTAAATTAGCTTTATTAATGTAACTCAGTGGCTATTTTCATGGAGATATTATAATCAAATATAATAAAAATTATTTAAGAAATGCAGAAATAAGGTATAGGCTTATATATAAACTTGCTAAACATTCCTGAACAAGTCTGGATTGAATTAAAACAGTGTTGTAATATTAGGAGATTCTCTCCTTTCTTTGATTTTAAATTTCAAACATAATTGATTGATTTGCATTTTTTTAAGATTCATTTTGTTTTTATTTATGCATACAAGAACTGGGGTATAGGCCAGAGGTGTGTGTGTGGGGGTGGGGTGGTTGAAAGGATTCATCAGAGACAGAATTGGGAGCAGAATAGGTGGATCAACTAAAATACAATGCTGAGTGAGAGCAGTGGACAAGACAGGAGAGGTCTGCCGCACTGTGGATTAGCTCCCTGGCTGGGGACCCAACTTAGGCTGCTACAGTGACGGCGCTGGGACTTAACCCCCTATGCCACCAGGGAGGCCCTGGTTTGCGTTTTATAAAGCTTCATAGGGATTTATAACTGCATGTTAAAATGATGTAAACTCTATTTTACAGGTAACAGTGTGAAGACCATTTTCAGTTAGACAATTTCCTAGAGGGTTGATGACTGCTAAAAAATGTAGCAAAACCATATAGTTTTTTGATATCAAATATTAACCATTTTTATTTTAGAAGTAAGTACTCAGTAATTGAAATTTTACCTTTTGGGGCCACAATGTTGAATCACAGAAAATATTTGCAGTTCTTAAACCTAAAGACTTGATGGAGCTTTTGTATTTTACAAGAAAATGTGGGGAACCTGGAAATGTATGATCAAAGACCAATTCATAGTTGTACCCAATCACATTTTTAATAAAAAGATTGGTTTATTGTTTAAAAAACTGTTTCTCCTTTTTGCAGGTTCAGAGTTACACTACTTTATCCATTAGCTTTCCAGTTAATTGAGGTCATATCAATATCACTGAAAGTGATGTGCTCCACTTTTAGATCCACTAAGATACAAGCTTTGATGCAATTTCCTGTTTCCTCCACTTGTAGGTTAATTACAGATAATCCCAACAAAACTCAATATGGAAAGAGTCAGTGTCCCTGATTTATCATCACTAAAGATCCCCAATGAGGGACCAAAGTGAAATATTCTTTAAAGAAAAGTGAACTTGCACATAATGTCAAGTCAGAAAATTTGAGGTTGTTTGTTACAACAGTGAGATGTTCTGGACTAATATGGAAATTAATACTTTCAGCAGATACAATGTATCAAAAAGACCTACAATATAAGGTAATAGTTTCATTGGTGGGCAGCAATCAGTAAGGAATAATACCCTCATTTAAAATTGTTTTATAGATCATACTACCCAATCTCTAACTCTAGGGTAGGTCATTGGAAAGAATTAGATCAATGCTTTATTATTATTAAGTCTTGGCTTTCCAGTTAAAGTATAGTAAGAAGAAATGCTCTCAAGTGAGAATTGTTTAATTTTTAACAAAAAACCAAAAAATTGGGCAAAGTGTAGAAATTAAAAGTCTTAAAGTTTTGGAAAAGAAAATTGCTGCTAGAAACCAAATAGTAAGCTTTTAAACTAAGGTAGTTTTGAGTCCTAAGACCCAGAGTGATTTCTAGTTAAAAAACAAAAAAAGTCAAATATCAAACACATCGTGTTAACTTTCCATATAGATTTAATGTTTCATTCAAATTGCCTGAAGAGGGGCCTCCCCTGGTGGGGCAGTGGGTTAAGCAACACACTATGAAGCAAATCGCAGCCACTGCAGCACGAGTTCGATCCCTGCTGCCGGCCAGGGGGGGACACCCACATGGTGCGGCAGACCTCTCCCTTTGTGCCCGCTGCTCCCCTCAGCAGTGTACTTCTGTTGATCTGCCTGTTCTGCTCCCATCTCTCTGGTGAATCCTCTCACCCCCCACACCTCTGGCCTGTACCCCAGTGCTTGTATGCATAAATAAAAATAAATCTTATAAAAAAATTAAAAAAAAAAAACAAAAACAAATTGCCTGAAAAGAGTCAGCAGTAGTTTAATTAGCTTTCAGAGTTATGTTTAGAAAAGAAATTTGGGAAAATTGCTGGAATGAGAATTGATTGGATCGTAAACATCATATGTTTTTGAAGGAATTGTATCTCAAAGAAATTCTGAAACTGGAATTTCTATCCCCTCCCCCAATATTTTTTATTTTGAGGCAAATGTGTAAAACGACATGTCAGTGATGAGAGGTCAGTGGGTGTGCTTATGATTGCTGCTTAACTCTGTCTAGTTCTTTCCATCTTTCCCATTTCTCTTACTGGGTGCCCTTCTTCCTATCACCTGTTTGGTGATAGCTTGTTAACAGCTTCTGGTTCTGCTTCCCATCTGCTTAGCTGTTGTTAAATTCCCCCCACCCCCCACCTTTAGTTCATTCGTTCACTTGCATCTAATATTTTCATTCATTCACATTTTCAATCATTCATTTATTTGTTCTTCAGTATGTTTTGGATCCTTTTAGTCCTGCTTCAGATCATTTGATAATTCTGCATCATATCAGTCTAAATGTATGTATTTGGCAATTATTTTTTCTGTCTTTGTTTTCAGAAACTGAACAGTTTACCAGTGCTCCTATCCCCAATTAATAGCTCAATACTGATCAATTAATGCACAAATACTGATTTGACTCTATAACTGCAAGGTAAAAAATAAATGAATGGATGGATGAATGGATGGATAAGCAAATAAATAAACGCATGTATTGTGACTGCTGGCTATGTTTAACAGGTGATTTGGAGGTATGAAAAACACTTTTCTAACATCAAAAGTCTTTCATGGAGAAAAACCTCTGATCTTCACATGGGCTGGCCATCAGACTTTCTTGTTTTCAAAAGATCTTTACTATTGTTATAGGGCAGGATGTGGGGCACCCCAGGACCCCCAAACCTGCCTGCTTTAAATAAGTTCTGACATCCACTGCATCAATACAGAAAATATTCTAGAGCATAAGACCTTCAGTAGAAAATAATTTTAGTATGATTATCGTGCAATTAAGAGAAGAACATATATCAACTAGCTTTCAATTAAAAACCCTAAATCACATATCCCCTCATGGGTAAATCAAACAGGGTTGGCCCAGAGCACACCCACTGAGGCCCAAAAGATCTGCTACAAGTCTAACGGACCTTCTGGTGGGGACCCAGGGGAAAGGAGCAGAAGGGCCAAGCATGGCTGGAAGGAAAAGAGCAAAATAAAAATCCAAGTTAAGATAAAGCTGCCATTGTCAACCTCCCCATGGGTCTGTCACATTTTTCTGTCTTTCAAATGTCTCCTTCCATCTCCCCTAAATCCTTGGTACAAATCTATGGCTGAGAAGCAAGTGCAGCTCCTTCAGATGTCTCTTTGCTCCATGTGCCTCTTCCAGGTTTCCTTCATCTCTCATTCTCCCACTTGCTTCTCCCCCTCCTTCTTCCCATCTTCTTGAGCATCCACTCCCTCTCCAGCTTCACCCTTCCTTAGGATGGGTCAAGGAACCTGGAACTTCCCCTTTCCCTGGGGATTACCCTGTTAGACTATCATTGACTAAACTATCATTTTAGTAATGTTTTAACAAATACTTTATATGAATTTTTAATTCATTCCATGCTTTACTATCCCCATTTTACAGATGAGAAAAACTGAGGCAGATAGAAATCAAATATCTAGTTAGTAAGTGGTGGGAATAAACCTCAGACCCAGCTCTGCCTGATTATAACACCTCAGTTGATGCTGGTTCCCTTACTATGAAACATTTAGTATGATTATATTATTCACATTTTGCTAGGTAGTTTTTTACCTGCTCTTTAATTTAATCCACAGAGTAATTCATGATGAGAGCACTCTTGTTTTCACATTTAGAGCCTACGGAATTGAAGTTCTAGTGTATGATTTGTTCAATGTATCATAACCTTGATTTCCGGTTGGAATTTACTATTCTGCTTTTATTTCTCTGCCACTCAGTCATAAGTAGACAGAAAATTTCTAATCAAATCATGTACATATACACATGTATATATTCCCAGTGGCCTTATTCAACTCAAATATTCTTCATCATTACATAAGTGATGAATGCAAACACCACACTAATGAGATTTGAACTGAGAACAAACATGCGGGCAGCTATATATTCTGGCTGAATAAAAGCAACTCAGGGATTACTAGAGGTCCTGCCCAGGAACTTCAAAGGAAATATGCTGTCCTTATTAAGAGCTTTTAATATAAACTTATCCAAAAAAGAATGCCTGCTATTGGTATTTTCTATGCCACACTCATGCACATCATTGCCCACTAGTAAATCTGAGACATAAAAAAAAAAAATAATGGAAATTTCAGGTGCTAAATTAGCTACCCTGGGGCACCACTACGTGGTCCCTTGAATGCAGTAAAGGAAATATATGGAATGTGACAAAGAAAATTAATTAAAATGGGCAATAAAGACTGCCAAGTTCAAACAAATTGTGGCCCCTACACATACCAATTTTATACCTGCAGGCAAGGTTTCCTGAATCCAGACAACCTACAGTGTGTTTTTATAGTTTAATGAGGAAAGAAAGTTGTCATGCTTCTTAGCTATTCAGAAATCTCCACTGACCACCTTGCGTTTGAGAATTCTAAGAAGGGAAAGTTTATTGAAGTAGTATAGCTCTTTTTTCAGCAAAAGCGTCACTGCTCCATGTAATACTATTCAGAAATTTTCAGTAAGAAATAATGTTATTTAAAAACATTTTACTTATGATCCAAAGAAAAGAAACACAAATTTTAGGGTCTGATGGAAGACAGTTTATTCAAAAATTTCAATGTTAGTCTGAGTTTCTATTTTTTAGTCTCTTTCTGTTAAGGCTATCGTAATCACTTTCTTCCTTCATAATATGTCCATATTTGTCTCTCAGAAATGACCAGAGAATCCTTCATTTTTGAGTGAATGCCTATTCAATATGCTTGTGAGATTTCTATCTTTAGATAGTGCATGCATCGTCTCTGTCAAGAAATCAAGGGCACTCAAGGAGGAGGGATGTTCTTTATTTACATAGGTGTGGCTAAGAGGAGATCTTTTCCTCAAAGTTTGAGATCTGAATAACAAAGTTATAGGGTATTTATTGACTTAAAGCAAAGGGCCCAAGCAGCTGGGCAGGCATATACTAAGTGTGCGGCCTTGACAATCATATCAACCGTTTCCTGAAACTTTTAGTTTACATGTTCTGTCCCAACTTTAGTAGGTCAGTCTGACATTTTCTACTTCAGCAGGAGTCACTGTCCCTTGCTACATCTCTATAATTTTTCTTCCTAACAAACACTGGCAACATGGATGACAGAACTCCGTGACTGGCCTATGTTTTCCGCCATTTTTTTTTTTTTTTTTTTGCCTATTTGAAACTCTTTACAAGTTTTCCTTGCCTGCTATAGGGCCAACATCCCCTCTGTTTCCTAGCTTCCTAATTAGACTCACCTGACAACCTTCCATTTATGGTTCCTTTAATTCTCTTGGAGTAGAAAATATCACTGAGCTGTCACATTTAAGACTTTTTCTGTACATGAGTGAAGTCAAATTTATATCCATCAAAGTGACATGTTTGCAGAGTCAAATAAACGGAAACATCCATATAATTTATGGCTTGTTATGTTTGGTGATAAACAGACATTTTAATTAAGTTTGAGGTTGAAGCTTTTAAAACTTCTTCCTGAATTTTATCATCCACAACAAACAGAACCTTGGATGAAGTAAGGAGATAAATAGCAGAAAGTATCCTATTCATGCACCTGGACTAAGGAAGTTGGTATTCACACTGTTTATATAAGATAATCTTATGTAATGAAATACTAACATGGTCCCACCAATTTATATACAAGATCTGCAGATATTCTGATTATTAAGGAAGCTTTTATTTTTTCTGTTCATTGAGGCACAGCTCATATACCCTTAAAGGTGCATGTGTGATATATGGGAAAATGAGATATAGACCCCATAGACAGAGAATTTTACCAAAGTCACCTGCCCATGGAATAATGTATCCTGAAGATTTTGTCATGACTTCACCTAATGTCTTGTTACAAATTAGAATCTTGGGCTGTTAGAGAACAATGGAATGGACCTAGAGTCAGTGATTTTCAAGTGCATTTTGTCTCCAGCAACACAGAGTTGGATCTGGGAAGACTGATGCAATAGACAACAGTTTTATCAGCTTGTCTTACAGGTAGACACACAGAAAATCAGCACCTAGAATGTAATTTTAAATGTGACTTTTAAATTCTAAATATAGAAAGATCTTGTTGCAATATGAACATTTTGCTGTTTTAAGAGGAAATGTGGGCGTGCAAGATGTTTACACTTTGTAGATTTGTTAAAGATATTAGTACAATAAACAAAACCTCTTCCTGGAATCCTGGTGTTTTAGTTTATTAGGACTGTCATAACAAAGTACCAGAAATTGGGTGACTTAACAACAGGAATTCTTTTTTTTCTTATCATTCTGAATGCTAGAAATCCAAAATCAAGATGTTAGAAGGGTAGCTTTCTTCTGAAGCTCCTTTCCTTGGCTGTAGGCAGACACCATCTTCGTCTGCATATCATTCCTCTTTAGATGTGCATAGCTGGAGTCTCTATGTGTCCAAATGCCCTATTCTATTAAGAACCTTTATCAGGGCCTCCCTTGTGGTACAAGGGGTTATGTCTCAGCACTATGAAGCTTTCTGCAGCTACTGCAGCACAGAGTTCAATCCCCAGTCAGGGAGCTAACCCAAATGGTTCAGAAGACCTCTCCTGTCTCTCCTGCTGCTCCCTTCAGCAGTGTATTTCAGTCATTCCGCCTATTCTGTCCCTTGCTCTGTCTCTGGCGAATCCTCTTACCCTCTGCACCACTGGTCTGTAGCCCAGTTCTTGTCTGCATAAATAAATAAAAATAAAGGAACTTAATCAAACTGAATTAGAGTTGAATGACTCTATTTTAAATTAATCACCTCTTTAAAAGTCCTATTTCGAAATACCATGGCATTCTGAAATACTGGGGATCAACGTTTCAATATATGAATTTTAGGGATACACAATCCAACCCACAGCACCTGGCACACTTGAAATGGGGGATCTCAAGATGAATTATGGACAAATGAAATAAACATCATTTTTCCACAGAAGGGTTTCACATCTTGACAATTGTTACTAAAAAGAATGTTTAGAACATTTTCAAAAGATGGTTGATGAGTCATTTGAACAAAGGATATGCAAATGAAGAGGCATTATTTTAACTATTTGGAAAGCTTGGAAACACATCTACAAGTTGATGTCCAAGAAAGAGGACATCAATCCTTATATTGTTCAGTGTTATAATAATAACGCTTTGTGCTTACGCACAATATTTTCCAGTTTCAAATCACATTTTCATTCACTGTTTAATTTTAGCTTTGAAATAACCATGTGAGTGCTCATATTGATATGCTAGAGTTTTTGTTTGTTTGGTTGGGAGTATGAGAGCACCAGAGAGGTTGAGCTGGTAGAGATCTCTCTTTTCAAGATGCCGTTCTATTTTTAGTCTGGCTGTTATTTTGCTGGTTTTGCTTTTCTCATTGGCAATAAGGACTCCTTCTGTATATGTGATGCTTTATGTTGAATTAGCTTAAACTTTTTCCAGTAATCAGAAAAATTTTATTGATACTTAACATGTTGAAGAGAATATAATATGTGTTAGGAAAGCAATTTTCTGTATTATCTGGTAATTTATAGTCATAATTTCTGAAAATATCCATATAATTAAATTTAATAGCATAATTTGAGACTATAATCTTGTTCTAGATGTCAATTTTTCTAATTCCATGTTTGAGTCCAAATTGTACAAAAAAGAGACACATAGAGATTCACCTTATACTGGATTTATCTTCCAGCCAGGAAAAAGTCATCTTTGAATGTTTTTTTCCATCATAGCAACAACAACAAAAGACTGACTTGTGTTTATTTTTATTCTTCCTTTTTTTTTTTTTAATGATCAGTATAGAAGGCAATGATGTAGTATTTGAGATTTTAATGGACATAATAGTCTTTTAACCCAACATCATTGTTAATTGAGAAGTCCCCAACATCAAGAGATCAATAATGTGATTGTTATGGGACATTTTTAGTATTCATTTCAAAATTTTTCATTGGTGACACTTCTTCATCTCTTTCACTAGAATTTACATAAGAAATGAAATAGGTATTGAAATCAAAAGAATCTGATCACCTCCAACAAATGATTACAAGCTTGAAGATTTTTTTGGTAACACTCAGAGCTGTAGTATAAAGCTCTCTGCATTAGTGATGAATTATGATTTTGGCAGAAACCAACACCTCAGGAAGGATCCAAAATAACTGAGTCTATAAGGTAGACTTACAAAATATTTTTTTCTTTTTTTCCCCTAGGATGATAAATCTAAATAGTTAATCTAGTGGATCTGGCATAATGTAAACATTCTACTTTTTTTTTTTTTCATGGAATTGTTTCACATTTTATCTTTTGCTAATATTATTCTTATCCCTTATGTAATGATTCTCAAAGTGCTTTTTTACCAGATGATAGTGGCTAATCAGATGAATAAGTAACAGTGTTGGAAAACCATTGGACATGGAATATTTGTTTATTTTCAAGCTAAAATGTAATGTATGCTTACTTACAACATTAGTTCTGTGGGCACACAATGAGTCAATATAGAAACCTGTCTTCATCTCTTCTCACTCTTTGTGATGAGAGGTAACCACCATTAAACATCTATAAATGTGCATATCAATATATGTAATCTCCTTAATATCTTGTCATTGGCCTGTAGTGACATGACAAGGTTATATTCAAAGACTTGTCAACTTATCACACAATAAAAATCTAAATAATTTGAAATGTTTTATTAAAATAAAAGTATCATTTATAAAACACATCAAAATATCTCAAAACATATTTGGTTCTTTCCCTCCAGACTCATTCTCAAGACAGCATATTGTGTGTAGACCCCAGTTCACTTCTTGATGACTGTTTTGCAGAAAAAACAAACAAACAAAAATCTGGGCTGCTCTGATCTCTCCTTTCCTTCTTTAATTCAACTGCTCATTTTTCTTTCAAAATTTCTGCCATTTCTTACTAGAATTTTTGCCTCCTGGAGAGTCAGGACACCGACCACATATGCTTAAATCTCTTCCCTAAAGAGATTGAGCCCAAACTGAGCTTACATTCTTACAACAAACTCACCACATTTTCCTCTGTGTACACACAGGAGGGATACCTTATCATGGACATATTAAGTTTATAGTTCTAACAATAGACATTCATATATTATTTACATCAAAAATCACTATATAGTAGTATGTGTTTAGCTTCTGAAATAAATAATAATTAACAATTCAGTTTACTGAAAAACAATCGTCACGCTTTGATACTAAAAGAATCTTCCTAAAATAAAGGAACAACCTTCAATTTTCCATAACCTGGGACATAAAGGACAGCATTTCTATAAAAGGAGAAGATCATTCAGTGAGAACATCTTTGACTCTGTTGCTCAGCTGATAAAACAAGTTTCTGATATATAAACAGAACACAAAAGTCAAAATTGAGCCCATTCTAATGGAGATTTGTGGAGAACAAAAGTCAAAGCAGTTTTGCTGGCAACAGAAGACTGGAAACAAAGAAACTAAACAAGTTCCTTGTAGTGGAAGTGCCATGTTGTCTGGTCTGTTTAATTTTCAAGTGGATGTTGAACTCACCTGCTGCATGACCTTGAGTGCAGGATAGAAACTATGACCAAGTCAATGTCTCTGAGTCTGCAGTGGTTGAACATAACTGTGGATTGGTTTCCCTGGGAGAATTTCCAAGCTTGGGTAGATATAGTGCAATTGTGAGGAGTGTCACCTCTTCTCAGAAAATTGAAACACTGTTATTTTAGAGTAATATGCCAGGAATTGAGATAAAACAGGCAGTTACTCACATTAGGAGAAAACAATAGCTCCAGGAGACACAGTAACATGCTTGAGATTCTTGATTGCTGTGAGGGCCTCACCACACACAGCTCCTTGAAAGGAAGTCTGCCTTCTACCTCAGTACAAGCTCACACAGGGTGCACAGCAACATTAACCAGCAGGTAGGGAATCTGGGAGTAAAGTAGTGCAACTTTCCAGGTATCTGGAATATAATTTAATTAAGCTGGAGCTGATATACAGGAGAAATAAAAGAGGGAGTGAGAAAGAAGGACAAAAAGAGGTAGGGAGAAAGGAAGGAAGGGAAGGGAGAGAGATATTTGTAAATAAGCTTAAATTGAGTTTAATGAAGTGAATTACTTAGTATTGTTTCAGAAACAATAAATGGACTTCACCACAAAGTAATTGGGATGCAACCTAATGAAAATGCATTGAGTGAATTGACAGGAAATTTTCATTTTATATTTACAATAATGTCAGGAAGAAATTTATCCTCTTGTCTCCTTTGCAAGCAGTCATTTGCTTCAAAGACCCTTCTGCTCTTGTATCATATTATCCACTTGATAGTCAACTTTTATTAAAAAGGTGGAATGTAAGACTTACAATAAATTTTCAAGATTATTGAGTTAAATTGCCAAAGACAAAGTAGTCACAAAATTGAGTAACAGTAAGAACAATTGCGGGGATGTAAATAGAAAGTGGTTTTGTTCATTTTTTCAACTAAAGTGTTCTTTCGACCAAAGTGTAGATTTAAAAGATAAAAATATCTCTATGGATTTGTCGATTTTATTCCTAAAAGCTAGTTTAATATCTGACAACTACTAAATAACTCCTGAATAATTTATAAGTGTTATTTTAGTGCCACCCTATACAGGGAAAGAAATAAAATATTAGTTTTGATGGAACTTATATCATGTCTCTGTTTTAATTATTTGATACGTAGAAGTAAGTTTTCTTCCTCCTTATGTTCCAATGTAGTGCTCATTTGTATGAGAATTCACATATTAATGGCTGTCGTATACATATAGATAGATACAGAGATATTTTGATCGTTAATTGTATTTGTCAACTTGACTAGGTTACAAGGTGTCCAGATATTTGATTAAACATTATTTTGGTTGTGTCTGAGAGTTCCTGGATCAGATAATTATATGAATAAGTAGACTGAATAAAGCAGACTCTTTTTAAATTCTTTCTTACATTAAGACATACTATCCTATTTCTGAACAGAACAGGAAGGATGAAGCAGAGAGCATTCTGTCTCTTTCTTCTGCTCTTCAAGTTGTGACATTAATCTTCTTTTGCCTTTGATTCCTACTGAGATTAAAGCACACAAAACTGGTTGACCAGGGTTTCTAATTTATGTCTGTATACTTTGGGACTTCTCCATTTTGTGGAGAACCCAAAACTAATGTAAAAAGAATGTTAATAGGTAGATGATAGAAAGATAGATGATGGATAGAGATAGACAATTAATGGTCATATATAGAAAATACTCAATAGAAGAGAAAGTCAGTGCCCAAGAAGTGAGAGAAAGAATAGATTTAACAAGGGGTTCATAAATACACATCAGGGCTGTGAGCAGATATTTCTGTTTCATTTTTGAAATCTGCCCTTCCTTCCATATTCATCAGTGTACATTTTACTCAATTGTGTATTTATTTATTAAGTTATTATTTATTAGGTTATTACTCACTCATTTTGAATCTCTACTGCCTACCAGGATAATGACAGTCAGTTCATAAGAGATACTCTATTGTCTAAGAAAACTCAACCCCTCACACATGCTTGGGTTAGGCTCAGGTGTTCTGGGAAAAAAGAGGGGTGGGCTCTATTAGACTGATGATTTAGGTAACACTGCTGAGGAGGAATGACATGAACATGTTAATAACATAATATTTCTGTGCTTTTGTACAATATTTTCTTTGGCCCTCCCAAAAATGTGCGCAGAAAGGGAAAGAAAATGGCATCTCTTTTGATTAAACTTTGAAGTTTATAACATTTCTTTTTTAAAAAATTTAATTATATTTGATATAATTTGTAGTTTATACATTTTATATTTCTCAAGCTATCCTCAAGCTTGAGTTTGCTGCATTTGTTTTCTAATAAGTAGACAAATGTGAGGAGTGTACCACCATATTAAAAAGTGTTTTATTCCTGCAATTCAGAAGACCCCAACCTCTTGCTTAATATCTGCACTGCAAAATGATCTTCGCACCCATGCTATTGAATTCTACTTCTCTTGAGTGGAAATGTCTGCACAATTTACTGAGGCTTTAGGTAGGGTTATGTTGGTCTAGCAGTTAAATAGTTATGTTAGGAATAAAAAAGTATTTAATGGTTTATTGGAAAGTCAATGGCATAATGTGTGAGGTGCTCTTTAACAGTATACTAAAAGTGTCAGAATTCCATGCAATTTTCCACACATAAAAATGGCATAATATTCTACAGGTGTCAGCCATTTTTCCACTTGCTCTGCTCATTAGTAAGATATTTCAATACATAATCACTGTATATTAATCTGGAACATCCTAATGAATAACCAAGCTAAACTAGCAACTAGGTAGGTTCTAAAAAATATGTGAAATGCTAAAAACTTATTGCAGTTTATTTGTAGAGCTTATATTGTTCATGGTCACTAATTCACTATGTTGGTCATTGCACTGTCCGTTACTGAATACAAATTCCTTGTGCGGGACCCAAATATCCCTGATACATAAATTACTGATGTCATAATATTAACAAAATAATAAATATATAAGAACAATTTATAATCTCTTAAGAATAAGACCTTTATTTACTTTATAAGTGTTTTTTGATTTTCATTGACTGTGTACTTTTTTGGGGGATATAGGCTACTATGATGGTGGACATATTCTTTGTAGCTCCCAAAAATGCACTGGAATATTAAAAACCTGTTAACAGAGTTCTGACATGACATTTGTCCACAGTTAAAAACAAAGTCTCTATTTTATAAAGAATTTACCTTATATGATATAGATATACAGTTTGTATATGCCCATGTGTATATAGCTTTATATAGATCCAGACTTGCAATATGTTTTTATTTTGTATGTAAACCACTTTATTATATCCTTACATATTAATATAAGGGAATATATAAAATGTGGATCACAAGTTATCAACTTATGAATGTGATTCATTATGTAGCAGAAATAGGGTATGTTTATGTACATGTGTGTTTAAATATATACATTTATATTTATATATAATTTCTAGGAAGCTCATAAGAATATAGAAAATAATCTAATCTATTTGTTTATGTGTGGTGTGTAGACCTGTTCTTTAAGCTTAGTTTCACCTAACTTACTTTTAAATGTTTTATCATTAGAATAACAAATAAATAGCATTGTTACATCCGCCAATTAGTAGATTGTCAGTTATGCATTCAATCATCTCCTATATATCTCAACACCATGATGAATTAATTTATAACAGTTAACAATCATTGTGTTTAAGGTAGTGGAGTTTCAAATGTATTCTATTTTTAAGAGCCTATTGTCATTTAAGAATTATTATTCTAATGGGGCCAAATTAAAACTAACTGCTTTATATGGAAACATGATATATATTTATCTGAATTGTAATGTATTTTTTTTGGCATTGCTAAATAATATAGATGACTGAGATGGAAGTTGTTTCCTTTTATCTCTCAGTTACAGTCATAGGTATTTTAAGAAACAAAGATGTGTGAATGATTGTGTCTACGTTTGTTAAATCCCTCTTGAAAATTAAGAACCCATAAATATAATTTTTATTTGTTTTGGCAATAACAACCTTTTCACTCCAGTCATATTGATCTGCTTCTATTTGAAAACTAAAATTATTGACATTGCAATTTTTAAATATCTTTCAAAGTCACTTATAATTTAATACCATTAATCAATCTTGACTTTTATCCTCAAGTTCAATAATCTATTTGGATTGGTGAAAATTTCCAACTACTTTTCTCAGACATAACACAACTCTTATTATGCTGTGATTTCTATATGTGAACGCTGAACTCTAACATGTTTCCTTTCTGCCCTTCATAAATGTTGTAAATCTTACTTACTACTATATTTCTAGTCATTACAAGAAAATGTTGTAGACTTCTTCCATTTTCCCCAGAAATTTGAAACAATAATGGGAGAGATACACAGGCTCACATTAACCCTTCTCGTCATTTCTTTGATCCTATGCAGCATGTTATTGTGGGCAAGATGATCCAGTATGAAATCATACTTCATGCCATACTTCATGCCAACAACAAACCCCCCTCCCCTTTCAATCTTACCCATTAAATGGCATCATTTGAGCAATTGCACTTTTCTTTCTTTATCATTAGTACTCCAAATAACATCGCATTTATCAGCATAGAAAAATGTTGACATTCCTTCAACATTAAATAAAATAGCTAAACATAACTCAATAAAACAAAATTCTTGTGATCTCATTGATCATCTGGATTCCATGTGATTTCTTGCCTCCCACATCTTGCTTTACCTGGTCTCATTTTCTTAGATTTCTTCCCTCCTTTATTGTTGAACAAATCAATTTGTATTTATTTTCCACTACCACTGTACTCCATTCTACTCCATTATTTTCTTTTTAGGTCACCAGTAGCTATTGGATATAGTTAAATCCAACAGCTATTTTTTAATCCTTATATCGCTCTTCAAAAATCAAGTCTTCCTCCCTAGAACCTCAGAAGGTGAATAGTTAGCTAAAAAGAGGTCATACAATGCAAGTGGGCCCTAAGCCAATGACTACTGTCCCTATAAAATCAGAAAAGAGACATGCAAAAGACACACAGGGAGGAAAGACTTGTGATTATAGAGGCAGAGAACAGAGTTTTGCCTCAACCAACCAAGAAATGACAAGAGTTATTGGCAATCATCAAACACTGGGAGAAGCAAGGAATCAAGAAAGGATGTTCTTCTAGAGTCTTCAGAGGAAGCACAGCTCTGCTGTCATCTTGATTTTGAACTCTAGACCCCAGACCTGGGAGAGAATAACTTTTATTTTAATTTATTTTTCTCTATTTATATATATTTGACATCAGTTGTAATCCCCATGTATTCCTCATCAACATTTCACCAGTGCACCATCACCTCAGTCCCTTGTACTTTTATCTGCTCTCAACTCTCTTTCTCCCCACTTCCCACCAAGTGTCCCCAATTTTCCCTTGTCTTTTTGTTTTTGTTGTGTATTTATTATTATTATTATTGTTATTATTCTTTTCCTTGATCCTTTTTTGGTTCCCTTATATTCTCAGTGTAATAAGTCAGAAGGCAAGAGAAAAACACCGGATAGTTTCCCCCTAGGAGGAATATAAGGGAACTTTTTGTTGTTTTAAGATATCCACTTTGTGATAATCATTTGAGACATCCCAAGGAAGCTGATATAGTACTATTTTACTGAACAAAAAGTAAAATATAACTCAGTTGTTTACTCTCTCACACTATAAACATCATATGAACTGACTACCAAGATACCACCTATACCTCACTTTTTCTCTTACATCTCTGGATTTTCTTTATCAGTCTCCTGATGGATCCTTTTTCATCTCCTTAACCTCTAAACATCACAGTATTCTTCACTTAGAGCTTAGTGCTCAGATCTCTTAATTTTTCTACTAAAAACTTATTCCCTTGGTGATCTCATTCTGTTTTATGGCTTTAAGCCTCCTAAACTTTGATTTCTACCTGTACTTTCTGTGTAATTTCTATCTTCACACTTCCTATTTATAATAATAAGCAGTTCAAATAAAATATGTCCAAAATTCATAAATCAATTAGTAAGAATATGCTATTTTGTACACTAATTAATAGGGACCATATATAATCTTTCTTCAACTAATAAATCACAAAAATTAAATTCCAACTACAGATAGGATAAGTGTGTTGGTATCAACTTCTTCATTAGAATTTTGGTTTTTGAAACATGAAAAACAAACCATAAAAATTAGTTCATTTCTGTTGCTTCAGTAAGTTACTTTGTCACTTGAATCAATAGCTGAAGACTATAATCTTACAAGAAATCCTATAACTGAGGAGATGGGTTTGTTAATTGAGAAGAATGCATTTAAAATAGAATTCATATGCTATTCTAATGAGCTCATTTTTTCTTGAGTATGTGTGCATTTATATGTATATGACCTATATAAACTATTTTAATAAACATAATGACAATTTCAAGATAAATTAAAAATTATAGACTATCTTATCTACTAAACTCCACAATTTATCAATCAATAAGTACACAAATAGAAACACTCGTACATAAAATATTCTGTAGAGAAAGTTAAAAAATAAAAATAAAAATTCGTGAGTATAAAAAAATCACAAATGGAGACCCAATTTTTGGAGTTTGGAATGGTTGAAAAAGTTATAAGGAAAATTATTCAACTTAAAATTATTTAAATATTTAAGGGCTAGCAAAAGACACAACTTAGACAGAACACGGGGTATTCATATTACATTGTCCCAATGCCCCTCAACCCTCAGTCATCTAAAATCTAGTGGATAATTTTGAAATTAATTAGGGAGAGATTTTATATCTGACTTCTGAAATTAACAATTTATTAAAGTCATAGTGCACCACTGAAAATCTGTGGGCAAGGGACCATCATGAAATTTCAGGGTTTTAGGAAAATAATCTGACATCAAGATATAGATGCATTATTTAGGAAGACACTGAAAGTGAAAAGAATAGTTAAGAAATCTGCAGGCGAAATAGAGAGTGACAGATAAGGGAATAAAATAAAATATGAACAGTTAAAAAACATCTTCTTCTACATTAGCAGTACAGGGGAGTTTAAAAATGTCACCACCCATTTTTCTGGCTCAATATTTAATAAGGAACTGGCATAGACATATTAAATAAACATCCAATGAAAATGTATTGCCTAGTGCCATTTTACAATTATTTTTACACTTCTGATTTTTTTTCTGATTGGATGATAAATATAAATGTCAAGGAAATATTTTTTAGACAAATGTTGTGTAGGTAAAGGATAGTAGATAATAGTTATGGATTAGTCTTGTCAAAATATTAAAGATGCCAAAAAGAAATCTTAATTCGTAATGATTTCATGGATATAAATTTATATTCAACTAAAATAGTCTTTTTATTCCTATATTATTAAAGTATTTTTGAAACCTCAGGCATCACGGTATTTACTATTATCATTAATTGACCAATAAATGTAGTTTTGGATGCTGTAGACTGCAGCAAATAAAACATGGTCTTTATGTACCTGACAATTTATGCCAATATGTACACACAATATTAAGCAATCTTGATTTACATGCAAAAAATCAAGCAAGAACCAGAGGCTGAACTTCGAACATCCCCCCACATCGTAGGTATGATTCAGGTTCTATATCAGAATGGAAGAGGTTAAAGGACCCATGCTTCGGAAACATTCCTTTTCATTCCATCTTAACAATCCACATCATCAATGATACTCATCCTAGACCATCCTATTTGGATTCTCATCCCACTTTTTTGTGCTACACAGTCCTGTGACAATATGGAAGAGCAATAGGTAATATTTCCACTTCTCAGTCTTCCACATACCACTTCTGCCATCCTGAATCAGTTTCATTACCTAATCTTCAGGACACAATGTAAGAATTAAGTGAGGAAACATAGAATTCAGATGCTGAGAAGTATGAAATCACCCAACATTATTTCAAGAGTTTAAATTTAACTTGATCATCTCACAAAATTATATTAATAATCATGATTATATTAATATAATAAAATATATTAATAAAAAGAGAAAACATGATTTAAAATAACAAATGGCATGTCATAGAATGTAACAGAATGTAGAATTAACCTTTATAGATCTCAATTATAAAGAATTCAAAGAAATTTCAGCTTGCAGTTTACATTTCCTAGAGCTAGGCTCCCTTCCCCCTCCACGTCCATCCATGTTCAGGTACAAAAATGTTTGAGAAGCACTGAAAGAACAGCTAGAATAGTGCTGTGGACACAGTGGATTCTCAATCATAGTTATTTTAGTTGTTGTCATTGTTTCTCCTCCAACAGACTTGAAGTTTTTTTTAATTGAAGGAAGTATATTTACCATATGTTTCAAATTGTATCAGACACATTGGTTGGCACATTTCAGCATTCAGCATGTTTATGTGATTGCTTTCAGCACCATATATCTAGAAGATGCTTATGAATCTTCTTGAATGCTTTGCCTAGGATGTATAAACATTTGGAAGACATTGTTTCCTCTTTGTCTTTGGCTCTCCAAGTCAAAATAAATCTAGAGTAAAAGTGTGGAAATAAACAGCTGAAAGTTCAGATATGGTCACATCTATACTCACAGACATAACATATAGTTTAGAAGAGGTTCTCTTTGAACACATATATGTACATGTACGTATATATATATTCACATATGTATCACTATACTGTAACAGGAAGCATTGCTACAGGAAGTAAAATTTAACATTAACAGAGCAATTTATTTGGCAACTTGGATGATTTTCTGAAGGAACAAAAGAACCTCTATGCTTCTGCCATTGTGAAGAATGTAGTAATGTAATTTTTTTATCTCAGGTGTTATTCTATTTTCAACTGTATCATAGAAGGACAGACATAAACAAGTTTTACAAATAAGGGAGAAGAATGTTCTTTACTTTTATCTTTGTTTATATGCCCTACCTGTACAGAAAATGATTGGCTTTGACCTGCAGTGAGGTGACTAATCTTCACTTCTCTCTACAAGATGCCTATATAAGAATAGTTTTAAGTTTGGGGGACACACAGACAGTTTAGGCCTATAGTGGCTATCGTTATTCTGCACCTGTATGCAACTTCTTTATGGAAGAAATATATATATAATTATATATATTATATATATATAATTATAGGGCCATAATCAAAATCAGTTTAGAATCAATTTACTTTTTGTGAAACTTAGTCACTTTATCTTGCAAAAATTTAATTCTCCAGCTGTCTATCATATTTACACTCCATTTTTACTCTTGATTATCTCTACGCCATTTAATTAAATAGTCCTTGTTTTCTCAGCCACTTGCATTAATATTAAGGTATTTAAGATCAAGGAATAAACTTTATGCTTCTCACTACTTTCTTCCATTATTTCTTGCACATCCCCTTGCCATTACTATGTTTTGAGCCTAGTCATGCTCAACAGTCTGTAACAATAAAATTTTTATTCACAGTTTATTTGATTGACCATCACTGTCATTTTGCTCCTTAGGAGCCAAGAGAATTGCCATTGTGGGGAATTGTGCCTGTTAAAGTTAGGCTAATGGGGAGAATCACTTGCTTTATAATTTAAGACAGAGGAATATTTCTGCAGCACCAGGAATACTTAGAAAGGAAATAAATGACAATGAATATGTGCCCTGATTACACAGAGGTCCCTTGACAGAATAACAACACAAGGAAGCTTGACAGTTCCACTTTCATTTGCTGGTGGAGGCACGTTTGCTTAGTCTTTCCCTTTTTTGAGCCATTAGGAATCCCACAAATACAAGGAAATTACCATTTTTCAATAATCAGCATTGTTAGCAGGTCTTAGCTGTTCTTTTTCTAAAGATACATGAGTGAAATTCAGTGCCACTGGCTAAGAATAAGAAAAAAAAAAAAGCTTTGCAAATAGTAATACCATGTATAAATATTTAAATGTAGTGTGTTGTTATTAGCACATTTGAGTTCATTTTCTTCTTAGAACACCAGTGTGAAGTAGGCAGAGCAAATATTATCATCCCCTGTTGACAGATAAGAAAACACACAGCTAATCTGTCTAGCACTCACGGAACACATCACTAGTAGATCACATAACTCTTTCCTTTAGAGCTGATACCACACTACACGATCCTTCTTAACTCAGTGTTCCAAGAAAGTTTCCAGGTACTGTCATCATGGAAGGATTTATATGCTCAGAAGTGAGTTTATGACCTCAAACTCTCCAAGAATGCATAATTCTAAAATATTAGAACAAGGTTAAAGGTAACCAAGTATAATGTTACTCTTGAGCACACTCTATTATTCCACTGTTGCAATAGTATTCTCTGATATGCATTATATTCTATCTCATTAAATATTCTTTTCTGTATTTTTGTAATGCTATTTTTAAAAAGGAGGGAGAGAGAAAAAATTGACAGCTTTGAACACTACATGAGGTAGTTTGCATTTCATCTTATATTAACAGTGAAAAACATTTTTAATATATGTGACTGATGAGATAATTTTATCCTAAAATGGCTACATTTGAGATGTTTGAGACTACTATTTCTTAAACAAGTACTTCAAATGATTATTAAACTTTTGAGCTCATTTGTCACTGTCCATCATTGACTGTCATTGATGGAACATTTGATACAGATATAATGAATATCACTTGAGCACATGAATAGAACAGTATTAATTTTGTGTAAAATACAAAGAGATAATATTAAAGCTTAATTTAAAAATAATACTTATGTATTTTATATAACAGATACTTATATACCACTTACTGTATTACAAACTCATTTTTTCTATCTATTCTGTAATGTGGATGCTGTAGCATCCACTCCATTCTCATAAGTTCATGTATGGAAATTAGTTGCCCATATCCTCCAGGTTTCAGGTGCAATTATGAACACATATTTAGGGATGAGGCACCATTAGTTATTTCTCATATAGAGAAATATTTTCTATGGTATCTGCCCAACCTATTGCACACTATCATCCCTAAGCCAACTTAATTCTCAGGATTATAGAAATAAGACAATGCTCTGATTCAACACATTTATATGTGCTTACAGATTGTAATAGTAGACTAAGTTCTTCTCAAATAAATAAATAAATAAATAAATAAATAAATAAATAAATAAATAAGTTGACAAGTCAGTTACAAAGTGAAACTAAATAAAGATCCTCCAATGGATTTAATTAGCCAAATTTGTCCTAAACACAATTTAAGGAAAATTGCAACTTTTAATTTGTATCAGCAAGGAGGAATATTATGCCTAGAGGAAACCAGAAAAGCAGTGAGGCTCACAGCAATATCTATCAAACAGAGATTAATAATTCCAAGGGCTGCAAATTCCCCTTCATAAGTATTTGTTTATAATTTAGACTTTCCATTTCAGTGATAATTAAAAGTCAATTATCATATTAAAATAAGTATCATATTTTGTATCATCTTGATTACTGCATTGTAGCCTGAGAATGCCCCTCAATTTCAATGCCATTTTGTAATTTTGTGAATTCTATTCACAATTATTTTATTATGTTAACAACTTATCATGAAAACATCTTTTTGTTTTGTTTTGTTTCATTTGATTTCATGATGATTGCTATCAGGTATGAATATCCTAACGTTAAAATAACAAAAAAAAAAAACCATCTCTTCTAATGCAAATGTTTAGAATTACTGTGTCAATTATAAAGAAAAAGATATTATTTTCAGTGACAATTTGAAATTGATTTCCACATTGAATATAATTTTGAGTCATTTAATAAACTGAAATTTTGATTTGGCAAACCGAAAGCATCTTTATCTGATAGAGTTGGGGGACACTTACAAGGGACATTGTCCTGAAGTTTAAGGACTTTGAAATTACATAGATCACTGACCACTGGAGGGAAGGTATAGAATGTCATAAATTTCTGCAAAAGTTAAAAAAAAAGTAAAGTTATTATCACTTTCTCTTTATCTTTCCACTTCTTCTGGTAATGTCTCCTTTCAGACCAGATGACAAATGGCGTGACCACCAGCTTAGATGGAAGGTAGATCTATTGCATTCTTATGCTAGGTCTTCCATAGTAAATGCCACAGGCAGAAACAAGGAATGCATTTACTCAAGGTTATAAAAGTTGCAAGTCCAAGATCAAGGTATTGGCATATTTTGTTTCTCTTGAGGGTTACCTCTTGACTTGCAGAAGCCACTTTTGCTCTGTGTCTTCAATGGTCCTTGCTCTATTTTTGTCTGTGTCTGACGTCATTGTTCCCTCTATACTAATTATCCTTTTCTTATCAGGACACCTGTCAGATTGCAGTAGGGCCCACACCAAGGATGAATTTTAAAGGCTCTATCTCCAAAGTTATTTCTTGCTAGGTTACAAGTTACTTACTTGTATTTTTTGGGCACTGAATTCAACCAATAAGTATAGGTGTATTATATATATGTACATATTATATGTATACACATTTGTAGATATGTCCAAGTGTAATTTACTGCTCAGCATCCTGTTTTAACCCAGTGTATCACTGCTTTCAAAATCCAAATGAAGGGACTTTTCTTAGTATAAATATCACCCACTGTGTTCAGCATCAGGAGGATATTAATAATCCAGGAGAAACAAGTTTTGAAACATACAGAATAAGTAACAAATCTATGGAAAACCATTTCATTTTCCATTTATTGGCTTGAAAGCTAAAAATACAGTTCTTATTAGCTTGTCAAAAGGGGAAAAAATTGCCACTGGGAATATTGATAATGCAACAAGCACAATTATGTAACACATACATAGTTTCTTCTTTAATGAAATCATGCAAAATTTACTAGTCGTTCCAGTTCAATTGGGCACAAATCTGACACGTTACGAACACAGATTTTTGCCTCTGTGTGAAGTCACACGTTGTGCACATTTCAACATATCAGAGTCCATCACTGGGTATAGACTCATCCAGTACTGTTAAAATCTGGGGATACCAGAATAAGCACTATACACAGTTTCTAGCAATGCTGCAAAATGACGTGAAGAAGCAGTTTCCAATGACAAAATCTCTTATAGTCAATGATATATCAATGAATCTAGTATAACCGTACTTTTACCATAGAATTTTATAGTTGAAAATAACACCATGGTGGTTTAAATTACTTAAAATTGTTCTGTATGCTTCAATCCTAAATTCATCTTGAGGCATCAAAAACTTAATGAGCAACACATTGCACTGTTTTAAAATTTAAGAATATAGGATGTCAGGGTTTTTAGATATATAAATAGCTGTGGCATCTTTCTCATATTAATAACAATGACTTTTGAATATAACTTTGCAAAATGATTTCCAATTTTTTGAGCAGTGCCCTACATTGTTTAAGCTTCAGATGTTTTACTGGATCTTAGAGGTAAATGAAAATGAATTTAAAATGTGGATTAAACATACTAATAATAACTTTACACCAAAAAAGTGCATGTGAACCAATACATGCGTATTTATATACTTACTAAAGCAGTTTTGTTTTTTTTAAGATTTATTTTTTTATGCAAACAAGAGCTGGGGTACAGGCCAGAGTCGTGGGAGGTGAGAGGATTCACCAGACAGAGCGGGGAGCAGAACAGGCAGATCTACTGAAATGCACTGCTGAGGGGAGCAGCGGGCGAGGCAGGTTTGCCTCGCCATGTGGGTCCCCTCCCCGGCCGGCAACAGGGATCGAACTCGTGCTGCAGTGGCTGCGGTGGCTGCGGTTTGCTTCATAGTGCGGTGCTTAACCCACTGCGCCACCAGGGAGGCCCTACTAAAGCAGTTTTTAAAGATGGAAGTGACCATAGAAATGAGCAAATCCGGTCATTAGCATTAAAGATGAGTATAAGTTACTCCAATGTTAAATCGAGGAGAGCGCTGGTGTCAGGAAAATAGCATTGAGCTGACTCTTTTTCAAAAGTTTTTGTGTTGGGGGCCTCTCTGGTGGCCTAAGCTCTAAGTCTCAGCGTGATCACTCTTTTGGCTACAATTTAATCCCCAGCCAGGAGGGTGACCTCATGGCATAGCAGACCCCTCCTGTCTGTCCAGCTACTCCGCTTAGCAGTGTATTTCATTAAATCAGCCTGTTGTGCTTCCACTCTGTCCTTAGTGAACCCTCTCACACCCCACACTTCCAGCCTACATTCCAGTTCTCCTATGCAGCAAACAAACAAACAAAATAATGTCACTTTATCGAATTCATCAACTTGGTGTTAGAATTATTATAGAATCAAAATTAATTAAACCTACTTTTTAAAGTATATGATCATGCAACATTATTGTACGTATTGTTACAAATGCAATAGTAGGCTTCATTTGGAACGTTTACTAAGATTTTGTCTTTATTCAAGTATGAGTAAGTAAATAAAAAGTAATCACTGCAAATTACAAGGTGTTAAAATTGACCAAGTTAGAAGACTAGTGTGGGTTTTGTCCTGCAACTAGTTAACCCTGGAAAATGGAGCAATTTTGTGGTAACATAATTATGTCATCATTTGTAAGGCTTAAGTGAGAAGTTCTCCAAAGATCTCTGGGTTATGGTTGCCATGAGTCCATAATCAGTGCACTTCTGATGGAATATGGTGACTGCTATGCTAAGAGAAGTGCTTGTTCTGTGTTTGACTTCTTTCCCTGTCTTCATCCTGACAAATACCTAAGGGATGTCAATTCTATAATGTGTTTTAAAAATCCAGTAGGGATCACAGAAAATGTTAAAATGTCTATTTTCAAAGTGTATTGTGGGTCAATTTCTGTTCACAGCCATAGAAAAGTCATTCAAGTTACATCAAAGAGTTTTTCTAAATGCTTAACATACATTTTATGTAAGACTAATGATCTCTATACACAAATATTGCCAAATAATTTTACTCTCAAAATTTTATTTATCAGGGACCTTCCCAGTGGCACAGTGGGTTCAGCAATGCACCATGAAGCAAACTACAACTACTGCAGCACGAGTTTGATCTCAGGCCAGGGAGGAGACCCACATGGCACAGCAGACCTCTCCTGCCTTGCCCACTGCTATCCTCAGCAGTGTGTTTCAGTCAGTCTGCCTGTTCTCCCCCTCTGTCTGGTGAATCCTTTCACCTCCTGCGACTCTGGCCCGTACCCCAGCTCTTGTATGCATAAATAAATAAATTTTAAAAAGTTATTTATCAATTTCTGAAATACAAATAAAGATGTATTTTTGTTATATATTATTTAACATGCTTGACCTTTGTTTCAGCACAGCATGACTTAATATAAGTACTTTAAAATTTTCTTTTAAAAAACAATATATTTTATTTGGGAAGTAAAATAGTTCACTAAAACAATAACTGGGCACATTGGCTATTAGTTTTTCATTATTTTATTTTATTTGGTGTTTATGAATATTAAACTTGGAAAACGTACCCCCCAACTTAAAACTTGTTCCTTTAAAATATACAAATATCCCTCTTTTAACAAAAATAAATTTAACTCTTCTGTTGAGAAAATAAAAATATTTGGCATAGGAGTCTGAGTTAGGTTATGTTTCAACTGCAGACTGAACATTCTAGCATTCACCTAGAAACATTTGACAGAATAATCAGCCTGGTGTTTTTGAAGTTCTGTCTTGGATGGGATAAATAAATACACAGGGAAACAGCATTGACCAAAGTTCAATATAAAAAGTTCAAATTTGCCAAAGTTCAATACAGAATAACATGCAAAAGTAGTAGAAAAATCTAAACATATCCGATGTCTAGAGAGCAGATTGGAAGCCTAGAACAAATACTCATCAGGAACAATATTCAAAATATTTATAAGACTTTGAAGATGAAAAAGGCTCATCATTCACAAGCGATGTCTTTTTCACAAGTTCATTAGTTTCCCAGATACTGGGAACGATCACAAAACACAAGTAACAATAAGTCTTAGATGCAGCACCTTCCGCCTTTCTCTGGAATATTAAAGCCAGACTACCAACGGATACTTGATTTGTCTTTTCTTTATCATCAATGTAAATGCTTTCTCCTTGGGCCATCCACAATTTTACTTCTTCCTCTTTCTTTTTGCCATAGGCTAGGTACAGAGTAGTGTGACTTCAGATATTTGTGGCTACTTTACCATACAGAAGAACATGAGTCATGTCCTTGGTTAAAGTCCAATGAATTGCTGTAACCTCAGTATGATCCTTGGCATTTGGGTTCCTTCCATTAACATGACACTGATTGCATGCCTGTTTTTGGAAACTTCATAATGTAGGGGGGTATAGCCATTTTGACTGACAGTATGCTCTTGAGCACCTTGTCCCAGAAGGGTTTTACAATTTCATTCGAGCCAGTAAATAGCAATATGAAGACAGACTGATCTGTATCATCTTTCTCGTTCACTAGAATTCCACAGTGCAGCAAGAATCAACAATTTCTGTGTATCTGACAGAGTAAGCACCACACGAAACATTTCTGCTATTCTGCTTATTTTTAGTAGCCAGGGATTTAAGCAGCCAGCATCCTCTCCTTCATCTTCTCTTGTTTCCTCCAAATGAAGGGTACACATACTCCCATTTCAGGTTCCCAGAAAGTCCCTTAATCTTTCAAGAGTACCTGTCAGGCTGGAGTAGCATCCACCATAAGGACCCGTTTTAAAAGTCCTCATCATTTTTGCTTCAGTCAATCCTATTATGTAGAATCACTCCAATAATTTAGGAAAAAAGTTTGTTAGCTTTAAATTGTTATTCAGCTTTGTACAACATCATTACAAATAATGTCTACTGCCTTAGTTAATATTTAATGAATGCTTAATGTAAATGTATATATATATAAAGATTTTTTTTTTAAAGATTTATTTATTTATGCATACAAGCACTGGGGTACAGGCCAGAGGTGTGGGGGGGTGAGAGGATTCACCACAGAAAGCGGGGAGC
>JAGFMF010011747.1:7890324-7953462 GCA_019455555.1 Galemys pyrenaicus | reverse complement strand
TCCCCCGCCTGGCCGGCAGCAGGGATTGAACTCGTGCTGCAGTGGCTGCGATTTGCTTCATAGTGCATTGCTTAACCCACTGCGCCACCAGGGAGGCCCCTATATAAAGATTTTTATAGTTTAACCATCACATTGAAGTACTTTATTTTTGTTAAGGTATAAAAAACTTACTATTAGTTTTGTGGACCAGTTTTCTAAGTTATGTGAATCAAGCTGGTTACTACTTTGGAATGTAATATCTAAACAAGACTAGAAACATATAATAGATTTTCCTGAGTGAGTGTCTTTCAATGTGATTTCCAAGGGAAAACTATGTAGATGTATCTCTGAAATAAACCCATTCTTGAAAATTGTATAATCTTTCTATAATTTATTGAGGAAAAGGCTGATTTTGAAAAAAAAGTATTAAACTTTAAAATGTGTGATTTGTTCAGTGCAATTTGATACTTGATTAGAACTTAGAGAGAATACAGGATTTTAAAATTATTTTTAATGGTAGAATCTAAAATCTTGTGTGTTTTTAGTGTGGTTTGACAAATAATTGGCAAGAATATTTTCAAAAAGTATATAAGGGACAATAAACTGCCACTCAACAAGATGTTATTAGTCTCATTAAAATGTTCAATATTAAAATAATATAATGCAAAAAATAAAAACACAGCAATGAAAAACCATAAATAAATAAAGTGACATATAAAAGTTCAATATAGTGAGAACAATAAGTTTTAAAAACAAGTGGGCAAGAAAACATTATTGATAAATGATACAATTTTGATTAAACATCATAAAGGATGAATTTAGTCTATTTGTTATATCATCTTAAGTGAATTTGAATGGAATAAAGAAATTCATTTTAAAAACAAAATATGACAGTCAAAAATTCTAGGTAAAACAAAATAACATTTATCAGAATTTACAAGAAATGTCACTTTCTATGCTTTGGAATAATGAACATATCCCTGAAGAAAACTTGGAGAGATTTAATATACACAAATTCAAAAATCCTATATACTTAATATTTTTTTTAAAAATGCTAGTTAATATGTATTCTGCATCAAGACTTTACTCAGCCATCAATTCACTAATAAATTCATGGGTATAGTACATGCATGGACAGGTCACACCTACCTTAAAAAGTCATAAAGTACATGTAATTGAAACAATCTTTGAGATACAGAAGGCCATCACTCTTGGCCTGGGAACTTCAATGAAGACTTTTATTTTTTTTTTTTTAAGATTTATTTATTTATGCGTACAAGCACTGGGGTACAGGCCAGAGGTGTGGGGGGTGAGAGGATTCACCACAGAGAGCGGGGAGCAGAACAGGCAGATCAACGGAAGTACACTGCTGAGGGGAGCAGCGGGCACAGCAGGAGAGGTCTGCTGGGCCATGTGGGTCCCCTCCCTGGCCGGCAGCAGGGATCGAACTCGTGCCAATGAAGACTTTTAATAAGCATCAGGTAAGCACAAAACAAGAGCCCTATTATATGTTATGAATAGGAATTCTACCCCTGGACTTTCTTTTAATTGGACAAAATATATACAAATATGAGGGTGTTCTTTGTGGGATTATCTAACATAGCCTCAAACTGGAGGCAATAATTTCCCTAAAATATGCAAATCAAGTCACATGGCTATAAAATTTATTCACCAACTAAAATAAATCAATAGATACGACAGTTCAAGTCATCTGCTACATACTAAGTGCATGGTGATGTAAACAGGCATACTCATTTTAGCTAATATGCAGTCATAAAATTTGTTTTGTGCTTGGATGGTTAGATGATGGGTATTTTAATTATACGTTTTATTTTTAAGTCAGTGTCACTGCTTTATAATAATTCCTTCAAAAATAATATTTTCATTTTCATTCACCACTTTTGGCACAAGATTCCCTTTCAGTTTATTGTAGAAGATTTTCAACTTTTTCTGTCTTTGCTTTGGATGTGTGAGTGTGTGTGTGTGAGTGAGTTTGTGTGCGCGTCTGTCTGTCTGTCTGTCTGTCTCTGTCTCTGCCACTCAGCCAACTAATTTGCTGAGAAATAGGCATTGTTCCTGCAAAGCTCAAGGAAACAATGTGAACTGTGCTCTTTCAACCTACTGCTTCCTGCAGCTCCAGCCTCATTGTAAAGGATGTAAAGTGGCATTATCTTCTTCCTATCTTGACAGATACCAGGTTAAAAGAACACCAGTCAGCCCCAGGCAATAGATCACCCCTTTGTTCTATTTAACCTACATTGCCCAAAGGACAACCTCCAGAGAGTGGAGCAGGCTGAGCGCTCTGATCCTCTGCAGAGAAATCACCTCTGCCCAAGTTTCAAATACCAGGTGTTTTATTCGTGATTGCTGGTGATGTGTTTTCACTTTGCTTAGCTTTGTTTATGACTGTAACGATAAAGTATCATTTGTTCATTATTTGAACAGGGATGAAAACAAATTATTGAAATGTGCTGGAATCTAATATTTAGACAGTAAGCCCCAACATCGTCTCCCCACATACACATCTGAGGAGACTGGAATTCCATCGCAGGAGGCTTACAGGGAGGCGCCATGGGCTCGGTTGCCAAGGATGTCTATTTTGTTTCGTTTTGTTTATTTCACTTCATTTCTTTCTTGATGTTCAATGTGTGCTCTGACAGACTTGAAAAAGATCAAAGAGAAAATCCTGCTCTCAAGTTGCTCAAAGTCTAGTAGGGGAAACAGATTAAAAGTCTGGAAGCAGCATAGAGAGGGTGCTGTAGTGGTGCCTGAAGGGTCCATCGACAGAAAAACAAATGCCTTTACATGTCCCTAGGTTTTCAGGGGATACAAATTTTATGGAGAATCCCTTATAAAAAGGAAGAAGTCCCCTGACTTGTCTTGAAGAGCTTGAGACATTTTGGAGACCTGGAAAGGAAGAAACAGAAGGAAAATGAGGAATGTTGAAAGCTTAACATGGTGGTGGCTCCAGGTTATTTAAAATGGCCAGATTTCAGAGTCCACAGGTGGAGCCAACGGTAGTAACCTGATTGTGGAATCTTTGTGGCAGGTGACTAGCTTTTCCCAATATGGAGATTGGTGCACTGCAGATGCAATTAAAACCATACATTGGCGGGAAGTTTGTTTGAATAAAAGAATAAAAGCCCCTTTAAAATCTGAGACAAAATTGAAAAACAATCCAAGAAAAGTTCAGCTGCAATTTGCATTTCCTGTAGGCTGCCACAGAAGGTGAAACCAATTGGAATATTGGGCACAGAGCAGAGACTAGTGTCTTTTTGTTGAGAAGCCATCATACTTCTGACTTTAGCTGTCACTACCTGAGTAAAGGAAGATGTGCCTACTTCCTTCCCTTCTGCAAGATTCAAACTGCCACTAGCTTCATGAATGGAGTCCTTGTCCTCATGCCAGAACATTATGCCTCTTCTTCCATAAGGACTTTAGGAAGCAAAAGATGTATCTGTGGTAACAACAAATGCCTACTCTAGATGAGGAAGTCAGAGAGTGTATATGGTCTGTAGCAGGTGGTTCAGAAAATGGACAAATGATGCCAATCAGATATAATAGTTTATATAATTATATAAACAGTCATTTAAAAGACATACACAAAGGACAAATTTTGAAAGGATATTGCTGAATTAAATTTAAATGTAAATTATTGAATAACATTATTTATAAATATGCAATAACCATAAATCATAATTATTTAACAGGAATGTGATTTCTTGAAAGACTGTTATTATTCTTAAAAGAAGTTTCACATTACATTTTTAGCCATAGCATAAATTTGCCAAAATTTAAATTAATAAAAGACAAGTAATTCAACAGTTAATGAACTTGATTTCTGAAATGTGTACTACAAATATATAAGAAGATTAACCTAAGTATAAACCATTTAAACCTCAAACATAAGGTGATACAAAATCTGAAAAGAAGTATTTGTCTTGATGTAGATGGTAGAAATTAATACTAAGAAATAAACTTGAACATGTCATTGGAACAGGTGTTTTATGATAAAATAGTGTGTCAAACCAATCTACTTTGTAATGATCTTTATAAAATCAATATACTAGAATCATAAAGTAATGTATATGTAATAGCACTTTTATGATTTAAGTTTGCTAATAAGAGTCTCTAAATTAATATAGTGTGATAGAATTACATGCACTTTATATATTATATTTTAGCCAATTAATTTGAATTTAAAATGCCATTTAAGTAACTTTTTTTATCTATGGAATTACAGTATTTTTACCCACAGTTTTGTGTATCTGACCAATACCATCCTAAACTAACATTTCTCCAATTCTATTATTAGCCTCTATTGTGCAAATTCAGCTGTCTGGACCACTATCAAGCTTTAAAAAGTAATCTAATCATTGTTCTTTATCATTTTGAAACATGGTCCAAAAGAGAGATAATACCAAGAATGGAAGCATTTTCTTTCTTTCTTTTTTTTTTTTTTTTCCAAGTGAAACTCACAGAATCTTGTAGAGTCTAAAATCAAAACTAAAACTTTTTTAATTGTATAAATAGGAAATAAACCATTAGCCCAAATGAATGCCAATACTCAACAGTTTTAGATAAAAGTGCAAATGTTTGTTAAATTTCATACAAGGTAACTGGATTTTCGAGATCACTTTTTTTTTTTTTTTTTTTTACAATGAAGAATATGTGTTTTGAAATAACCTCTCTCTTGGTTTAATAAATATTACCTCTTTGTCTCTATTAGAAATATGTGTGTAGTTACTTTTTCCCATGTATAAAATGAACCCATCTAATCTGCTTAAATATTAGCATAGATAAGAAAATAAATTCTGGAATGTTTGTGTGCTTATAATTACCAAGAAATGTAAAGGTTTACTCTATTTAATGTTTATTTCTAGTCTGTCTTTATCTTAAGAACTTTAACTGCATTAACTATAAATCTGTTGGGAATAAAATATCTACATACATCCCAGACAGACATGTGCTCAATATTGGGTGGGGGAAGTGGGGGAGCATAAAATCAGGCTACTTTTCAGTTCCATAAGCTGCTCCCATGGGACCCAAGAGTCAGGTTAGCTCCAGTCACACACCATTTTTCGTGAAATGGTATCAGCATAGGAACTATATTTCTGTCTCCAGAGAATCACAATTACCATGATCTCACAGGTCTAGACCATTTGCTAGAATGAGACCTTACTTTCCATTTCAGACAGAACACTTCCACTGTTTTAAAATAAATCTAGAATGCTAAAACATCTTTTTATTCAAAAGCAAAGAAAACACAGTAAGCAAAACCTATTTTGGTTGCAAATTTCACATTACAAAATTCAAGTAGAGACTATTTAGTATCTATTTTCTTAGCAAATGTCAATGGATTACTCAGAAAGCAATGTTGGGTAGCAATACTGCTGTCATAATCCATGACCACCGAAACCTGACAAGCAAAAATTCACACCATTAAATGATCTTCTGTCATGTTCAGTGTGGCAGGGACCCATTCTGGGCCAGAACATGTTCACTAGGCATCAAAACGAGAGGAGGAAAGAATGAAGAAAGCTATTTGGTCCTTTTTCACACTAATCATATTACATGACATTTTTTTTTTTTTTCATTTTTCACATTGTTTGAGACAACTTAATTAAAGTTGGGTAAGGGGATTTGAGACTCATGAAAGATGGAAAAGTTTTACTGAAAAGTTAAAGAGAAATCAGATATGATGGGATTTACACATCTTTGAAACACCTTTTATTCTGGGGAGATCATCTATCCATGTGGAACAAACACATTCTTTAATCACCTTTTGAAATGTTCTGTTCACCTACTGATAACTCATTTTAAGGGTTTAGATTTTAGACTTTGGCAAAATTCCATGAGGTGGGGTGGGGGGTGGGACAAAAATCAAATGCAAAAAGTTCATGTCTGCATCTTTTTCGTAGGGAATAGAAACAGCTACAGATACCTATATTCTAGCTATTATCATTCAAATGCAAATGAAAATACAAATAGCCTCTCTCTTCAAAGTTTAATAACTATATCCTTCCCATAATGATTTCAGTTTAAAAACAAATGTAATATTAAAAAAACACAGAATAGGACAAAATGGAATGCACAAAGTAGTCTTAATCTATGCCATTGGAAAACAAATGATTCTTAAATCCTTAGCTTCACTCCATCGTAAGTAACTGAGATATTTGACCCCCACCCCTTGCCTCTCAAGGAAGAGTTCACAGCTGGCATTAGGTCGTCCTAGGTTATAATTTCTAATGTTTAGCTAAATGTTCCTGTCCTAGGTTACTCTGTAGTACAGTGTTGAGTTTTCTTAACAAATGCATTCATTCTCTCCCTTTCTGTGTGATGTAATTCTCTATCTCAAACAGGTGTTATAGTTATGCTTGTCATTTCATGATAGTTTCCCTTAAGGTATGTTTCTTTATCCCTAAGATAAGAACTCTATAATTATGATAATCTAAATTCATAAATCAAGCTTGTCAGCATTTTCATTTTTTATTGCTCTTTTCCAAATTACACTTAAATTTGTATCTGAGTGTCCAAAATAAGGATTGAGCCAAATTTTAGAAAACGTTGATCTCTCAAACCTGAAGCATTCAGTGTACTGTATGAAGTAAAAGGAAATGAAAGTCTTATTGACTCTTGGACGAAAATTGAGAATAAAATTGATGAAACTAAAATTATAAGACAACGATATTATTAATTATTAATAATAACAAACATCTTACCCTTCACAGATAGAGAGGGAGAATGAGAAAACTTCTAAATTAAATCCAAAGCAGAACAAATCTATGCTGTACCTTTTGTTTGAAACCATGGGAATGAATATTTAGAAGCTGTTCAGTCTTTTTGCCAGGGGGTTATAGAAACAATTGAACTTATTTGAGAAACTGGTCACCCCTCTAAATTTCTAAATTGCAAGGGTTGTATGAAAGAGCAGTAAGACTTTTGAGTGTCCTTGCTAAAAACAAGGAAGTTAATTGCAAAAATAAAAGCCAAGAAACACAAAGAAATCAGAAGGACTGTGAAAAAGGAACCCACCTGAAAGTGACGTGGACACACCAGCACAGTTCCAGGAGGGAATGTGGGTGTGGCAATAAGTGAGAATCAGACAATGCAGATCTCAGTAAAACTCAGCATGGATAGCTACACAGTGGCAGTAGCTACTTCCTCATCTCCACAAAACAAAGTTAACATCTGACAATTATGTGGAAACTAAAAAAAAGGATTAGAAACGAAAAACAAATCTGTTTGCTGAGTGTAAGCTTAAACAATAATTGGACTTTTCCTGAAAGTAATTATTGTTTTGTTTTGTTTTTTCCATTGAACAGGGTAGGGGCTCAAAAAAGAAACTGGATTTCTGAAAAGTAAAGTTATATATCGTCACACATTGAGCACTGTGGTCAAGGAAATCAATATAGACTATTATTCAGTTCATTGCATAATATTAAGTAAGCATATGTTATAGACCAGAAATTGTGGCACTTCCAGAAATTTAACTGCCAACAAGACAGATATGGCTCCTGCTCTAAGAACACAAAGTACTAGAGGGGGCAAGACATTATCATCAAGAACAATAAACACAACATGAAAGAATTTAAAAAACTAAAAGGAGTACATGAGGAATTCACTAAAACAAACTTTAGAGATAGGAAGACAACACAATGCACTGATGTCAATTTTCAGGAGGAGCACAGAGTACAGTATAGTCAAAAGGGAAAGGAGCCAAGCAGGTAAGTCTGCTCCAAGTCACCCAGGGAAGTTTTGAAAAATCTCTACACCACCTGAATCAGGATATGCATGAGCAGAGTGCCAACATAACACACCTTGGTGATTGTTCTGAAGGCAGAGAAGCACTTGGCTAACTTTGCTACTGAGATGTGGAACAAAAGCCAGAAGCCTTAGCATTTTGGGGATATAGTAGAGATGCAAAATTCTGGTCTATCACAAACCTGCTGATATTAAATCTGCATTTTAACAACATTGACAGGAGCTTCTTGTGCATATTAAAGTATGAGGAGCTCTGGGCTACAAAACAGTTGAATTGACAAGCCTTCACAAGGTATTTTGGATTTATCTTGATGGCAATTTTTTTAATTAAGTAAATATATGCCAGTGGTCCACAAATCTTTATCTATAGCTTAAAGTCAGTGTTACTGGATGGATGGCTTTTGGTGAAGGATAGAGTGAGCTAGGTACTTGTAAAGTAAACAAAGAAATCAAAAAACAAGGTAGTAGACACTTGAAGAATAAATTGACAGTTATTTTATTTCATTTGGGCTTGTATCTTTTACTTTTTCTAGATATTCATTTTGTTCCTTTCTCTAGTCATTCATATTGTTTTGTCCACAATGAATTGTAAATTAAGAAATAATAATGATGGGGACTCCCTGGTGGCACAGTGGGTTAAGCAATGTACTATGAAGCAAACCACAGCCACTGCAGCACGAGTTCAAACCCTGTCGGCCAGGGAGGGGACCCACATAGCGTAGCAGACTTCTCTTGCCTCGCCCGCTGCTCCCCTCAGCAGTGTACTTCTGTTGATCTGCCTGTTCTGCTCCCTGCTCTGTCTGTGGTGAATCCTCTCACCCCCCACACCTCTAGCCTGTACCCCAGTACTTGTATGCATAAATAAATAAATCTTAAAAAAAAGAAATAATAATGATGATGATGATAATAAAAGTGTAGAATAAAGCAAATGATGCTTTTATATTTTATAAATATTGAATTTATCTCATTGTTGTCCTAGCTAATATATGAGCTAGCTAATATTCAATATTTATTTCTATCATTCCATAAATTCAATTAAATAAATATCTGTAAATACCCTGCTATGTGTAAACTCTTTATTTAGAAGAATATACAAATTCCTTCCTTAGAAGGAATGGTGAGCTAAAAAGAAGAGGGTAAAGCCCAATAACTATTACATACAGTGTACCACAAAGTATTCTCTGTTAGTTATGGGCACCATTTAAATATAGTCCCAGAAGGTAGTTCTCAGAGATTTTTAAAGTTAGGTCAACTGACTTCAGGGCCAGAACATATTACCTTTCCATCTCAGATACAATGAGAACTGAGACTTAAATACAAATAAACCAACAAATAAATAAAATACAAACAAACTTCAGCAAGAGATAACAGATAACAGATACTCTTCAACAGTTAGAGAACAATTTTATTTTCTAGAGAGTTAATTTATTTAATGACCCAAGTAATACAAATGCATGTCTATTGCTTCCACAAAAAATTTATTTAATTAACTTTGATTAAAGCCCAATGTTGATAGTTCAACATTGCAGTCAGCTTGAAACATTGCTCATAATCATTATTTTTAAATCCCCAATCAATAGCCATCTGCTCATCTGAAAACCACTGAAATAATGTTGACTATGATGAGTTAACCACCTGCATGTGCACAAAAATCCCACTTGCTGTCCACAAGATCATGACTTGACATTAGGGAATTAACGAGAGTATTGCTGCCTTGCAGTATCTCAAACTACAAGACAACCTATAGGACAAATCTGGCAAAATATTTCCAAGCAAATACAGAACTATGAAGACAGTGCCTCAGGCTTAGAAATGGACTCAGTTTTGAAAACATAATAGATTTTCATAGACATATTACCACATCCAATGGAGAAAAACAAAGTTATTTTTAGTTTGAAAATAAATTCCAGAATAATATAACTTACTTATCACTATATATTCATAAATCCAATGAATATATAGATAGACAGTATATTAAGGGTGATTTGCCATATGTCATTACTTATATCTCTAAGGTTATTGTTTTAACTTATTCCATAGTTAGCTATTATTGGTGAAATTTTAAAATGCTTTATTTCTCGTCAGAGCCTGTGTTTTAACACAACTTTATATATTCTGTATCTGGCTTATTGTTGTCCTCCTATCATGATGTAAAATGTGAATAAATTAAAATAAACAGAGTCCCAAAGAGATGTGTTTAAAGAAGTACCCTCATTCAGACATCAGCAATGGCCATACCCAAGGGTGCTGTCATTTTATAGTTTCACTAAAGCACATAGCAACATTTGGTTTTCAATTTCTATTGTTCACCAGCCTTGCTTCTGGTGTTGCCATCTTATTCCATAGACCACTGATTTGTCCTTGCTACTGCTTTTTAAGGAATACGTCATTAAGTAAAACAATATCACAGTCCTAAGAGCCCTTTCAGATACAAAGGGCTTGAATTGTGGAAGCATCATCTGAACAACCATACGGTCTCCCCTTACAACTACTTTAGAAAGTTTTTGGTGGGCCCTCCCTGGTGGCGCAGTGGGTTAAGCAACGTACTATGAAGCAAACCGCAGCCACTGCAGCAGGAGTTCGAACCCTGCCTCCAGCTGGTGAGGGAACCCACATGGTGCAGCAGACCTCTCCTGCCTCGCCCGCTGCTCCCCTCAGCAGTGTATTTCGGTTGATCTACCTTTTCTGCTCCTCACTCTGTCTGGTGGATTCTCTCACCACCCCCACGCCTCTGGACTGTACCCCAGCTCTTGTATGCATAAATAAATAAATCTTAAAAAAAAAGAAAGTTTTTGGTGAATTGAAAGCCACACTAAATATCTTTTCTTTATGGACATAAATAACATAATGAATCAAACTTCATTATTTCATCAAAAGAAAAGTAATGCTTTAATATTTGCACAGGTGTGTATTTTATAACCCATAATTATACTGCTTGTTCCATGTGTTTACTTTTGGAAGCAATGATGTTTACCTTTGGTGCAAGACAAGGTTTTTTTTTTTTTTTTGTCTTGTATTGATTCATCTATTTATTCAATTATCCATTTACTTCACACACAAATATTGAGCTCTGTTATGTGTTAGTCTCTGGGGCATATCACTAAGTGAAGCAAACAAACATTCCATTTATTACATAACTAATATTGGGTGAAAGAAGATAAAAGACTGACAAGCTAAATAGTAAACATATGGCTTAGTATGAAGAAAGGCTTCTCGATATGTAAAACTAGTATCACTTTGCAAGTGAGATTTGCATTGGAGTAATGAAGTTGCAAGGGAAGGAAAAATAAGGAATACCAGCAATGGGACCAGAAATAAGCTAAAAGGCAACAAAGGAGTCTTTCGTGGAGTATTCAGAACAAACACAGCCTTATCAACAACTTATTTATGACTTAATTCAGTTGATGGAGAGGATGTCCTGAATGAACTCCACGAACTCAGGTTTTATGGACTCTACCCTTACCCCAATCCAAAGAGAAGTAAGGCACAGAGGACTGAAAATCCCATAATGTCATTACCACTAAAGGGAGGATTGCTGGGAATTAAGGATGAGGTTAAGCAGCCAGGCTTGGCATATGAGACATGTGAGACATGTGAGTCTTAGGGGTGGCTGGTTTTTCATAGACCTTCAGCAGGCTATTGGGATCCCAGCTCAGTGGAACTGGTAGGACACATTCACACACACACACACACACACCTTTCACCCTAGGTTATTCCTCTATTCATTTCTCCTTTTTGTAAATAAACCCTTTATTAACCTTTTTGTGTGTTCCTGCAGTTGGGTTTCATTATAAGTCCATTTCACATAAGGTTTTCCATAACTGTGAGAGAATATATTTCTGTTATTTTAAACGACTAAATTTGTGGTACTTTGTGTCTGAAGACCTGGCAAATGAATACAAATGACCTTTTTATGTTATGATAAATAGAAGTACTTAGTTTTGAGTCAATCACTCTGGGTGCAGTAGAGATGCCAGAAATTTGGGGACAAGAGATGGAAGGACAGGAAACCAAGTAGAAGCCCAGCTCAACATTACAAACAGACAATGACATATTGGAGCAGAGAGAGTGAAAACTGAAGTAGGTGAGAAGGAGCTGGAGTCTCCAAAATTTAAAAAAAATTAAATGAACAGGAATTATTGATGAATTGGATGTGAGGTATGAAAAAAAAAAAACAGAGTAATTAACAATAATTCAAAATTTCACTTGAGTTGTAGAGAAAATGGAGAGTCCTGTGAGTGAGGAATTGCTGTTAAGATCAACAGTTTAGTTTGAAAAGTGTAAAGTGGGAGATACATATGAGATAGCCAAGTAGAGTTATTAAGTAAGTGGCTTGATATGTGAGTCAGGAGCTTAAGGAGAGATTCATGCTGGAGATAAATGTAGAAGTCATTTGCATATAAAAAATTAAAGTAATAAAATTAGGTCATAAAATTAAGGAGGTATCTGTAAATGGAAAGGGAAGCATTGCCCAACGTTAAAAGAAGTACAAGAAGTAAGGGAAGGGATCAGCAAATAATGATGAAAAAGAGCAGTCAGTGATATAATAGCCAATATCAAGGGGATGCTGACTTCTAGGAACCAGTTTTTTGTTTATTTCTATTATCTAAATTTCTAAAATCAATTTATTTTGTATTATAAACACATAAATTGTGTTATAAATTATAAAACAGGAAATGTCCATAGTTGCTTTTAATGTTACATGGATCAAGTGAATGTGTATCTGATGATTAAGAGGTAAATATAATTGAAAGTACAAAAAGATAAGTATTTTGGTGTACTATAAATAGAAATCTTCCTCTCAACAAAATTAGTTTAGATATATACCTGATAGATTTCTGACCTTAAAAGATATCTTTGATCACGAAGAATAATACTAGATAATAACATCAGAAATTTCCTATGGATGGAATTTCTTATATTGTGTAAACACAGACTTGGTTTATAGGACAGCAAAAATTACACAAGAACAAAGAAAAAGAAACAGTGAAACATATCAGTGGGATAGTCTAGATATTCATATCTTGTTGATACTGAATCTAGAATTCTAAGTTTTTCTCTCATTCTCTGCTGAGCTATCAGAAAGAAAATAGTTATTCATTGATTTCAATGAATGACATGGGTCAGTCAAATCTCAACAAGAAACAGATGAAATATGAGGAGGATTATGGATGGCTTGGTGGTGGATGTGATGTAGTACATACATCTGAAGAGGAGGAAACCTTTATTTATGAATCATATATAGTGTTGTAAACCAATGTTACCTTAATGAAAACTATATTTAAAAGAAGAAAATCTAAAGTTAACTATAGTGGTGAAAGGTAGAAAACTGAGAAATAAAATTGTCTACAAATGCAATCAATGGCAAATCTCAAAGTAATATGAAAATTATAGTTTACTTACTCTCAAAAATTCAGAATTGTTAGATATCTTAACTAATATCAGTCTATACGGTAGATTCCCAGTGTTCATTTTGGTACCTTGCTTTATTTAAGAAACATGGTCTTTCACTTTTCCATTTGTGTCATAGTTTCACACTTGCGTACATACAGTTGAAAAATAAATGATCAATGATTATACTATGAAAGAAAAAGAACTGGGTTCAAAGATTTCTTCACAAAAGGGCTAATTTATAAAGGTATAGCTATAAGGAAACCAAAAGAAATAAAGCAATAACACAGGGTTTAAAAAGCTTACAACCAATGTGTTACCAATTCTTGGTCTAAAGGGATAAGGGGATGATTTTGACTGGTGGAGCCCATAAGGAGATAATCATGTCATCATCTCTTTTAAGAGGAATGGTCACCTCTTACACTATTGGCACAAGAACATCACCATCGTGAGGTTGCTTCATAAGGAGTCAACTGGGGGATTACTCTCTCCTCATCTACTATCCCAGTTCTCCTTGTTACCAGAAGTCCTTCCAGATATAATAGAACACAAAAATTTTTAACATGTTCTGAGTAAGCCAGTCTTCCAACAAAGAGAGTATGGTAGAGAAAGAAGGAAAATGACTAGAAAGGAGTAAAATGAAGCTATCTGATGCACTCTACATCCTTTGATCTGGTTTGTTTTAATCTATACCACTGCTGAAGAAATAATTGGTATTAGGAGAAGAGGCTTTCTTTTGTCATTGAAGGTCAGGCTTCATGAAGCAGGCAAAATCTCCTTTGACAATTCAAAACTTCTTGTTATTGAGAATAATTTTAAAAATATGCATCTCTTGATAGTGTTCTTCATATGGCATATATAACTCTCCTAGTTATATAACTCTCCTAGTCTTGCATGTGAATGAAATCAAACCAACAATTTCAAATAATGAAGCAATTGTATTAATACTTATGCTAACTAGATGCAAAGGAGAAATACCCACAATCTTTTTATTTTCAAAAGGAAAATAAATCTTTTTTCAAAAATGCAGCAAATGGAAAGAAGATAGAATTCTAAGAAGACACAATTGTCAGCAATGTCAGATACAACTGTAATAGGTGGATGTGACATTTCTGAGAAACTTTATTTACATGGAAATTTCATTGTTTCATCTCCAGTTCAAGGGCCATCATCCTAAAATCACCTAATAATGAGCAGCCATTTTCATATGACCCTCATATTACCAACACATTCTAATTATTTTAGATTCATTGTTAGAAAATAGAAAAATCAGCATTCATTTTTAAGAACCATGGAGTTTATTATTATTTTCCTGTTATGTGGTTATTATTCTTGGAGTATTCACAATCTATGACATTTTCTAAGTATTGTCATAAATTTTCAGATTAATCCCTTTTAATTTTTTGGATGGCCAAGATTTTCCATTCAAAATGTCTACATGAGCAATGATGGACATATTGGTAACACTTCTTTCTGAGGGTCCTGTCTATAAGTGTGAGATCCGTTATTCATACTGATGACATTCCAGTAACAGGCTGCATGGTTTTATACTGAATCAACTATAGAGCTGCCTTGACTAAGAGAGAGAAAATAATTAAAATTGAAAGTTAATGTCACTTTTTATAGTAAGTTGGCTCTTTTAAAACAGATGTAGAAAAAGGAGGCCTCTAAAGTCTGGTATATTTATTAGGCATAGAGATATCAACGAGTACCAGGAACAATGTCAAAGAGGATTCTTTCCTTCCAAGAAGGGGAGTTACATAGGGTCTCCATGACCGCCGGCCTTTCTGACTGAAGTAGTCAACCTACCTGAATGATAATGACTTGCACTTTGGCTGCAATTTCCTTGCAGATATGAAGTCCAAGGTACAAGCTGCAGTAAAATTATGATAGTAAGGGCCTCCCTGGTGGCGCAGTGGGTTAAGCAGCGCACTGTGAAGTAAACCGCAGCCACTGCAGCACGAGTTCGATCCCTGCTGCCGGCCAGGGAGGGGACCCACATGGCGCAGCAGACCTCTCCGCTGTGCCCGCTGCTCCCCTCAGCAGTGTACTTCCGTTGATCTGCCTGTTCTGCTCCCAGCTCTCTGTGGTGAATCCTCTCACCCCCCACACCTCTGGCCTGTACCCCAGTGCTTGTATGCATAAATGGATAAATCTTAAAAAAAATATGATAGTAAAATAAAAATTATAGTCCTGTTAATGAACAATGCACATTTCTGAACGTATGTTTAGACATCTATGTGTAAAGTCTCCAAACTGACTTTAAGTGAAAATATGAGCTTCTATGATTGTTGTTAATAACCAAAGAAGTTAATCGCATTGCAATAATAACCTAATGAAAACTCACAATCACATTCTTTTCACAAGTTCCACTTATGTGATTCAAGAAACTATATCCACTGTAGCATGACAAATTCCTTTATTTCTTCTGATACTGAAATGTTCACACTCTAGGGTTAAAAACTAATAAAGTTTACTTTTGCATATGATAATTAACCTGGCAAAAATCAATGGAGCCAAAGATCTAGTGTATATGTTATTTTCCCCAATAAAGGGAGAAACCCGAAATTTCAGTGTTCATGTCCCAAAATCAGTGCCATTGTGGAGGAAAAGCAACATTCATATTTATAAGAGCCTAACAAAATTAGATTGTCACATGCATGAAAAAATAGTTGCATGCAACAATTTTATTGAACTATAAGTTTAATATATTGGTTAGTTTTCACAGTTCATTGATTTGTTTGTGCTTTGGATATTTGCTGGGATAATGAATGGTTTCCATATGCATTGGAAAACTCTGGGCAAAAGATATTGGTTTGCAGTGAATCAATAGTGAGAAAAATATATTGGCTATAGCTACATTTCCACAATGTTTTAATGCATTAGTTTTGGAACATATATTGTGTAAGCATGCAATATGCTCATTTGCTTTTAACTCCAGGTTTAAATAATTATAATTGTTGGAATCTTCTTTGTCAAAAGAATACAACTTGGAATTGAGTTGATTTTACAGGTTAAATTGCTATCATCATTGGAATGTAAACATGATAAATCTTATCACATCCACTTACATCTGTAAATCTTATTTTGGCACAATTTTTTCATAGATTTTGGAAGGCAAAAGAGATCATCATTTATTAAATTGTGAAGTAGAAATTATTAGTATATGAATAAAAATCAGTACAAAAATATTCTATAAATACTAAACAGTACTAAATCTATGTGACATCATGAAGCAATGAGATGAAGGAAATCATCTTGAATTGAACAAACAAAAACTTGGTTTTCCATTGTACCATCAACACACTCAAAATATTTTAAAAATCTCATTAATTTTCTCTTCTGTTATTTACTTGAAGACATTCAATTTCTCATTTAAGATTATGATGTCTATTTCTACCTGTTCACCCAAAGGCCACTAAAAGGATCAATAATTGCAGAGGAAATCTAAAAGAACTCTACTACTCTGTCAGAAAAGCAAAAGCTGGTTGGTGTGTGTCTTTCTGAGACAACATTTTGTTTCTTTGATTAGATCTGTAAGTTACTAAGTGCTTCATTATTCTTCCTTTTTTATTTTTTTATAATTGAGATATAATTCATAAATCATAGAAGTCAACAATTTAAAATGTACAAAATAGTTTTCTTTTAGTATATTCAAAGAGTTCTACATCCTTGCCATTATTTAATTTTATAATATTTTACAACCCATAAAGATACCCTGTACCCATTAGCATTCTAGTCTATATTCCTCCTATTCCAGTAACCTAGAAAAACAAAATCCCTCTCCATTTCTACAGATTTGTTCAGTCTGGATATTTCGTGCAAAGATCACTATGTGATCTTTTTTGAATGTTTTTTGTCACAGCATGATGCTTTAAAATTTTGTGTGGTAACATGTAATAGTATGTCATTCTTTTTTATTTCAAAATAATGTTTTATTATATAGATATACCACAGTCTGGTTATCTATTTGCAGTTTATGAATATTTAAAAATTTTCCACTGTTTTACTAGAGTGACTACTTTTACAATAAATTTTCATGTATATATTTTTGTAAGGATGCATGTTTTGTTTATATTTGATTAAATACATGGTAATAAAATTGTTGGGTCATATAGAAATAGTTTGTTCCAAAATTACAGCACCATTTGAAAAATACCACCAACAATGTATGAGGATTCAGGTTACTCCACATTCTTTCAACATTTGTTTCTACATTTTTTTAAATTTATTTCAGTGAGTATGAAGTGATTTGATTTGCATTTACCTGGTAATGCATAGTATTGAGCTTATTTTTGTTTACTTGTAAGCCATTTCTGTGACTCCTTTGGAGAAATGGATATCCATATTCTTCATCTAGTTTTTAATTTTTTTACTTGTCTTTTTATTGTGTTTAATAGTAAAGTTCTTCACATAATTTGCATACAAATTCCTTATTGGCTATATGAGTTGCAAACGTTTTCTCCTAATTCTCTGGGTTATATGTTCATTTGTTGACGGTGTTCTTTGAAGCAAAATGAGTAAATTTGATGAAGTCCATTGTATCTTTTTTTTAACCACTGTGTTTCTGATGTAATATTAAAAAAAAAAAACTATCCCAAGGTCATAAAAATTTATTCCTGATTACACCTAAGAATTTTTTTCTCTCCAGTATCAATTTATAACTGGGTATTTAAAAGTATAATGGGAAGAATGGTTTGTTTTGAGCTCAAATTTTAATGCCAAAGTATGGTACTGGTGTGCTATTTTATCCACATATATAGTACATTTGAAAAACACAACATAAAGAAAAACTTGAAGCTAACTGGAAGCAGACCAAGTGGTATATTAAATATTGCATTTTGCTTTGTTTTGTTTTTGTCCTGAACATAGTCATTGTTCCTCTCATTTTAGGAAAATTTGCAAAGTAAGTCATAGCTTAAAGTTTGAATATTTTATTATTTATTCATTAACTATAGCCTCCAAGAAAAAAATGTTTTATCCTTCCTAATGTGAGAGTTGAGTCAGTCTAATAAGATTTTCTTTCTAACAATTTTATAATTCTACTTCTTACATTTAAGAATTTTAAAGAGTTTTTAAAGATTTATTTATCTATAGAAGAAGTAGGGTGTAGGCCAGCAACATAGGGAGTGGTGAGAGGATTCACCAGAGACAAAATGAGAACAGAACAGGCAGACCTACTGAAATGAACTCCTGAGAGGAACAACAGATGAAAAAAGAGACATCTGCTATACCATAAGTGGGTTAGCTCCCTGGCTGGGGATCGAACTCAGGCCATAGTGGTGATAGTTCTGAGACAACCCTTAGGCCACAAAAGAGTTCCAATAGTTAGTTGGTTTATTCTGTATTGTAGCATGCTTGGAAGTCCTGCTGGGTTTTTTCATGGATAAGCAGTTGTCCCAGCACCATGTGTTGAAAAATGTTTTCTTTATTATAGTATCATGGCAACTTTGCCCAACATCAATTAACCATAAATGCCATAATTTATTTCTCAACTTTTAGTTCTGCTTCATTGAGGATATAGGTCTTTCCTTTTGACTCTAGCATAGTATCTTGTTTATTGTTGCTCTGAATAAGTTACTTGCAGTTTGATTGTTCCAACATCGTTGTATTTTTTTCAATAGCATTTTTGTTAATCTATGTCCATTTACTTCTATATAAATCTTAGAATACACTGTGGAAAATACAGGGAATTCTTTATATGTTTGCCTCATTTTTATACAGTGAATTCAGTAATTTGTTCATAATAAACATTCTTAATTACAGTAAATTGTTAAATATACATATATTTCAAATATACATATATTTATGTAACAAACTCAAACAAAAAGTAACAGACTTAAAATCAATAAAATGATTTTTGGGATTTTGAAAATATAAAAATGCACCCTCCTCAGGAATCCTTTCTTTGTTTTTATTTATGTCTGTTTGAAATGTTACATGGTCTTCTGTGCACAAAAAGAAAGTGATGATTTTTTATTTTGATTCCAAAAATATATTAATTAAAAGTACTAAAACAAGAATAATTTATTGAGTGTGTTTGGAAATGTCTAATGGGGCTAAGGAACAGAAGGGAAGCGAGATGTTTTAACACAATCAGAAGTTCTCATGGACCCATTTTTCTGTTCTATCTATCTCTGAATCTATAGCTTCTTTACTTTGCTTGTCCTGGTACAGATAACACTCATTTTTTTCCCACTATCTGAAGAAAAGCTTCTCTATTTTTGTGTGAATGTGGCCACTTAATGTTATTTTAAAATTATTATTATTATTATTATTTTAAGATTTATTTAATTATGTTTGACATCACTTGTAGTTCCAAGGGAATTACCACCACCATTTTACCGATGAACCATCACCTCAGACCCTTGTGCTCTTTCTGCCTTCATACTGGTCTCTACCCCACTCTCCCCATATCCCCCCAACAATCCCTTTAGTTTGTCTTTGTCCTTTTGTTCTTGTTGTGTTTTTTGTTTCTTTGTTTTTGTAATTGTTCATTTCCTTGAGCTTTTTCTTATTATCTTATTATTATATTTTTTGTAGTTGTTGTTCCTTTACATTCCTCCTAAGAGTGAAGCCATCTGATATTTATCTCTTGCTTTCTGACTTATTTCACTGAATATAATTCCTTCTTGCTCCATCCATGTTTCTAAAAAAGTCTTTAGTTTATCATTTTTGATTACTGAATAGTATTCCATTGTGTATATGTACAACGTCTTCTTGATCCAGTAATCTACTTTTGGGCATTTGGGTTGTTTCCAGGTCTTACCAATTATAAATAGTGTTGCAATGAACATTGGGGAACAGTTTTTTTTTTTTTTTTTTGTTTTTGGATTGGCATTTTTGTGTCCTTTGGGTAGATCCCTAGGACTGGGATTGCTGGATCATTTGGTAACTCTATATTTAGTAGACTGAGGAACCTCCATACAGAGTTCCATAGTGGTTGGATTAACTTGCATTCCAACAAACAGTGTAGTAGAGTTCTTCTTTCTCCACATTCTCGCCAATACTTCTTGTTGTTGGTTTATTTTGTTTGTTTGTTTGTTTTTTGATATGTGCCATTCTTACTGGTGTAAGTTGATATCTCATTGTGTTTTTAGTTTGCATTTCCCAGATTCTGAGGGATGTTAAGTATTTTCTCATGTGCCTGTTGGCCATCTGCATGTCCTCCTTGGACAAGTATCTTTTAAGTTCTACTGCCCATTTTTTTTTATTGGGTTGTTTGCTTTGATTTTCTTGAGTCTTTTAAGTTCTTTGTATATCTTTATGATCAATCTCTTGTCAGTTGTATGGGGTGAAAAATTTTTTTCCCCAATCAGTGGGGTGTCTCTTTGTTTTGGTTAATGTTTCTTTTGCTGTACAGAAGCTAAACCAGAAAACATAGGCAAGACACTTAATGTTATTTTTTAGAGATTTTTTTATTATTTATGCATACAAGGCATACAAGGACTGCAGTACAGGCAAGGAGTGGGGATGAGAAGATTCACCAGAGAAAGAGTGAGGAATAGAACAGGCAGATTGACTGAAATACACTGCTGAGGGGAGCAGCGGGCGAGGCAGGAGAGGTCTTCTTTGCTGTGTGGGTCAGCTTACTGGCTGGGGTTTAAACTCACGCTGTAGTGGCTGCAGATAGTTTCATAGTGCTGCAACTTAACTTCTTGCATCACCAGGAAGGCCCATGGATGCTTAACTTTAATAACTTCTCAGTTCAGTCTCTGAGAAGGGAAAAAAGAATAGGTAAAATTAGGAGTCATAATTTTTTCCCCAAATATGTTGAGAAATATCACTATTGGTAAATTTAAGTTGAAGACAGGAATTAACAATATTAGAAATCAAGCTTGAGTCCTCAGCTGTTCTGTGTGTCATGTGTGATGTTCATTTTCATTATTTTAAGTTAGCATACTGTTAATATCAAGTGAAAAATAATAAAGTCTGAGACACATAAATGATGTCTACATAAGTTTTGTGGACATAATACACACATACATACACATATACATAGTGCTATATTCTGAAGACATTATCAAAATAACTAATGATTTTTACATTTCCTTGCCTTCTCATGCATTTCAGTATTCAGATAAGCAACAATGAATAACTATAGTTTGACATCTGAAAGTTCTGGATCAACACTGCGGTTCCTATAACAACTAACAGTGGTTTTGGCAAGTCCTGCTATCTTCCCTCAAGTTGACCCACCCGGGAAGAGCAGGTTAACATTAATCCCTTGAATGACCTCCAGTTGCATATATCTTGCTTTTGGCATGGACATGGGATTTCTTGATGGTGGGAATGATAATAGCAAAACATTGTTGTTATGACCATGATACCATCAAAAGGACACTTTGCTTCTTTAAAGAAGCAAGATGATATGGGAAATTCAAGGGGGAAAAGAACACATATTTTAAATAAATGCAATCACTGTCATAGACCCAAACAGTGGTCATGCAATTACAAACAGGCAAATCTAGTTCTGAATTTTTAAGTGAGATTATACATACTCATCACTGCTTTCGTTTTAAGTGATTTTCAGTGTATATAAACAAAGGGTGTAGGTTATTTATCATAAAACTAAAATGCATAAACATCCTTCAAATGTTCTAATAAACTTATGAAAAAGTATTTTTCAAAAAGAAAGACTACTAGCAATTTATTTTTCTTATGTTTTGAAATATGTTTAAATCAAATTTGATGCCATGATCCTTCTTAGATAATATAGATATGGCAGGTTGTCCTTGACACTTTGATTGTCTTAGAGAAATATATTCATTTGTCTGAATAAATAAAGTTAAGAGAGAAGAAAGTTCAATTTAAAAAAGAAAATAAATATGGAGATATCACCCCATTCTCCCTAAATTCAAATGGAGTTAATTTAAGGCATATGTATTCTGTCATGTTTAGAAGATATATTATAATTAGTATAATATGCATTATACTGCAAAGTCAATTACTTTACTCTAAGGACATGCCACTGGATTTATCTAAAGTAACAGAAATGTTCAGAGTTAATTAAGTTTGTCTTATGCTAACAAGAAATTGTGTCATATTATAAAAAGATTTTAGAATACTAAAAGGTCAATCTGTACTGCCAAAAAATTGCACGTAAATGTTTTATAAAGGATTGGCATAGAATAATATGAACAAAACTAGAAACTGTGCTTAGGCTTCTAACTGGATTTTTTAGGTTCTGTATTTTAATTAGGATAGTTTCAACTGTAGGTAATAGAAAACCAGATAAAATCAAGTGAAAAAAAAAATCAAGAGGTATGGTGGTTACTTTAGTCTTGAGTAAAATCATTATGGCATAAGGTTGGAGAGTGAAGTGTAATGAAGGTATTCTAAACTGACAGAGGCTAGGGTCTTTATTCTCAAAGTGCATGGTCTAAATGTTTGTATGTATAGACAGGATTATGTGACTGAATAAAATTAGGACAGTTTTAGAGTGGGGGTAAAAGGAATTTTACTGTTACAATACCAACAATGTCCTCTAGACTCTGTAAATAAGTTGTATGCGAGTATTTGAGAAATTAAAGAGGATAAGATTTAGAGTTAACTCCCAAAATTTGCTATGCATAAATAAAAATAACAATATAATTGTATCATAAAAAAATCTCAAATACCAAATTATTGACTTCTGTATATTCCTTAAATAGTATGTATAAAGGAGGACACATAAGATTGTGCTAGAAAACTGGTCTTTTTAGAAATGAAACTGCAACTTTTCCTTATCTCACATAATCTTGGATGGCCTTATGTAGGCATAAGCTAAAACAACTCCTCTAATGAAGCCATTGGCTTCACTTTCCCTAACAATTATCTTATTTATCATACTTCTCCATCTTTGCTCATGTAATACAGTATCTTCTATTTATAACACTGTCTGCATAAATTTTAGCTGTGTCAAATTGATCTTTGCTATCCTTTCTGTAATCCTATCACAGATACATATTTTCTGATCTCCAAAGGGAATTATTATTATCACTTTCATATTTACTTTTTCAAAAATATTTGTTGTGAGTGCTAGTTATGACAACACTCTTTAGGTGTTAAGGATAGAAATATTTTTATATGGGGTTTCTGATAAGTGTGTGTGTTTGTCTCTATGTGTATATGTATATCCCCTTTATCTCTCTCAAGTAAGTTCAATTTTCTTAAGTGTTAGAGCTATTTCATAGATTTGTTTCCATATCCACATATATTATTGATTTTGCCCTAAGAGAAAAGATTCATCAAAAAGGTAGGAAACAATAAAATATGTGGATTGATTTTCATGTTTTCAAAGCATAGCTAAGCAAAACAGTGTCATTGAATTGTTATGGTCAATATAGGAGAGTTTCAAGTAATTCAGAGTTATACATTCTAGGGAACAAATAACCCTGATCTTTAGACAATCTTGCCTTCAAAGCAAGTTGTAGCTGAAATTATAAAATATCTTTTGCTTGGTGAATTTTTGTTAGTTCCATGGTGTTGGGTCTAATTTCATGGTTTTTTAGTTAAAATTCATCTTTGTCCTTGCCCTGGAACTATCTAATTAACTTCCCGCTCTATTCATTGTACTGATACTACCTGCGCCAGGAAATCTTGAAAGTTAAACGTAAACAATAACCACATGCTTTCCATTAAAATTTGTGTTTGTGTGCCCCCCCCCCCACACACACACAGTACGTCTCTCTCACACACACACATACACACACCACACAGTCTCTGGCCAAACTGTGTCTTGTTAACCTGTATGTTAAATCCTGGCTCTTCAGTCTTAAGAGGTTAAAAAAAAATAACCACTCCTCTTGGTGATGAAACAAGCTAACAGACCTTACTGTGAGCTCTGAATTTAATTAACAAACAAATTCAAAGACAAACCCACTAAGTTATAAATTTTCTATATCAAAGGGAACCTTTACTTTTGTTCATCTAACCCCACTGAGCTTCATAATCATGCTTCATCACTATTTCTTTTCTATAAAAAAATTAATGAACATTGTATCCCCTATGTATTCCCTACAAGATAGAAATCCTAAATACATCTGAAAAATATTTTCATTTCTGCACAACTTTTTTCAAATCTTCCCTTATTTAACCATCTGCATGCATTGCATTCCGTACCACCTTAGAGGGGAATAAAGGAGTGATGGGTGTCCTCTTTTTTCCCAAGCTGAGTGAGATATATGGTTCCTAACATACAGGTCTGAGTGATGGGTCTGTTATTAACTTATGTGATTTACTAAGCAGTGCAGGTGCTTCTTAAATTTTGACTCTATGAAATTGCAATGCTGAATAAGAAGAAGATTAGATTTTTTTTATCATGTCTTGTCTGTGATGGTACTCTCATATACCTAGAACTGAACAATTAAAATTCAAATTTTTGGTAGATCTATAGAGAGAAGAGTCAAAGTGCAAGATCAGAAGGCATATAAAAGTTTCTTGAGAACTTTTCCCTCCGTGGTTGACTATCCTTCTAGTCAATGAAATGGTGAACTCTTACTCGAATGTTTATTTTTAAATTAATAAAATGTGCCATATTTTCTGCTTAGTGATTGAATATTATGTAATCCTTTATATATGGTTAATTAGTGGCAATTCCTCAATTGAAGCAGAATTGTGCCATTTTATATTGTTGGTAATATTTCTGTGACTCACCACCTTAGTGTGCCAGCATGCTGGAGTATGTTTCACATGTGAACTCAAGAGCTTCGGGAAATTGAAATGTCATTCTCAGTAACCAAGTGATATATTTGTATACAAACATTATAAATAATATGTGCCCTTTATTGAAGAATAATTTGGAGTGTTACAACTAAAACATTTTCCACTGCAGCTTGAGCTTGAAATATTTAGGGAAAGTGTGATCACTCTAAGGGAAATTCAAGTTTTTTAATCATTTCCAAAACATGTGGTAAGCTGGTGTTATATTGGAATTGAATTTAATCTAAACATGCTATGGTTTATGAACACTGTTAAAAGCAAATACAGCATAATGAAACTTCATTTTTAATGTGTTCCCATTTAATATTTTCTAGCATTTACCATTTGTTTATTAGATTTATATGGCACCTATTATCCGAATAGCTCAAGACATTGTTCAAAGAATATTAAACCAAGGCTCTGTATATGAAATTCTCCTGAAAGTTTTGGGATAGTAAGGGGAAAACCTTGAGAAACCATGTGCTCAGAAACAAAATCTCAGCCAAAACCTGGAAGAAATATGTCCCAATAAAATATTTTTTGGTGCTATATCCCTGAACAATGATATTTCTCTCCAACTGGATTATGAACTCAAAATTTAAGTACTTCTTATGGACATTGAGTTTTTAGATGCATTTAATTGATTTCAGGTGTATCTATTAAGAAAAAAACAAGATTGTTACTAAAAACGGGGGTGGGGGGAAAGTGGCATCAAAACCCTGAGTTTTTTGTTTTTGTTTTTGTTTTTTCCTTTTCAAGCTGTCATTTTTACTGTGGTAATGTTTGCTTACACTGTATATGGTTTAGGTATAGGTTCACATCTTTTCAGCTGTTTGTTACTTTACTACACCCAACGCCAAAGCTCCTATAATTTTCCACCATAGTCCATTGGGTCAATTCTTTTGTTTTCCACACATGTTCTTCCTTTGGTGTCCTCAGTTCTACAGTTTGGTTTAGCTTTGCTCATTCTTTCACTTTATTTATATTTACAGATAAATTAAACCACTGGTATTTGTCTTTCCTACTCTTATTTTTTTCACTTAGCTTAATCCCTTTCAATCCCATTCTTCTTATTGTAGTTAGCAGGATTTAATCCTTTTTAATAGCTGAATCATATTCCATTTTGTATAATACTACATCTTCTTTATCTACTCATCTGTCACTGAACACCTTGTTCATTTCCATAACTTGGTTATTGTAAATAGTGCAGCAATGACAAAAGGGGTTTATTGTTTTTATAGAATTTATACTAAAACTTTTATATACTGTAATTATAGATGTCATCTGAAATTCAAACTTAATTGTTAATTTGTGATATTGTATAACAGTTGATTTGAATTGCCACAAATATGTTTCATAGACATATATCCAGATAAATTTAGAATTAGGAAAAACTATAAATCTTATACAATGTCTTTATTTTGAAAATGTACACTTAAAAAATGAATATTAAGACACAGAGATTTAGATTTCTCCATTGTAGTTGTCTTAGTTTCTCACAGAGCAGAAGCTAACTTGTTTCATAATTCTGCTTTATTTTTTAAAACATTGCTTTTTTAAATTGCTCTGATTTTTTAAATTAATATTTCCAAGCACACAAAGGTATGAGTATTTCTTGGGCACACCTAATCTACTGAACGATGAGCATCTCACTTTTCTAAGTCGCTTGATTTGTAATTAACCGGCTTCCTATGTGAGGAATAATGTGACTAAAAATTTTTGTTATATCTTACTGATGCTATTGTAGAGATGCCTGGAATAAGGTGTGGAAAATACATGCTGTTTGTTCTCTTGTCATTGAGTAGGAATTCACCTAAGATATTTTACAGTATAAGAAGCATAAGTCAGTGCCTAACTCTCACTGACAGAGATATCATTCACACCTCTGCACTCTGTTCTGGAATTTTCCAATTAATTAGCCAGTGTAACCACTGCATTTTACAACAGAGGATCTGAGATATTAAGTGTCCCACTCTTAATAATCCTTGTTAGCACTCTTGACTCTATAATGTTTGGAGTGTTTTACACATGGGCAGTAATTGTGAAGTTAGATAAGAAAACACACTCGAAATATGATCTCTCCAACGACAGAACTTAGCTCTGTGACTTACTACATGATCTCAGTCTAGTTAATTAAACATTTTAAGATTCAGTAAGCACATTTGTAAAATTTATATTAAATTAATATCTATCTCATAGAGTATGATGAAGATTTAAGAGTTTTTATGAGGCTGTTTCATGATTGTGCAGCTGTTTCGCCAATTAAAAATATACACATACTCAGGATTTTAATTAATACCATACCATTATATCATTCTCCATTATCTTAGTCATGAGAATATTTTTAGAAATATGTTACAAAAAATTAGGGGGGGATATTTTGAGAAAGACAATTATAGTGTTATACTAACTGACATGCCCTGACCAATTTCTTCAAATCCATTAGCACTAATTCTTGCTTGGATTTATATTTTCAAGTACTCTTTTTATGGACTATATCTTAACCATGAGCAAAATTTGCTCAGGTAGGAAAAACACCAAGAAATTTAATGTGATCATTAGCTCTATATAATGAAATGAAAGAAATAAGTAGCACTGCTATTTCACACACTTTGGTAGATGAATATTGAATGGAAAGTGATAGGGATAATTAACCTAAATAAAGATAACCTTAAAAAAGTTTGCTGTCTTGTGACAAAACAGAAAATAATTCCATGAGTTGAGATTATATGTTTCTCTTGTCCCTTCTTCTTGTGCATAAATTACAAATTTACTTTCCTAATTGTGTTATCTTTAGTTTAAAATGGGGCATTTTGTTGTTATTTCAGTCCTTCATTCTAAATCATTTGACTATGAACAACTGAAGTGTTTAGGCAAATTAAATTTCTTCCAGACCTCAGTTTATTTTCCAAAAACACATAATGACTACTATTAATAAATTGGCATACAAATCTAAAGAGATTGTAGTGGTCTGTCTGCATGAGCTTGTTTTTCAGTACATGTAAATCTTCCTGAAATTTTTAAGAGATCGCTTTCTGTTACAAGTATATGATGTCAGGACACCAGCTTCAGCACTATCTGAGCAGATGGCTTTAAGCCCTGTACTCTGACTTCATCATGTGCTTCACAAATTGTATTTTTACTATGGTGTTTGTTCCCAGAGTCTCAAAACCATTTCTCTTGCATTCAGAGGCCAGTTTTCTGGGTCTGGTATAATTAGCCTCTGTCTACCTGAAATGAAGTAACATGAAAAATTTGACCAGTTTTTACTCTTTGATCCTTAACCTGCTTTCATTGTTACTGAGTATGTATTGCTCCAAAATACCTGCACTTTTCCCTCTGTGATAAATATAATCTTTCCAGTTCATGCAGCCAAGACAGTTTATCTCTGATTCAATTGACTTGCTTAAACTCTCTATTCTTGGTAGCTATCTCACATTAATTTTGCAAATTAACAAGTGACAGACTAGAAAATGGGCAATGCGTCCCTCTGACTGTGGGGATACTGAGCAGACAAGTTGTTTTTCCTCTCTTCATCCTCTCTTCATCTTTTCTTGATAGGTGTGTGACATTATTTTTCAATGTCCACATAAAAATTGGTCAACCATAGGAGGAAAATCAATCCACAGAGTGCCAGTTTTTACCAATCAAATTATAAATTCCAGCATGACATAGTACTGCTTTTCATAAGAAACTACAGGCATTGATGTGGTTATCTTGAATTTATACATCCATTTTGATGAGCAGGACACCAATCATGTTAACACCGGGGACAAAAGCAAGTGCTTTATTACTTACATTTTTTCCCTTCACCCTTCAAAAGGGTGAAAAACCCTTTCTCCCAATTTTATGCACTTACCCTGTTGCTTCACTGGTGCATGATTATCAAAATTTGGCTTACTTTATTAGTTATTTATCCTTATTGATTGATTACTGGATTACAATTCATTATCAACTACATTCAGTCCATATTCCAGTTGGAGTAAAAAATTGTCATTTGAACTTCCTGGGAGTTTTGTTATTTTATTTCCTCAAAAAAATGCTGAGTGGAAAAGCAAATATACAATTACCATCAAGTTCTGGAAGCCTTTGCAAGTGCTCCAGTTTCTTTCTCTCTGTATCTACTTCAATCTATTCACTGGAGTGCTGAAAATGAAAATCTAGCCAATGTTCCCTTTAGAACAGTCACAAGGAGTATTATAATAATGTATGTTAAGCATGAGAATTGAAAAATTAACATTGTTTACAAAAAAGTATAGGTTAATTGCTAAAAATGGCAACTATATATCACTACTCCTTAGTCATATCATCATGAAGATGATCATAGGAGTTGGCTTATAAATAACTAAATTTTCAGTCTTAAAGAATCATTAGAAAGTCCTATTTAAAAAATAGAGATTAAAGGAAAAAGTATGATTATTCGCCTAATAATAACAACAATATGTAATAATGAGGATGGTGTGTAAGGATCTCCTATAAATGTTTAGCTAAGATTATTTGATACAAGATCTAAGATGATAATAATGAGTTTGAAAATATGTAAAGGTTGTATAAAAATAATTCATGCTGTTTGTCAGAAGATTGTTGGACCCCTGGCCCTCATTCTTGGGGATATTGTCTTGGTGCCCAGAGTTCCTATTTGTCAGCTAGGTGTAGGGTCATGAAGAGGCCACTCACCAAGGGCAAATGCCCTGGTATGGAAACAAAGAAAATCAGTATCAGCTGATAACAGCAGGCAGACATTAGAATAGAAATAATATGCTTTGACCAGCAGGAACAATGGAGTCCCCCAGGCAATGACCCTGGTCATCCAACCTAGCTTATATCCCCAATACATACTCACATTTGCACATTCCCTATGTACCTGCCCTGCCTATGTACTGGATGCTAATAAATACAAGACTGCCTTTGGGTCAGGGCAGCACATCACTTCCAGTTTAGCCCCTCTAGGTTTCTCACTGAGACTTTGAGTGATCTCTCTCCTCCCATGCCACTCCCAATGCTGCCACTATGAGGCAAGTATAATAATCTCTAGCTATTAAATTGTAGAATTGGCTCAGAGTTTTTGCTGTGTGTCTAGATAGCACTTCCATGGTCTTAATAAGAGACTTTCTTGCAAAGCTAATTCAAATAACCCTAGCTTTAATCTCAATTCTGTCAATCACATCTTTCTTAGTTATATCTTCCTCAGTTTGAAAATGGGAGTAATAATAACAATGTCAAGGTTACATGTGATTTATTGAAAATTTACGTAAATAACTCATGTACTTTCCACATGTCAGAGACTGTACTATATAATGGAGACAGGAAAAATCCACCTTTGAGTGCTTTATTCTAGTCTACATTTATGAAGCATTTCTGCTTGATTTCTAAATTAGTGAGGTTTTATAGCACACTGACTTTGCATTATACCCTCCTAGTTGAACTACGATCTATTTCAATGTCCAGTTAATAGTAAGTATTTAGCAGAATGAGTTTGAGTTGTTCCGTATCCCAGTGAGTTAAAAAAGGCTTAATTACTTTTTTTCCCACCCATACCCAGTCTACTGCCTTTTGATTTTATAGCACAATGGTCGATGATGGTGGAGTATGAATGAGTTTGATGTGGGTGCACTATGGTGATAATACCTGATGGAGGTACCCAATATTATCTTAGTTAAAAATAAATAAATATAATACAATATAAGATATACATATCCATGTGTATATGTGTATATATATAGTAATAAATCTGTGGGTGTATGGAGACACACACACATACATACATAGAGAGAAAGAGAGAAAAGTCTATAATTATGTAGAAAGACAGGATTGAGAAGGGTGAGTTTGAAAGAGGTATGTAACATCTTTGCTTTGATTTTGAATCATCATGAAAAATCCATGCAGTCAGCATCTGCCACAAGAAGCCCATCACACAATCTTATGAACCATCATGCGGCAAACTATAGGAAGCCTAGATTGTCTGCTTCTCCATGCAAGACTCTAGACCACCAGTCATACAATCTCTTTTCCTGCTAATGGACAAAATTAGGCATGCTGTATGTCAAATTAAAAAAAAAAATGAGTAATACACCTTTGTGCTTTACTGCTAAACAAAACTAAAGACAGTCTATTAGGCATTTAAATACTATCTAGTTTATAGGGAGTATGCACAAGTGTACATTTTCTTGAAATGATTCATCCCTTGAAAACAAAATGCAGTACCATATTGCATGCAGTACATACTGCATGGGACAAGATTTGTAAATCAGAAAGTTTGTAAATTATTTTAAATTGAATTATACTTTTATTTAGCTAGTGCTGAGTAAAATTGGGGAGAAAAGCAATTATTGTTTCCTTTATCTTGATTTTTATTAAATGCAGACCTAAGATTTGATCTGAGAAACTGAAGACACTTGAAAATCCAGTAAGTTCAACCTCCACTCAGTGCAGAAATGCCCAGTGTAATAGTTTTGACAGGTATTCACTCAGTTTAGTTTCAACTCTTAGAATAAGTATCTCCTCAGCTGGCTTCTGTCACTTGAAGAAGGCTGAATGAACTCTTCTGCAGCATCTTCAGAGTAAATTCAATACCGTCATTTCTAAATGATGGGTGTAGTTTTACACAAAGAATTACGTGCATGTCAAATTCTTTTTCCTTGTGGTTCTCTGATATTTGCAAAAAATTATTGTGTCATCATAATTATTTTATAGTGTGAATTTGTTTGAATTATTTTATCTAAGTTTTTATTAAATGCTTTTCAGACACATTTATATTCTAGTCTCTATAGCCAGATATAAATTCTTTGTAAAATATATCATCCAAAGCTAAACACAGTATTTCAGATGTGCTTTAATGACTCACAGAATATCATGCTATGCTATGTCACTTTTTTATTTCAAGAAACCATCCTTTTTTTCATATCAATTCAGCTAAAGATTATATTCACCTCTTTGACAGCTATTTCATACAGTAACCTCTTTCTGAACTTGTGGAAACTGAAGGATTTTGGTAGCAAATTAGTCACTCTCATTTGATAATGAGGAACTAATTTTCTTAAATCAGTTTGTGGAACTTTTCATTTATTCATTGATTTTTATTTTACTTTACTTTTTTTTTTCTTTTGGACTGATTTCTCTAATAATTTTATATGGGGTAGAAGTATAAGGTCAGTTCAGAATATACGCTGCTAAAGTCTGTTGCCTAGGTTCAAATCCTGGTTATGCCAATTATTAGTTTTGTATTTGTAGGCAAGAAAATTAGTATTATTAACTACACTCCTCTGAAAAATAGAAATAATAAAATTATCTTCTAAAAATTAAATGAAGTCTATAAACTGGCACAGTGACTGACACATGAAAATTCTGAAAACTAACTTAAGTATTGTCATTATTAAAGTTACTAGGTGCCACAGAAGAAAATATGGTAACATTTGCAAATAAATAGCTGTTATTTATTTTTTGGGTTGGAATAAGAATCATGCAGAGAAGCACAGATGGTTAGAACTGACTCTCTATTAATACTATGCTTTTTAGGACTATTCTCCCATTTGAAAGCTCAGCTAAATGAATTCTTATGCAGAAGTTGTTGAATGCTAAGGATAACATTATGCTTCTCAATTGTTTACAAAAAATATTTTTAAGCCTTATTTATATTTTAATTAGAAGTAATGTCAAGCACATTATATTTTCACCTTCAAAAATAAGTTTTTCAGAAGTTGAAAAATACCAAAAAGTATTTATTTGTTCTCAGTTTTATTATACTTTTTCATTAGTTCTTATTTTTTAAAAGTCACTGAGATAGACACACACACGTTTATATATACATATAGATGCATATATACATATATGTATACAATTTAAATTTCATCCTTTTCTTCAGCACACATTTTTTAAAATTCATACTTTGATAAGGCAAGTTTCTTTATTCTCAACTAATTAATGGTCCATAGGACAAACTTAAAGCATAATCTTGCATTTTAATGTTCAACTTAAGTAAAATGTACAATAAAAGCATGAACAAGATAATGATGACTTATCTTTGTAAGATTTTTCACTTCCTTGATATCTAATCTTCATGAATCTTGTTATTTGAATTCATTAGAAATACTGAAATAGTCCCTACAAATCTCTTAACCTATTATAAATTCAGTTTGTCATTGCACTGTTTCTCATTTTTGAAGCTCATTCATTTTAAAACTGAAATTAGAAGAAAATTAATTTCAATAGTTTTAAGCTTTCCCTGTCATCTTTTAACTATGATTGTTCAGAGTGAATCCATGAATGTCTTTTTTGAAATATTAGTCTATAATGATCTATTTTATTTTTGGCATAATTAAAAGAATGTTAAGTTTTGTTTACAAACTCACTTAGCAAATATATTACATGTATAGGTACATATATAATTTTATAAGTACTATTTAAATAAGAATAAAATGAATACCGCATATATATCATATATAACTTAAGATTGAGAACATTCCAGAGATTTTCAAGCCATCTGTATATCTTTTTTGATCACACAGGCATTCCATTCAAAGGAAACATCCCAGCTTAAACCACTTGTTTTTCTTTACAATTTCACTCTTTATGGGAAAATCCTTGAACAATACCTATGCACATATCAATATACTAGGTATATGGGTACAAATTGCATAATTTTGACTCACTGTAGTTAATAATCTGTGAATTCACTTTTGTTCAATATTTTATTTTTAAAATAAATTCATGGTCAAATTTTAATGTTTAAAATTTACTTTAAAGCTTAGCATTCCATTCTATTGATGGAATGAATTATAGCTCAATGCACTGTATAAATAAACCACAGATGTTTTACAGATGATGATATTATGAACAATTTTTATGTCTCCCCTGGGTCATATATGAAAGACTATCTTTAGGGTTTGGACCTATCAGATAATTTGCTGAGGTTACTATCTTCATCCTTACATTACTAGAAAATACCATATTTTTCTATTCAGTGATTGAATTAATTAAATTACTACAATTAGTTTTATGACTCCTCATCTGCCTCCAGAGTCTCAGCAACACTTAGTACTATTGAATTATATAACTGAAAATTTTACAAATATGTAATTTATATTACATATATAATATACATATTTCTAGAAGATCTTTATTTCCTTCAATCTTATTTCATTGTAACATTGATATGAAAAAATAAAAAATGATTCTGGGTCAGGAGCACTATCTGCCTGGAGTTTGCTCCTTCTTCTTCCATGTCTCTGTGGTTTACTCTGGGTGCTCCTGTTTGCTCCCATATTCCTAAATGCATACATAGGATTCACTGATGTGTTTAAATTGCCCCGGTTTGAGTGAGTGTGGATGACCTTCTACCATGAGAAGTCCAGATTTGGGCACTTCCTTGCCTCAAAGCTGCTAGAGTATAAACTATCTAGAATCACTCTTGTCTTATATATTGCTTTAATATTAGTGAGTAGTTTCTAATGGGGAGGGATGTTACTCTCTTTTACTTTTTTTCCCCCTGAAAATCGAGATAAAATAAATTTTAAACACATGCACACACAGCCTCTAAGTCTGTGAAGCAAAATTTGAAGAAAACTGTGTCCAAGCCTTTCTGTGAAAAGTTTCCCTTATAATCATTTTAATATTCTACCATCTCTGCTCTGGTTATTCTACAGTATTAATTCCATTTGTGTGACAAATTTCTCTGTTGCTGATGCTTTCCAGTAGTTGTGTGGAGGTGGAGGAGTCTTTGGAAACTAAATTTCAGGGATAGGATAAAGCTTATAGATCAGGGTTTTCAATAGCAAACATCACTATTGACATTTCAGATCAGTTAATTCTTTCCTGCAGGTGCTGTCAAGTGCATTAAGGAATGTGTAGAGGATCCTTGACCTCTCTCCACTCATGCTGGGAAAGTAACTCCTCCTCATCATCATAATCAAAAACATACCAAGATATTGCCAAAGGTCCCTGATGAAAGGATTAAAATCACCCACAGTTGATTTTAGAATCATAGTTGTAGATATTTGAAAAAAGAAAAGGTTAATGATTCATTAACCTAAGTCAATGAAGAACATCCCTTTAATATTTTATTCTTATTCTTTTAGCCAATAAGAAAGAAGACAACAAGGAGGATATTTGTTACTTTTCTAGCTGCAAGCTGTGCTCTCAAATATCTGGCGTTGTTGTCATTGAGGAAAAAAAAAAATATGTCCAATAGGAATTGTAGCTAGATAGAAGGGAAGGAATGCATTTCTCTCAATTAGGTGGTGCTGTCACATGAAGAAGGCAGACCCCTCAGTAAGGACAGAAGAAAGCTGGATATCTAACCCTTGAGTTATAGCAATGATGTTCCTGGTAGAAGGACTGGGAGGAAATTGGCTGTTACTTGCTGCCTTTAACAGTAGGATAGTAAATGATGATTATTTCTTCTAAATTAGAAAGCTCCTTCTTTCCATTTGTCTCTAACATCTTATGCCTTCCTATTCCTCGCAAATGCAGAAAAAATTATGGTGGGGCTTATATAGGTGACCAAATAGAAAAATTTTGCCATTTTCTTCTTTATTCACCTACATTATCTTTTTTATTATTATTTTTACTATTATTATTATTATTATTTATTGTCTATATGATTTTGTTGGGTTGGTCATTATGTGTATTTTCAACATCTGGCTTAAATGATTATTAGAAGGAAATTGTGATAGATATTGAATAAATTATGAATAAAAATAAGAATATGATTTTTTTCCAAACAACTGTGCACACAATATTTTATTAACAATTTCTATTTTTGGGAAAAAAAAAAACAACTCTTCAATATCTTATAATTCCTATTCTATAGGTGAAAATCCAGCCTATCATTAAGGTCAGGAAGTTGTTTCTTCTTTACTTTGTTCTCATTCTAATACCTGTAATAAAAGCTATAATTAGCAAATGAATACATGCACAACAATGGCTCCTTATGGATAAAGGTGTTCATATATTCACATATTGGTAGCTCTATTTTTGTTGGCCTTTCGCAAATAAAGATTAAAACATTTCCTAAGTTTTAAAGTAATATTTTTTTAATGTTTAAAAGTTTAATTATTGAATAGTTGGTACACACTGAACCTGTAGATGATATGTATAGAACATTTATATGAATTCATCAATATTACTGAATCTAAATGACTGTTTTCTTTCTGCCCGCTATCTTTCTTTCCCCAACAAGTAGCTGTTCCCCTGAATATAGTATTTATTTCATTCGACTTTCAAATTTCATTGAATGTGTGGAAAGAGAGGGTTTCATATAATCTTTTAGTTTTAAGTGAACCTGAGATATTCATCTTATTTTAGACTCTTTCTATACAGTACACTCCATGGACTCTTTAGATTTGTCTTTTCATTCAGTCTTTCATTGGCAGTCCTGTTCTGCCCCCAAGCTTTATTTTTCAAATGGTTTAAATAACCTGTGTCTACTGTCTTTCCTAGACAAATACTCAGACTGAACTCTGGAAAAAGTTCAGAGTAAATACATGGCAATTTCTGTTCCTGAAAATTAACCTTTGTTCTCATTCTGGGGAAGAATCACAGATACCAACACCTTTGACTGGTCTTTGAGTCAAATCCACTATTGGCTTCACTGAAGATAATTACTTTTTAATTGAAATTCACATAAACATGTTTTCCATGGTCATGTTTTGTCTTCAGGTAAACCTAGAGCAAGCTACAATCGCCAATACCAGCCCATCTCAAGTTAACCTACAATCTTGGAAGACTGTACACCTGTTACTCAAAAGCAGTTTCAAGAGATGTGATTAAATCTATTCCACAGCCTCCAATTATTTATAGCAACGGAATATAGAAATACTGTAACTGGGCACATACAAGACATTTCTATAATATATGTTGTGAGATTTAATAAAATAATGGCAATTTCATCAAGAATAACTAATTAAATAGAATGAATTGTCTCAGTTTTGATGAATACAAATTCATTTTAAGGCATGTAGTTGAAATTAAATCTCATCAGGAGACCTGTTCACATCCATGTAGACATCTTATATATCTCAGAGCATTTAACATTCCACTATCATGAAATTTCACCTGTTCATATGGGTGATTGCACCATAACAGTACTACTTTAGCTGTCAGGAACTTTCCAGGCAGATTTTTCTCTTCTTAAATTTTACACTATTACTCCTTCTCAGACATCACTCTTTTTGCAATTTCAACTTTCTAAGATATTCACACTTTCCAAATTATTTCCCTTCTCTACATATTTTTTTCTTAATTTTCTCCATTTTCTTAATATTTACCTGACTGTTATTATAAACCATTCAGTTTCCCTCACCCTTTAGAACTGAAAAGTATGACAACTGTGGGTTGAATAAGAGTAACTCACAAATACTAAGAAGACTAGTGAAATATGTGATCTCCTTCCTCATCGATCATTTTATTTATAGCATTGCTCTTGTGACATCCTGCCCCATCCTCCAAATTATTATTGCTGTTTGTCACTGTTTATACTGTGTAGCATTATAATTTTTTCACTCTTTTTTCCCAGTTTTGTTTACTAGCTAATTTTATTTTCCATTGGTATTTCAATAATAAATGATATTTGGTTATTTTATTATCATTTGTATAAATTTTTCCCTCATTTGTTTCTAATATAATACCTTTATTAGAAATATATGTATATATACACACAACATATATGTATCTGGGATCAGAATATTTTGATTTAATTTAGTTACATATATTCTTAATTAATTCATTACCTATAACTCCTTTCCTTACTTTCTCACATATGATCTAGCAATATTTGTAGCCTAGCACTTCTTGTCAATATATTCTCAAATAGCAATGTCACTGTTGCCTGTTGTTTGTGGAGATATGTAGAAATGTTAAGCTGATATTTTTCTTGAAGTAAAAATAGCCAGAATTTGCAAATATGCATACTGATATTTATTAAATAAATGATGTCACTACTTAAAGTAGTCAAGTTAAGCAAGCAACCTAACTGTCCAATCACCAAGAAGTGAATAGGAAAATGTGGTGTATATACACAATAGATTGCTACTCAGTTATAAAATGATGACCTCCTCTCATTTTCAACAGCATGGATGGGACTAGAGGATATTATGCTGAGCGAAATGTCAAAAGGAAAAACACAATTACTATGTGATTTTACAGATATATGAACAATAGAGAAACAATTCAAAGGATTGGGCAAAACCCAAGCAAAGCAAACCCCAAAAGTTTGACCATACAATTGAGACTATAGAGGGGTGGGGAAAGTAGGGAATAGAGATTCTTGCTTAAATGAAATGAAATGACATAAAATAAACTTTCAATGATTCACAGCTCTTTCTATTAGATTACTAAGAGGAAAATCACACTTACATAAAAGTTTGAATAAAATAATATGACCTGATATGTTCACATAAACATATGAATATATACTCAAACATATTTATATCCATCCAAATGACAGAAATAAATGAAACATAAATTATACAGAAAGTTTAGGAAAAAAATCTCTTAAAATTTAACAGACATATTAAACATTTATGATGTCAGGTATTGTGCTATTCCTGTAGTGATAAATAATCCAAGATAGAAAGACTAAATTAAATGGCTTAATTTGAAATAAGATGGCAATAAGTTAAGCAAAAAGTTACCACTAACTGTAGTCCTTTCTTTTCAATGAATGTTCCTTCCATGTATTAAATAATTTCAGGGATATTTAAAAAAAAAAGTATAGGAAGTAGAGAAAATGTCACCTGCAAAAAAATTTAAAAAATGATTCCATGAAAAGAGATAAATATATCAACCTATTTCTCAAGATGGGCATTTCCCATAGGGATGGTGTCTAAAACTTTTAGATTTAATTACTAGGAAACTCACTTATCCAAGCTATAGAGTACTACACAAAGAGATAATCAATTTATGTAATAATCACCTGCTATAAATATAAAAAAAGTGATATTTAGTTAATTGACAGAGTTGCAAAGTAATAACCACCATTCATTATTAGATCATTAGATCATTTCCATCATTACAACTTGAATCCCATTTGATGGTCAATCCTACTACCAACATAACACCAGGAAACTCTAATTTTCCATCTCTATAAATTTCTGTCTACTGGACATTTTATTTAAATTGAGTTACATTGTATGTAGTGTTTTGAATCAAACTTCCTTCACTTAGCTAATGTCATTAGGCTGTATTCTTGTAACAAGTTCCATTTTATTGCTAAATAGCATTCTGCTCAACAGATAAACCACATTTTGTTTATCACGTCTTCAGTTGATGGACATTTTAAATTGTTTAGGACTCTTGAATATTACATGTAATACTGTCATACATATTAAGCCATAAGTCTTTGTGTAGACATATGGTTTGGCTTTTCTTGTGTCCACAACTAGTGGATGATTTACTGAATTGAATAAGGTTATGTTAAATTTTTCAGTAAAGTGCCAAGTTCCTTCCATTTTACATTCCCTGGAGCAATATTTCTCATTTCCAGTTTCTTTACATTCTAGTTGATATTCCTTAATTCCTTCAATTTTATTATAGCCTATCAAATGTGCATAAAATGATATGTTAATGCAATTTTAATATGCATCAACCTAACGACAGTGGATATTGAACATTGTTTCATATGCTTACTGATGATTTGTGTATCTTTTTGGTAAAATGTCCCTTTGTATGTATTATGAGCTTAATTGTGTTTCCAAGAAGATATTCTGAAGACCAAAGCTAGTTTGGACCATCTAGTTTGTGTTGCTTGGTTATAACAGTTCTAGGTATCTGTTGCAATGCTTTTGCCAAGTTTTAATGGACTTGTTTCTGTTCTTAATATGAATTGTAAGAGTTCTTTATAAACTTGGATATATGTATTTTATCATATCTAGAACATGTAAAAATTATCTCCCAATCTGTAGTTTATTCTTCAATTGTTTTATCCTGTATTATGAAAAATTTTAGATTCACATTAAAATTTAGAGGAAGATAAAAAGGATTCCCTTAACTTCCCATAACTGCTTTTATTGGTAATCTCCCCCATGATCATCAGAAAAAAGTTGTAACTGACAAATTTATATTTCACCATTTTACTTAAGGCCATACTTTATCTTAGGGTTTGTTCTTGGTGTTGTGCATTCCATGATCTGAAATAAAAATAATGAAATGTACATATCATTGCAGTATCAATATTTTTACTAATCTAAAAATCCTGTTTATTCACCCTTTCCCTGCTTATTTCCTTTTATTTTGTTATTGTCTTTTGAAGCACATCCATTTTTTATTTGTTGATCTAAATTAATATGTGCATATGTATATGTACATATATGTGTATAGATAGATAGAAAGATAGAAAGAAAGATAGATAGATAGATAGATAGATAGATAGATAGATAGATAGATAAAACTTTTGTTGATCCTGCTTTTGGTGTCATGCTTAAAAATTCAATGAGTAACCCAAGCTCATAAAAATTTTCTCCTTTATTTGCATAGTGTTAGCTTGTAAATTTAGATCTATGATCAATTTTTACATATGTAATGGAGTTTGGCACTAAGTCCATCCTTTTATATAAGGATTCCCGATGTACCAGTATCATTTGATGAAAATTCCTCTTTGAATCTATTGTGACCATAAAGGTAAGAGTTCAATTCTGGAGGTAGATTCTGTTTCAGTGATCTCTATGCCTAGCTCTAAGACAGTTACTTCACTATCTTGATTCTTTAGGTCCATAGTAAATTTGAAATCAAATAGCATTAAGACTTTGTTCGTTTCAAAGTTACTTTACATAATCAGGGTCCTTCTCATGTACATATAACTTTTTGGATCAAGTTATACATTTTTATTTAAAAGCTTCCTGGGATTTTAATAGGGATTTTAAAATTGAGGAACAGCCATAAAAACAATTTAGTCTTCAAACCTTTAACATGGAAAGTCTGTGTATTTAGATTTTTATTTCTCTCAGCAATGTTTTATACCTCTAGTGTATATATTTTTCATTTTTTTGTTGGCTTTACCTTTATTTATTCATTTGTATGTTATCTGAATGGATTTTTAAAGACCATTTAGTATTATTATATAGATGTGCTATTGACTTTTTGTATATAGATCTTATATATTGTGGTAACACATTGCTGATCGAATTGATTTATTTTAGCAGAAATTTAGTGGATTCTTAGGCTTTTTAACATTCAGGATCAGATCATCTAAGAATAAAGTTGATTTTGCTTCCTTCTTTCCAAACCATATGCCTTTTATTTCTCTTTCTGGCTCAACTTCACTCTAAAGAGAGAACCCTCAGTACAGTGTTGAAAAGAAGTGTCAGGAGCAGATATTTTTTTTAAAATTTTCAATCTTAAGGAAAAAGCTTTTAGATTTTTAGTATTACTAAGTTTTATGTTTACTATGAGTTCTCCAGATATCAGTATCAAACTGACACCATTACCTTCAATTTCTAATTAAGTGAGGGTTCTTCTCTGGAATTGGCAGGGAGTTTTTAAATATTTCTTATACATTTGATGAAATGATTGTGATTGTTCTTTATAACTATGATATATCACACTAAGATATTTTAAAATTTTAAATTGTATTTGTGATATAAATACCATGTGGGTGTTTTGTATAATAGTTTTATATATTATAATATTCTGTTTGCTAATATTAAGGATTTTGTATCTGTGTCCTTGAGATTTAGTGTTCTGTAATTTGATTTTCTTATGATGTTGGTTTGGTATCACTGTCTTCATACCAAAACTAGTCTCATAGAAAGGGTTGTGAAATATTGCTCCCTCATCCAATTTTTAAGATTTATTTTATTTATTTATGCATAAAAGAACTGGGGAGTACATCAGAAGTGCAGGGGGTGAGAGAGGATTCACCAGAGACAGAGTGGGATGCAGAACAGGCCGATCTACTGAAATACATTTTTGAGGGGAACAGTGGGTGAGGCAGGAGCAGTCTGCTCTGCCATGTGGGTCAGTTCCCTGGCCAGGGATCAAGTCATGCTGCAGTAACTGGCTGTAGTGTGATAGTGCTGAGACTTTAATAGCTACGCCACTAGGGAGGCCCAGTTCCTCCTTTTTTTTTTTTTAGCTTTTGAGGACTGGTGTGTGTGTGTGTGTGTACGTATGTATGTGCACACGTGTGTATGTATGTATATATACATATATACATACATATATATGTCTAAATATTTGATAAAAACATCCAGTGAAATATTTTGGAACTGGCTTGTTCTTTGTGGGAAGAATTTAATTGTTCATTCAGTTGTTTTTCTTATTTTAACACTATTCACATTTTTATAGTTGTCTTGCTGTTTTAGTAGTTTGTATCCTTTAAAAATATCATCGATTTGACTGCGCTACAAGGAAATAAGATATACATTTAAAAAGTGGTATCTGAGAATTAGGACAGAAGGTCAAGCCTAACTTGAGCCTAGCTATTTCCCAGCTGTCATTATTCAAACATTTCTCTGGGCAGCCAAATCTCTTATTTTGTCTTTGATGGAATTGACGAGATGGTCTGTGAGGGAGGAAGAGTAAAGAGATTCTTTGACATTTGGAGCAGGAGAATGTGCAAGTTAACAATAACACGTTGAATTGTTTATTTCTGAGTGTTTTGTTATGAAAGTTCTTACTTGTGTTATTTTGTCACAGATGTTTTGTTTTTTGTTCTGTTTGTTGATGTTCTATTTTCAAGACTTAAATGTTTATTGTAATATGCTTCCTTGTTCTATTGTTTCTAGAGCAGGAGGCACAGATATCTAAGGAAATTTATTCAAAAAACAAATAGAAAATTTCATGATATTTTAAACTTTTGGCAAGTCTGCAATTGAAAAATATGTTGATCATGAAGTCTTTTTTTCTCACCACAAATCTACAAGTTAAACACAATTAGTTTATTTAACTCCACTTATTCTGGATTTCTTTTTTTTTTCTTTTTTAAAGATTTTATTTATTCATACTTACAAGACCTGGGGTACAAGCCAGAGGCATGGGAGGTTAGAGGATTCACCAGAGACAGAACAGGGAGCAGAATAGGCAGATCCACTGAAATACACTGCTAAGGGGAGCAGTGGGCGAGGCAGGAGAGGTCTGCTGAGCCATGTGAGTCCCTTCCCTGGTTGGAGAGCGAACCACACTTCAGTGGCTACAGAAGACCCACAGTGGAATTTTCTCAACCCCTTGTGCCATCAGGGAAACCCATTCTGGATTTCTTAATGTAATAATATTTTAGTCACTTTTGGGATAGAATCTATACCTTAAGCTTCAAATATATTTGTTTATGACCCATAGTAAGAAATGGTTTATAACACAGCTTAGAATGTGCAAGTGTGTGTGTGTGTGAACATATATACTATGTCTCCCCACACATAGTCATAGACATACAGAACTTGGATAATGTACCAGTGTTCCTTTCAATTTCTATTGTATTTTATTTCACCTTGGTGTGAGGACTTACCCTCTAAATTGATTTTATTACCCACTAATGGATCAGAACTCACAAAATAGTAGTCTTGTGGATCAGAACTCAGAAAACATTGTTTTACTAAACATAATTGACATTTAAATCATGTACTTCAGATATCTCAAAAGTAGTCAGCTTTATAGAGGTGTTATGCTACATATTTTTAGAGAACTCAAGAGCACTAATGGATGTACTTTCCTATGCAGGGAGAATTGGGATAACACACTCTTGCTTGAGTGATGCTGTAGGTGCACCACCCCTTTTCCCATAACTGTTCTACCTGTGCAGTGACCCCCGTACAACTTAGGAGGTAAAAAAAAAGATGGATATTTTGTTCTTGCAGTCATGGAAACCTAAACTGAAACTTAACCCATTTTATTAGCTGTATCATACTAATTATATTAGTTTCCTAGGGCTGCCTTGACCAAATACCACAAATAGGTGGCTTAACAAAGGGGTTCACAGTTCTGGTGACTGGAACTGGAAAACCAAGGTGTCAGCAGGCCATGCTCTTTCTGTATTCTGTAAGGGAATCCTCCCAAGCCTCTGCTTAGTGGGGGACTGGTTGCTGGTCATCTGGTATCCCTGAACTTGCAGGTGCCCACAGGAAATCACTGCCTTCACCATCACCTGTCTTCTCCCAGTGTGTCTCTGCTATTAATGTCCAAATTCTTACATGAACACCAGTCATATTGGATTAGCATCCTGCCTTCTCCAGCATGACATTACCTAAATTAATGACATCTGTAAAGATTCTATTTTGAAATAAGGTCACATCCTGAAGCACTAGGGTTATGCCTTCATCTTATCTGATGTGAAGGAACACAATTAAACACACAGAATTAGGAAATGTGTTTCTCCCTACACTGTGTTGTCTCATGACTTATGCCTAGCAAATAGCAGTGTTTGTTGTAAGCACTAACTGCACTCCCAGGGGATTTGTAGAGAGGACAGTTAATGGAATTAGAGACACCAGATGAAAAGGGGGAGGGGAACTTTTAATTGCAAGTTGCAAAGCTGCAGAAGGAAAGCATATTTTAATGTGTAATCCCTGCTAAGTCCACGCTGTGCTTCCCTACTCAGACTCATCTCAAACACCATTCTTAAAGACATACTCCAATCGGCTTTCAATTCTTAACTTTCTCATGGAATCACATTTTCCTCTGTCCTCTTATTGAATAAATAATGCTGAATTCCTAATGTCATTGAGTGCAGTGTAACAACGTTAGTTGGGTTCACTGTTGTTTAGTTATATTTGCAAGAAGCTGAGCTTAGGATTAAAAAAGAAAAATCCATCAGCTGTGCGGCTTTCCCCTGCTGAATTAGAGACCGGAAAATAAATGTTTGCACCTTTAACGACCTCCATTGTCCTGACTTCACAGAATCCCCAGTGGGAGCTAATCCTTTGGAACAATACAGTGCAGATGTTTCACAAGATAAGAAAGCTAATTCCAGACCTATAAGAGCCACTTCAAATGTCAGCACACCAAAATAAAGTGAAAATATGAGGTAAGCAGATGCAACCCATGTGGTCTGATTCCTTTGTGTTTGGGTCATTCTACAGTAATGACTTTGTATAAGGCAATGGGAACTTTCTCCTTAACTAGACTGGAACTGGCCTGGGTGCTGTTGGTATTTGTGGTGCTCAGTTTCAAAAGTCCTTCTCATGGTAAGATTTATAAGATAAACACCTTATCAAAGATATCTTGATATGGTCTGGATTTTCACACCCCATTCTCTGTATCTATAGAAATTACTATCAGGCAAAAGTGTTAAAAAATGTGATCTTAAATTTGAGTAATAAATACTTCAATTGTGTTTAACAATTCAAAGCCAAGTTTTGATCCAAGCAGAGAAAAATTCCTCAAATCTCTCCTGTGAGATAAAGAATTCCTTTGTTTCAATGAACAATGTTGCAAAAACTTCTAGAACTACTCAGATGAATCATTCAATTTTCTTATGTTTTTAGTCTATACAAGAAGTGCTTATAATATGATCACTAACTACGTACCAGTTTTTGAAAATATCAGTAACATATATAACACTTGTCTTCTACATAGGTTTTATTCTTACAATTTTCTACTTCACCTATAGATTACATATCACAATTTCCTGATTCTAAGACTATATAGAATTATTAAAAACTTTGTTGTTGTTGTTGTTTTGGTTGGGAAAGGTTAAACATTTTCCCTTTAAAAGATTATGTACAAACACTAGTCAATTGCAAGAATATTTCTCAACCTAATAAAAACAGTAAGATGTGGAGAATGATGTGGGGAGAGGCAGAAATCCGAAGGAATATATAAAAATACCCGTATTGTAGAGAACCAGAAAATGCCTTAAAATTACTGCTTAAATGTTTTAGGATTTAGATATATTTTTACATCAAGTTAGAATGATGACTAATAATTAATAGTTGTTTTGTGAATACAACACATTAAAATATAAGATTCACAATTGAGCTTATTTATTTTAAATTTGTAGTTCTGTCTTAGTTCTAACCACTGTATATGGGTACTCTGCCAACTAAAATTAATAATTAATCATTGCCACCAACATTTTGAGTATTGGAGGCAACATTCAATTGGGATTATCAAAATATCACAACTGGAAACATCACATTAGGGCAATAGATTATTGTCTATAGTGCTGGGAATAATTGTGTTCTTTATCAGTTTTTGGTGAAATTTCTGGTTAAGATCAGATAATAAGATTTTTTGGCCCATTTTGGTGACGGGGTGCAGAATAATTATATTCCTAAGACACTTTCTCTGTTTTGCTCTTATCAGCACAAGCTCTTGCCTCTCCAGTAAATAGCAACTAAATACTTTTTGTTTTTACTATTAGCACCTGTTTGCTTTTTTTTTTTAACTTCAGTAAATGGTGTATTATTTCCTCTTGCTTATTGAAGTTGAGAATGTATTAGTAAAAATAGATAAAAGATGTCTGTCTGTCTGGTTTGCCCAACCTATATTTATTTTGGACAATGATTTGTATCTATCTAAAAGTTTATTCATTTGGGGAACACTGTGATCAGCACTCTTGTTTGGAAAAGAGGCTCTTAACTGGGTCACAGAAAAAACTTGAGGAAAATTTAGCAGAGGACAAAAGAGCTTTTCTCTCTCTGTACCTCTCTATGTGCATTGTGCATTTCTATCTGTCTTCCTCCTTGTCTTCTCTCCCTCTCATATTTTTTTTATCTCTTTTTCAATCTTCTTCCCTTCCCTAATTTTTTGATAGTTTATCTGCTCATTCTGCTTTTTTTCTCTTGGGCTAATTTTTTTCTCTTCCCTAATTTTTTTGATAGTTTATCTGCATCATTCTGCTTTTTTTCTCTTGGGCTCTTTGAGTATTTGGTACTGAGGTTTATTTCATAATAAATTTAGTGTTCAATGTAGATGAAAAAAGAATATTGTCATTAATGAGCTCAATATGCTCACCATTGCAGTGTATTACCTCCATAAAGAAATAATAATTTTTGAATAAGATTTTGTTTGTTTCCTTCCTAACTTCTTTATTTTCACTCCATTTCTTGAAGAAAAAAAATGTTATGATTCCATTGAAATTCTTTGAACCAGAACCCTGGTTCACCATTATCAATAGAACTATGATTTGTACATTAACATGTTTATATTTGGTTCTTTCTCAAACCTGCTATCACCCGAGAGTAGAGTATTTAGTCCATCTAAATAATTGAAAGGTAGTTGTCCACTGAGCTAAGGTGTTTGAGGAAGATAATTCATGAAGTATTTTTTTTTCCAGCAGAGGCCAAAGTCTTCCTAATTTATGATGAATTTGTGTACTCACAGCTTAAAGTGAGGTGGATTTATTTATTTATTTAAAGATTTATTGATTTGTACATACAAGCTTTGGGGTACAGGCTAGAGTCCAGGGCAGTGAGAGGATTCACCAGAGACAGAGTGGGGAACAGAACAGGTGGACTAACTGAAATACACTGCTGAGGGGAGCAGTGGGCAAGGCAGAAAAGGTCTGCTACACCATGTGGGTCCACTCCTTGGCTGGTGGCAGGGATCGAACTTGTGCTACAGTGACTGTGTTGGCTTTGTAGTTCATTGCTTAACCTGTCGTGCCACCAGGGATGCCCGAGGTGGATTTATTTAGCTCAAGAGGCTTACCTTTTAGAATGTTCATGCTAAATATAGTTCACATGTAAAGATGATGTGTTCTTTGTATTTGAAAAGACCCTATGGGACACAAATAATATTTTTAAAATCTGTGTTTTACTGCTAATTTATTTGAATATAGTGTTCCCATAAAAACCTTGATTCCAATCATTGAGAAAAAAAAAACATAACTAAATATCCAAGCCAGATTTATACTAAGTACAAAAAAACAGCCAAAAAGTGATGGAAGTTTGGGAAATGTGGAGAGAAAGAAAACACATTTTATGCGTTAATAAATATTTGGGAATAAAGATTGAAAATCAACAGTATTGCACACCTATTGACCCTGTGGAATAGATAGCAAATTCTGTGTTCCTAAAAGAATGTCTTAGAAACAAATGCCAGGAAATCTGTAAGATCCATAATACTATACAGTAAAAATAACAAAAAAACAAAAACAAAAAAAACCCTGTGATTTATCATGTTCAACAACATTGTTTATGTAGCATTGTATGTAACATGTGACATTAATTATAATTTAACACTAATAAGTAGATTAAGTAAAGACTTTTTTAAATGAAATCAAATTTGTAGTTATTATCAAAAGACATTTCTGTTTTTCTCTCTGGTTCATTCTTTTAATCTAAATATGTTTAATTTATTATGAAAGTTATCATGAATTTCTTGGACTATGTCACAATTTGGAAATTTTAAGTGTTAATTTGAAATTTACGCAAAAAGATAACTCTCTGAACATTTGTAAGCTCATTTGTTCTAGTGAAGAAATATTTCAATATTCTGGGAAATTTTTTGCTTAGAGCCATAGTGAGAAAGAAAACTTATTTAAAACAGTAAGATCTTTCTGGTCACGTGCCATATTTCCTGATCTATTGTGTTTGGCACCAGGAAACAACTTGGCGTGAGCCACTGAAAAATCCATCAGCAATTGTGTCTACTTTATCACTTCCTGAACTCATGCTTGCAGGAAATGGATACAAAAACAATTATTTGAAAGGGGAAAATTGTACTTTGCTGTTTGAAAAGCTAAAAATATGTATTTAACAGTATCTCTTTGTAATAAATAAATTGGAAACTTGTGCTAACAATAGGCAATGACTATATCATACTATACTAGAATCTTCTCTATGAGTAAAACTTGAGATGCAATCCTTATTATTTTTTCACTTGGTTGTTTGCAAGTGCTTTGCAAAGACAAAATAAAGAATATGAATTTAAGTGTCCATTGAAGAAGTAGAAAAAGAATAGTCAAACATAGCAATTGTATCACAAATCTACTTCCAGAGAGAAATAGTTATTTTACTCCTGTTTGGAGAATTTAGTAATGATAATAGAGTAGATGAACCAATGAGAATGATTCACAGAGCAGCAAGCATAATGGAAAAAACAAAACTCCGTTAGGAATTCAAAAAGAAATGAAAACATACAAAACATTTCCTTATACAACATTTGGATGATAACTGGTAAATCAAAGGGTATAAAAACATTAGAATTGGTGACTTGCAATACATTGATTTTTTTTTAAATATTTTAATCTTTAGGCATGGAACGTAAAATATTCCTATTGGGCCCCATTCCCTCACCATCTACCTTGCCTACTGACACTTACCTGATTATTTATAATATCCACAGTTAAGATATTAATAAATGACCAATACTAAGTATGCACCCCCTAGAAAATGACCAACACTTTTTTTCATCAAGGATTTATTGCCTTTTCTAATACATAAGATTTCTTTCAAAATAACTTCAAATTTAATTAACCACTTTATGATAAATGAAATCCAGTCTTCCTTGAAATTGGCCATCAGAAAAAACAAGTTATTCAGGCAGACATATTACATTTTAAGAGGTCAAATAAAGGCAAAGTTTGTTATTTTTTTCATGTTATTAGTACCTCCGTCTCTTGAAATTGTTTTTATTAGCTTTTTTAGGAAACAGCAATGCCTAGATTGTGCCTTCACTCATATTCCTATCAATGCCTCAATAATACATTTTATTTCAGTGACATAAAGGACTCATTATGTCATACAAAAGATAACTAGCATATCTCTTCACTCCAGCATGGTTTTCAATGTATTGTGCCATGTATTTCAAATTATGACCTGCAGAATTCTGTAGGAATTAAGCAAAGACACAGGTCCCATCATAAAAACTATGTAGGGTCATCCCACTAGGTTGTGGCCCAAGTATCAACCACTATGCAAGGCAAGAACTCCATTTAGGTATATTTTACATTTAACAAGCTTTCTCACAAGTCTTTATTTGGAAGAAAAGTTTGCAGGCAAAACAAAAAAAAACAAAATAGTACTTTATCATTACTTCCCATACATTAATGCCTTAGGTATCGAAACACTAAATTTGAGTTTTAAATAAGAACGACTGACTGTTGAAAGATTATATAACTAACTAGGTTCTCCAAGGAAGCCTTTAACTTTATTTCCTAGAATAATGCAGCTGAAAAGAGCTATAATGATAAAACATTACCATTTAATTATATGTTATATATTATATATATTAATATATTATTAGTGAAGGGATTCTGCAGAGGTAAAGGTAAAAACCAAATAGTAAATAAAATCAGCATGTTTTTAAGAATTTTAAAATGTTATTATAATTTTATTTGTAGGACAAAGCTATATTATAAAATATATAAAGTACCAGATGATTTTAGTGATCTGATTTTGCTTAATAATCCCAAGAAAACAAAATATAATTAAAACAAAATATTTTATCCAAATTCACAACTGGAAGTAAAATTGCTATTTAAAAAATGCATGTTTGTACTAACATAAAGGAAATCAGAAGGATAATGGGAGAGATTTCTATAAATATTAAGAATAATAGTAAATCTAGGTTAACCTAGGATGCCTCAGATGACATTAAACTCTCTGTCACTACAGTACAAATGTCTGATAAATATTTAATTCATTCATTTCATAAATGCAGAATATTCTCATTGCTATTGGTAGTTACATTCTACAATGTCGCCATGAAAACTAAATTAGTGAAATGGGACCATTAGCTCTTTGGAGAAATACAGGATTAAGTTCCTATGAGCTGCTGATGACAATATTCCATTAGTGGATCAATATCCAACCTATTTTACTGTTTGTTCCTATTTAAAGACACCTCATTCAGTCTGTTGCTTCTTTAACACTGAATTCTTGGCCAGCAGCATTGTAAGTCACTCATGAGTGAAATGTATCTAATGCCAGTGTTTCTTCAAAAGGCACACCTATATGTTTTCAAGCAGACAATTCAGTGCAGTGTTTGGGGGATATTTCAAACTAAAACAAAGGAGAAAGTTGAGTTTTCAACCTCAGATGAGCATAGATATGATAGGCTAATTGTTATGTTTGTTTCTTTGTGAATAGCCACAGATAATTGTTAAAGTACAAATACTGGTCTGGAAGGTCACACTTTTTAGTGACTGGGTGAATTAGCGAGTAGGGAATCCATTAACAATGAGGATTTACTTAGGAGGAACTTCAACATTGCTAAATGAAATGCATTTTTTTAGTGTTTATTTGTGCTCAGAGGAGTTAAAGTGTTTGACAATTCCTGCCTCTTTATTTTTTTTTTTAAAGATTTAGTTATTTATGCATACAAGAGCTGGGGTACAGGCCAGAGGTGTGGGGGTGAGAGAATCCACCAGACAGAGTGGGGAGAAGAACAGGCAGATCAACTGCTGAGGGGAGCAGCGGGCCAGGCAGGAGAGGTCTGCTGTGCCATGTGGGTCCCCTCCCTGGCCAGCAGCAGGGATCGAACTCGTGCAGCAGTGGCTGCGGTTTGATTCACAGTGCATTGCTTAACCCACTGTGCCACCAGGGAGGGCCCACTCCTGCCTCTTTAACAGTTTACTTTTCTTTAGTTACCAAGATATCAGATTCTCAATATATATCTTCATTCCCCCACCCCACGCACAACTCCCTGTTTCTTTTGTAGTTCCATAGCTTTTACTAATATCATTAAATACGGAAACTCAAGACAGTCCCCCAATCTTTCCTCTGTACAATCTTTTCATTCTGTACTTGCCTTACACAAGCTCTTATATACACAGAAGACAAACAAAATTTTATCTCTATTGCAAATCCCCTCCTCTGAGCTTCAGAAGCATATACAATGGACACAACTAGACACCTCCACTTTAGTGTCTCAAAGGCACCTAGAAATCAATGAACATAAAATTGAATTTATCATCTTTTTACTTAAAACTTGAGGCTACGGATCTGAAGAATGTATGGGGAAAAGAAACTTTATTACATGGGGAAAATTTTGAAAATGTTTTTAGGCAGTACAGAATGTTAAGCACAGTTCTCTTTTAAATATTAAACAACTTAGCTTCGATTAAAGAAAAGTCATAATCTAGATCTCACATTGCCATACCTGATAATGTACCATGCTGAATCCAACGTTCAGGCAAGATGATAAACATGTCAAATAATCTCATTAGGCTTTCTTTTTAGTTACCAAATCAAAAGTTTCATTGTAGTGATGATTTAACAGTTAAAACATATAAATCTTGTATATTTTGGTGAGTATTTATACATTGAACAAGTAAGATAAATTTTACAAGATATTTTATTGCACATTTATATCTTTCAAATATATGTAGAATATTGCTTTAACAGATAAACTAACCATTATTAAATTATTTTAAATGTAGGAAATAATTTTTCCCATTGCCTTATTTGCTTTCTCAAAATTCAGTCCCTAATTTCACAGATCAAGATACATATTTCTGTAAGTTAAGTGATGACATTAGTGAGGTTTAAGGCTTTAGCACTTACTCATGAAATAAATTTAGATTCAATATTTTTGTTAATATAAATTTTGAAAAGCCAAATTGTAAATTTTGGAATCTTTTTGACATTAAATAAATATTTATAAATCAATTGGTGAGGCAGGAGAGATGAATTTCCATCACATTTTCAGGTAGGTACATTTCCTCTTCCCAGATACAGAAAAAAAATAGCTTTCAGGATAGTCAGTGTTACCGACCCTTTGATTTCTTTTAGTCTAGTAACAACTTTGTAGCTATTGGAAATTCTTTCTATAGATTTGGGTCATAATTTAACTAAGAGCTGTAGTTTACAATATTACTATGATCACTTTATGCTAAAGTACTGAGTGGGAGTTTGCAAAATGTTCTTCAAAGGAAGATAGGCAAATGAAAAGTTGTAATGAAGAATCCTTCATTAAAATATTGACTGATATTACCTATGTTTTGAAAATGTTATCATAGCAATAGATATTTGCATAGAACATTTGGAAATTTGGAAAAAGAGAACTTAAATAAAATACAAAGCCAACACTAGCAGTTTATTTAATACACTATATATATTTTTTGAGAGAATAGCTACTTATGGGCCTCCCTGGTGGTGCAGTGGGTTAAGCAATGCACTATGAAGCAAACTGCAGCCACTGCAACACGAGTTTGATCCCTGCTGCTGGCCAGGGAGGGGACCCACATGGCGTAGCAGACCTCTCCGGCCTTGCCCGCTGCTGCCCTTGGCAGTGTGTTTCGGTCAGTCTGCCTGTTCTGTTCCCCACTCTGTCTCTGGTGAATCCTCTCACCTCCCATTACTCTGGCCTGTACCCCAGCTCTTGTATGCATAAATAAATAAATCATTTTTTAAAAAAAAGAGAGAATAGCTACTTATGCAAACATATCAGATCTCAATGCCTTAATTGTAATTGATCTCATGAGGTGATTCCCTTGATGTTGGCAGTCTGCTGCCCTGAAGGAACCCAGAGTTCTCTAAGAACTACCTGTTTTCTCTGCGTAGGCGTTCCACGAGTTTAGTTAGAAGTTCTGCAAATAGAACTTCTTTCCAGAATTGATTTCTGTCCTCTGAGGACATACTGTCTTGTGCTCATGATCCCTATTAACTAGAAAAACTTGTTCCAGTAGTAACTATTTGTATAAACATAAACACAATTGCATGCTGTTTTTCTTGTTCTGTTGTTCATTTCTTTAATAAAGGCCTTGCACACTCCCCAGGCATCCCTTGCTTCAAATTCATTTTGACTCTGAGTTTTCATTAATAGCTGAGAACTTCATCCATTGTCCACAGCAGTTGAGTGGACTTTCCATTTAACAGGTCAGGACCCAACCTCTTTCTAAGCTCTGATTTATGAAAAAGTTATGGTGACTTATACTACAGGAAAAAAAAAAGTGTAAAAGAACAATTGTTTCCTAATAACAACAACAAAAGAAATTAATATCTCATTTACTTTTTATATATATATATATATATATATATATACTTAGAGAAGGCCAATAAGGGAGAGGAAAATGAGAAAGAGAAATTTGAAACCTATGGTACCTACAGCTCTAACAAATACTAAGGACAGCCCAACTCCTAAACAGAGTAACATAACCCCATTCACAGAAGGTCTATTTAACTAAGTTCCTATTACCTAATAGCAACACACCTTGTGCTCAAAAAATAAATTGCAAGACATGGCAAAAAGCACACATATGTATATTATATTTAAACTGCAAAATAAAGCAAAGACAATGGGAAAGTCTTAATCCAAAGAGAAAATATCAGATGAAAAGAATAGAGAGAAATATTTAAATTGTCATTATTTTTCCAATAATCTAGACCACTGTACACAGTTAAATTATAGCTCAAAAATGAAGAAAATAGATTTTCTCCAACAATTACCAACTAATGGAAAATTAGCTTTTTTCCCTGCAAAGAAAGTTTAATAAAAGCTTTTTGGAGTGAGATAGAATATTACATTGTTTAGAAATTCAGATCTATAATCAGCAAAAAGAGTACTGAAGGAAAAATTAAAAGAAAATGATGGTAAAGTAAAAAGCATATTTTTTTATTGCTTGATTTAAATATAACTATTTAAAATAATGGTAGTAACTACACATTGGATATTACAGCAGACTGATAAGGGAAATGAATGACAAAGCTCTCCAGATAAAGGAAGGAACTAATTAGAAACAAAAATAATCCAACTATCCACTCAGTTGGGGGACCTATTAATCTTAAGATTTCACAGAATAATAGATGATGATTCCAGATATTATGTTTCTCTATATATACCTATATATAGATGGATAGATAGATATGTCATATGTATATGAAATATTAATCAGATCTGCCTCTAAGATTTCATTTAGAATTTATTCCTAGCAAAGATGAAAATAATTGACAACAGAATTCTTCAGAGAATGTCATGAATCACCAGGACTCCATTTTAGTCATAAAGAACATTTCTTTAATTCTTCTTCTCCTGAACATAGATGTTCATACTATATTTACTTTTTCATAGTCTCTTGCTACCATCCCTTGCATTTTACAACTTCAGAACAGGACACATACAATGATGTGCATGTGCATTCCATTGTAAAGAGTGTGGGATTTAAAGTTTAAAAGGTTTGAGCATCTTTGACTTTGACTTTGACCATCTATGAGTATTTCTACCATCTTAGACAAAGCATTTACATTTGCTATGTCTCAATTACCTCATTTCCAAATACAGAGATGATAAATATGGGCAAGATTTACTATGAGAAAGAAAAAGGAGAGTTCCTAAAGTGTTTTATATGTAGAACCTGTTCAAAGTGTCAGTTTCCCCTCCCCAAAATTACCTGCTGTCTAACCATAAATAAACATATTCTCCCAAGGTCAGTGTTCACTTATTATACACTTATTGGTATTCCTCACTGCATCAAGCTCACTTCTTTAAACATTGTACACATTGTCTTCATTAATATTTTTGGATGTATTTACTGACTACAAATATATTTTATGATGGAAGTAGGCTATTACATAAATCAAAATCATTTTATTTGCCCTTTTCCTTGTTTCTGTGTTTTTTTTTTCTCTCAGAGCTTGCATTAATTAATATTCTATTAATCAGCACATTCTATCTAAGGGACTAGTTAATAGATTCTTCCATTTAATCAGGCTAATTAAACAGAGGACATGCTTGATGTTTACTCTATTCAATGCAAATATCTTTACAAAACATGCACATAAATAATTATCATCTACATTTTTTAACTGGTAATGATGTTGGCTTTAAGTCACTGTCATCTTACTCCCTGGCAAGATTGTATAACACATGGTAGGAACATTATTTCTTTGACCCTTGATGTAATTTTTTGAAGATATGAATTTGAATGTATGTCTTATTACCAAAAGATTTTTACCTTCATAATAATTGGGCAGAGGTTCATAACTGTAATAATCTGAAGAAAAAATGTTTAAGTATCATTATTTGGATACAAATTCCCCTCTGTGATAGGAGCTCATTGAGGTGATTTATAGTCATTACTTTCAGTCCACTGTGAATGGATAGCATTTGGTATGTAAATGACTTCTGTGATAAGATTGGTCTATCCCTGAAGTCATTTGCTAACTGCTCCCAACATACATTGACCCTACAACCCAACAGAGTACACAGATTTTGGCAGTGGTTAGAATTCTGCCTCATTGACTGCCATTGTTATGAAAGCCATTTATTATAGAAACAGAAACATGTGTTGAGTTATCTTACTTAAATGAGTAGGAATATTATTGAAATCAACCTGAATAGTAGCTCCCACTCATTATTTGCTTTATATATAGCATACTTTATATATTAGCATTCAATCTAATGCAGAAACAATTATAAAATTACCCTTAATAAAATGAAAGTTAACAAAAAGAAGTTACTCTAATCATGATTGAAATGAATTCCATAATATATATGTATATATTTTGATTTTAGCTGAATTATATTGTTGAATGTGGATTCAATTATATTTTGAATAAATAATCATTTATAAATAACTATACAAGATTAAATGCATTTAGAATATTATGGCTTTACATTATTAAGATTTTTTTTTCACAATCAAACATTCCTTTGGATTTGTGCACTTAAAAATCCACATACTTGTATGTTAACCATCATTTTCCAATAAAAATGTAATTTCATAATTTTTGAGCAGTCCAGCAAACATTGAAAACTGAGTACAGGGAAAACACTGTGATAAATATTGTGGGAGAAGTAGTTATGAATAAGTCAAGATTGTTAGTATCAAAGAATTCATAGTCTAGTTGGTATTGCAGTGATTTTAATTTAATTTCTGCTGTGATTTATATATCAATATTTACTTAATAGAATAATTCCCTGGACAGTTTACTTGTGCTGGCTTGTAAAGATAGGATACAGATTATATGGGCTGTAGAACCAAGTAGTCCAGTTCAAACTGATTTTGGAATATCCCTGAAGATCACAACAAATTTTCCTTCCTGAGATTCATTTGTAAATGAAAAATGTGATGGTGAAAATGGCACTCATTGTTCTTTCAAAGGCTAGAAATAATGCATGAAAAAAAAAAGATTGTAACAATATATAATATAAATGTTTGCTATTTGCAGGTTTACATATGTTCAGATCATTTCTCAATAGAAAACTGACATGTAAGTATTTGTTAAGCAGACAAAGTAGTTAAGACAGAATGAATTTAAACATGTTGCACAGTTTATCAAGATGATAAGGAAAAACTGATTCTCACATTATATCACTTTCTCACCCAATTTTCTGTTGACCTGGAAGTAATGAAATTACTTGTCTGGGTAACTAAGTTTGGGTCCTCTCTATTGTCTTTCATTTATTATATTGAAAAAAAAAGTTCATGTGAATTTTAAAGAGCATATTATGTAAACATGTCTGGCAATATATCTTAATGCATTTTACTAAATAGCAATATTGAATCATCAATTAGGGAATAGACAGTGAGATAGATGTTAGAAGTTATTCACTCAAATATGTAGACTTGTTATTCTAATATTCCACAAAATTCATTGTATACGTATTATGTTATATATATATGGATAACAGTAACAAAAATATGTTAAAGTATCCTTTAAAGAAATGCATTATGGGCTAAATTCATTATTTGGATATAAAAGACAACAACATAATTTAGACAGGTTATGCATAGCTCCACAATTACTAAATTTTGGTATACAGTTGAGTGAGAGTGAAATAGCTTGTGGATTCAACATTATATTTTTATAATTTATATAAATTAGGATATTATTTGAGCAATAAATATTCATATTTATGCTTTGTGGCATGCAAACACCTCTCTATATAATATAGAATATTATATAGATTGTCTCTTTATATTATTGTACCTGTCACCAAATGTATAATTCCTATGCCTATGTATTTTTTGTTTTGTATCTTACTATTTATCTTTCTTAATCACAGTAATTTTATGTGACAAAATTGGCAAGTAACATTAATTTCAGGTGTGTAATATAATGGTTCAAAATACTGATATATTCCAAGATGATCACCAAAATGATTCTAGTTAACATATGTCACCACAGTCACAATGTCTGTTTTTAATATACAAGGGGATAATATCTCTAATATATAACAAGTTCACACACATTTATCAGACCCCCATAGATAAGAAAAAGGATATTGGGAATGAAATTGCTTAACATGAGAAGATCTTCAACTCTGCTAGAAATCAGAGAAATACAAATTGGAAATGATTCATATATTTTTGTTGTGATGAGAACTTCAAAATCTCTCAGCAATTTTCAAATATGCACTACAGTATTGTTAGCTGCACGTTAGATCCAAAGGATTTATTTTATATCAGGAAGTTTTTTGTTTTTATAACTTTTTATTGATACAAACCTTGGTTTTCAAAACTCCATATGGCTTAGGGATATAGGTTCACACCTCTTTAGATGTATGTTGTTCCATCATGTCTACCACCTCCACAATAGTCTTTCCTGCGAAGTTTCCCTTGTATCTATAAATAGAATTCTTCTGTTTTTTGTTTTTGTTTTTATTAAGCTGTTTTGTATGAGTCCCAGGCAGAGACACTAGGAAGATGGAGGAAAATACTTCATCCTTTGCAGTACAGACCAGAAAATCCCCAAAATAGATCCACAGATATGTAGAAATTGAATATATACTAATGATGGAATCACAAATGAGGAGGGTAAGGACCTTTTTTAAAAATTAACTGATTGGGGGACTCCCTGGTGTTTCAAGGGGTTAAGGCGTAGCACTATGAAGCTATCCGCAGCCACTGCAGCAGTAGTTCAATCCCAGGCCAGGGAGGGGACCCACATGGCACTGCAGACTTCCCCTCTCTTCCCGCTGCTCCCCTCAGCTGTGCTTTTCAGTCAGTCAGCTTGTTCTGTTTCCTACTCTGTTTCTAAGGAATCCTCTCATCCCCTGAACCTCTAGCCTGTACCCCAGCTATTTATGCATAAATAATTAGGTCTTTAAAAATTAACTGATATTGCAACAACAGGATAAGTAATAAAAAATGGATTCAGACATCACACAACATACCAAGATAAACTCCAAATATATCAGATACTTAAAATTCAAAACTCTGGAATATAACATGGAGTATTCATTTATAAGTTAGGATGAGGAATTCCATAGTTGGACTCAAAGAAGTTACTGAAAAAAATATATACATTTTATTATATGAAGTTAATGAAAGCATTACCTTAGCATGAGAAAATTTATTATAAGCAACGTGAGAAATCAATTGCACTAAAAAATTTTCACTACAGAAGGCATTATTTGGTAAGCTCTTTTATCTTTAAAATGTTCTTTCTTGGTTGTTTCAAAGTCAGAAAATTTCAGTGAGAGACTTTATAAAAACATTTTTTACTTTTTCCATTTACATTTCAAAGTTTTCCTTAGAAAAGATTTCCCTCTCCTGTGATCAAATTTTATACTTGTAAGCAAATAAAGATGACCATCCTTAAAATAATTATAATACACTATTCCTTTAATACAAAATTACAAATAACAGCAAAGATTTGAGAAGGAATCTCATGTAGAACTATAGTTGTTTAATAACACCAATGCTTTAATTTATTTAAAAGCAGGAAGCATTTAATGTTCTTTCCAACAGTTAGATATAAAATGCATTCAATGAAACAGGGTAATCTTGTTTGGGATTTAGTCACTGTTCTTAGTAGAGGAAAAAGCATGACAAAATATACATGAATTATCTGGCAAAGTCACCAGAGAACAGAATCAGAAATATTTTAAAAATATTTAATATCCACAATTGAAGAGTTAAGCATAATGGCATAGATTGTGGTTACACAAACATCTCTCTACTTAGCAGATACACTTGCACATGATGTAAATAAAATAGTACACTTGCACATGATGTAAATAAAATAGTAAAATTAGGCTCAAAAGAACCCCAAAAATGAATTCAGTACATAATAAGGAGAGGGTTCACTTGGACGTGAATGAAAATGATTCCACATTGCAGTTATCTTGAGTCTGTGCTGAGGGACCAGTTATGTCAGTTACATACTCAAATTGTCTGCAAGTTTATCAAGACTATTTTTTTTTCCCTCCTCCTCAGCAGCCAGGCTGGGAGCTGAAGCCATATGGTCAATGACTCACTAGGAAGGCAAAGAAAGGGAGACTTGGGATACAAGAGTAGCATTGATCAGACTAGACAAAAACACAACTGTGTGGAATTACAAAAAACAAACAATTCTCTCACCTTATTTCCAGTACAGTTCCACTAGGACATCCTCATGTCACACTAGACACTGTATTTATTTTTCTGATGGATTTCACTATAATCTGTTTCAGATTATCTTGGTTTACAAAAATATGCTTTTCAAGTTTGGGGACCACCAAGGAACCACATGTACACACACAAAACGGCCATTCCTCTGATTCTGAATTTAGAGTATTTTTAACTCTATTCTTTCCACCTAAAAATAAACAAGTACACAATTCTCTTTCCCCCCTAAAAACAAACAACCAATAAAACCTATTTTGGGTCAAAACAAAGATGAAATTTCACTGAAAGACAAAATTATCTAGAAGTTATGTATAGGTTTATATTTGGGTGATTTGTATTATCATTTCTATGTTTCCTTACAACTCCTATTCCAAGAGATACACTGCATGGCATACTAAGATTGAAAGAGCTTTCTCTCTATTACAGTGATCCAGAGCAAATGGAAGGGTGTCTCTTTTTCATGGATGAGGGGACTACAGCTGCTCCCCATATTTCTGGTTACTGATGTACTTGACAGCATTCAGAGAATTTTTTTAAGGGCTAGTTCTACTTATTCTGATCTTACTAGGAAGATAGATAAATATCTGTTTTGAATACCTAGCATTTGCCAGGCCTGTGCCATCTCACTGAAATCTTACAAATACCCCCAACTCAAGTGATTTGCCAAAGACCACCTCAAAATAATTTGGCAATTCATTTTCAATTGGAATGTAAGCCATATACCTAGAAACTTCCATATGTGATTTTTCTATTTCATTAGAATAATTAGGATAGCACTGTTTTTTTCTGAGCATTTCTGTAATGTCTTTTAGGACTCCTGTGATTTTTTCTTTTTTCAAGTAGGTGAAATGAATTTTTTCAGCAATGGGATATTGGTATTTTATTTGAGTCAGGGGTTAACTCATGACTCTATACCTACAATACATTCTTCTGGACATTCACACACTTGAAAGAATTTATGTGTATGCTCTATAATAGTTTGGTGTGAAATAAAGTTGACTTGACATTATTGAATAAAGTCCTTATAACTGAAATGAAGATAGGTGCTATCCCAAAACATTTTCTTGGCACAATCTAGTCACTACTTAAAGCCCTGGTAGCTTGCAGTTGTCAATCTCTTTTTCTCCAGCACATGACAAAATCCCATGTCATAAACAATACTACTGAAACTTATTGGGAGGGCCTTAGAAACGCAATCCCTTTAAAATGATATGATATGAGCTACTTATTTTTCTAAGTAACCTAGTTTGCAATTGGCAAAATCAATTCAAGTTAAAATTCATAGAAAACCACACTTTTAAAGTTGTATCAGTGAATTTGACTTAGTGGTATAGCATGCAAAGAAAACTTATGGTTAGATGTCTTTCGATTGCTAAAGGATTTCCTCAGTGGTCAAAGAACTCCAAGCAAAAGGGAAACTCAGATGATGAAGACTAGAATGATCAGTTTCAGAATTACCCCCAAGCTTTTCCTTTCCAGAATTCCTTTTATCAATCTGGATCAAGTTGACCTGGATGAAGAAAAGGGATTTAATATTGTGGGTAACAAAGTCTTTGACAGACTTTAAAACAGAGGTGTAGAAAGAAACAGACTTTTGTTAGGTTTGCCAAATTTAGAAACAATTCACTTTAATATGCACATAATAAAAAATCTTCTAATAAAAACAGTAATACTGATGTTCTCTTGCCAGCTGTGTTTTCTGTGAATTTCACTCAGTTTCCACATGGATTTGGTTTAATGGTAAGGATAATGAGGATCTTTTCCTCCGAAAAGATACCCAAAGGACACTGCCCATAGGAATCATTTCATTCAACATTAAATTCTGCAATGGAAGCAGCAGCTGTGAAAGTGTCATCCAGCTGCTCCAGGATACCCTGCATGGTAAAAGGAGGTGATTTATCAAGAAGTTACAGTTTTTCTTACTAAGAATCTGGCCAACACTGTTAGCAATCCAACTAGATGTAAACACCTCCAAGTTGTCAATGTGGTAAGTGTGCGGAAAAATCATTTAGCAGATTCCAGAAAATGGGAATTACCACTGATGATACTGAAATGTAGATTGAAGACTGTGTTTTCCTGACTGATGCATGTTTATAGCATTCTAATGACTGTGGAACATCTTATTGGATGATCTCAGTCCCAAAGATTCAGATTTGACAGAGTACCAGTAAACTGGCTTTTGAGACACACTTTATTAGCAAATTCTAGCAAAATGTAAACTTAAAGAAATGACATAGCTCATGACTTGCAAATCTGTAAGGACATGCTTCATGAGGACTTGGAGGCACTTGACTTTCAGCCCACACATTGAATAATGAGACCCAGAAATCTGCCATAGACAGCTGACTCATGTTTTTCTGTCAGAAGAGTATCTTTTAGAAACATGACTTTCAATTTGCTTAAGACTAAAGCAGTGTGGATTAAAAGAAATGTGAGGTGAGAATCTGAAAAATATACCAATGTGATCCATCACAGTAATGACTTTGCTCTCCCCAACCCCCTTCTGGAGCCTCAGTTCTACAGTCATATTTCTAACTTTTCTTACTGATTTAGTTTGATCTAATTCTGAGTGTTGTTTTTCTAAATTCCACTGTAAGTGAAAAAATACAGTATTTGTTTTACTTCCTCTGACTCATTTCAGTAGCATAATTCCTTCTAGTTCCATCCATGTTGTTGCAAATGCAAGAATTTATCCTTTGTTATACCTGAGTAGTATTCCATGCTGCATGTATATATATATATATATATATATATATATATATATATATCATATCATCTTTATCCACTCATCTGTTGTTGGGCATTTTGTTTCCATAACTGGCTTTTGTAAATGGTGCCACTGTGAACATAGAAGAGCATATATCATTTCAAATTAGTGTTTTTGTATTCTTTTGATAGATACCTAGGAGTGGGCATGCTGAATTATATGGTAATTATTAATATTTTGAGAATTCCTATACTGTTTTCCAGAGGGCAAAGACCAACCATCATTTCCACCAACAGTATATGCAGAAGATTGGTCTTTTGGAATTTTGTTTAGTCTCAAGTATTTAATCCTAATTCTTTTAAAAATTTATTTAGGGCCTCCCTGGTGGCGCAGAGGGTTAAGCAACGCACTATGAAGCAAACCGCAGCCACTGCAGCACAAGTTCGATCCCTGCTGCCAGCCAGGGAGGGGA
>JAGFMF010011747.1:7794793-7888498 GCA_019455555.1 Galemys pyrenaicus | reverse complement strand
CCTTCCTTCCTTCCTTCCTTCCTTCCTTCCTTCCTTCCTTCCTTCCTTCCTTCCTTCCTTCCTTCCTTCCTTCCTTCCTTCCTTTCTTCCTTCCTTCCTCCCTTCCTTCCCTTTGTCTGCTTTTGGTGTAAGGATGTTGGCCTCATAAAATATTTGAAAGTGTTTTCCCTTTTTCATTTTTTTTTTTTGTAAGAGTTTTCATATTTTCTATTTCTGATTCAGAAAAAAACTGGCCACAATCCCACCCACAAAAGTCAAGTCTGCCACACAGATTTCTACCTCTTCATGCTTTCTCTCCTACTTCCTGGTTTTATCAAGACTCTGACAAAAGTTTTTTTTTTTTTTTGTTTAATTTCTATTCCTTCACCTTACTTTTTCCATCTACTTAAAACTTATAATCCTCTAATATAAATGATATGATGAATATATTCTTATATAATTTTTCTCTTTTGTGAAAATTTAAGCAATATAAGAGCAATCTGTGTTATTTCTCACTGTGGCCCAAGAAGACAAAACAATGCCTGGCATATAGTGGACTTTCAGCAACTATTAATTAAATAAATTATCACATGGAATGAAAATCCTTTCTATTTAATAATAATGCTTATACTACTAGTTATAAAAGTAGCAATGTTTAGTTAGATCAAATGACATTTTTCTATTAATCAAGATTTTTATTATATATCCATATATATTTCATAAATTAATTGAGGCAATAAATTAAACCTTTATCAAGTAAATATCATTTCTAGATGCACACAATTTAAGGAATTTTCATGAGATCATATCTCTAAGGATGTTTTATGGCTCAGAAGTGAACTCCATTTTGAGTGACAAAAGAGCGTTATTTTGTTTCTACTCAGTGTTTTCTCATTATGAGTTCACAGACCAGTGCTGATCATTGATGGAGTGATAGAGCAGAAGCTCTTTTCTATAATATGGAGCTACCTACACCTTTCAATCACAAGTTACAGTCACTATTTTGAGGTAAATTTTGAATTTTTTTTTAGTTTTTGGGATGATATTTATGCAAAGTAAGATTAGTGAATGTTGAAGTTCATCCAAGAAACAAAACAAAATCAACAGAATATATATATATATATAAAACTGATATATATTATATGTATACATATCAATTATATAGCTCTACATATCTAATAACTTTGTGTATCTATCAATCTATCAATATCTATTATTATACATCTCTATATTTCTAAATCTCTATATCTAAATCTCTATCCATCCTTTCATCATCTAAGCTCATGGTATAGTTTGAAGGTCTAACTGGAAAGTCATTGATGTAAATTCCAGTCTAAATGCCAGCAAATGTGAAACTCCCCCAAATCTGACTTTTCAGTTAATATCAGCAGACAGGAAAAGTTCAATGTTCACCTTAGCAGGCAGGCAGGAAGAGAGCCCTATTCTCAGCTGTTTTGTCCTGTTCACATTCTTAACTGATTGGATGAGACCCATCCACATTAGGAACTCCAGTCTGCTCCACTCTCTACTGATTCAAATGATAACCTCATCCAGAAATGCTCTCACACACATTAGAATAATATTTGGCTTGATGTCTGGACATCCCATGATCCATGCAAGCTGATGTAAAATGAACCATCACAGTCTGGAAACTACAAAAATTATATTTTCTCATTCTTTTCTCCTTTTTTTTTTTTGGATAGAAGAACAGGGGTGTAGGCCAGAAGTGTGTGTGGGGTTGACCAGAGACAAAGTGGGGAGCAGAAGAGGTGGATCTACTGAAATACAGTGATGAGGGGAGCAAGGTGGAAACAAGAGAGGTCTGATGTAACATATATGGTTTAGCTCTCTGGCTGGGAATTGAACTCAGGCCACAATGGTGATAATGCTGAGACTTATCTCTAGGCCACCAGGGAAGCCCTATTTTATCAGTCTTATATAAGTAGTATTTATCAGACATTTTTGTTAAATGTTTTATACAGATCATCCTTCAGAATAATATGTATGATAAAAAATATTACTGCCAAAATGTTATAGGTGAGGAAACTGAAGTCAGAAAAAAAAAACACATTTAAGTTTAAATGGCTAGCAAAAGAATAAAAATTATAAAATGCACTATTAAGTTTTATAGTATATTATTTAGTAAGATCATCATACTGCTTCCAAAAATCATATGCTTTTATTTTTTGTGGCATGCACATAGGTATCATTTCCTTTCTTTCTGGTTACGAGAAAATGAATAATAATAATTCTAGAAGAATATAGCTGGCATGCTAGAATTGAGTAATTTGAGGATAATACAATGTCTATTATAAGGGGAACAACAGAGACAGTGTAATAGCACAACTAGTAATCACAGAATATTCCAATTCCCAGGACAAGAAGAATTAAATAGGTGAAGGGTTACTGGAAATGAAGGCTGGGGAGTATGAAGGAGCCAGTCTGACACCCCTGTCTTCTCTTCTTCCTGTCTTCTAGGGGTGCTGCTACACATCGCCTGAATTCATCAGGAACCAGGGAGCCTGGGATCCACTGAAGTAACTCACACATCCTATAGTTAGTAGGTTGCAAAAGGGCAGAGAGGGGATCAAGAGGGGGAAATAAGAAATAGTCAGCTTTTAATGGGAAAGCTTCACTTTCCCATTAAAAATCATCCTGCTGTCAATGAGCTTTCCTTAGAATCAAAGAAGTCCTAGGAATGTAAGTACAATAAACACAGGGTGCTGGGAACAGCACCCTTGACCAGATGAAAGGGGGGCTTAGGCTACTATCTCAAAGCAGCGTCTCTCGAGTGTCAGCAAGATTCGGTCAACTGACTTCTGCCAAGACAAGCTGAACATCAGTGTTAACAGACTGTTTTGTGCTTGGCTTCTACTAGAGGGGATGAAAATGTGCCGCTTCTAAATCCTGATTCACTCCTCTGGGAGCAACAAGTCAAAAGATTTGGCCATGATGAATTTGCACTTGGACTGCTCGTTTATTATGAGGCAGGTCTCAGGTCACAGCAGATTACTTGAAGTAAATATAGAACTTCATTTAAACAACATCCAGTCTCATTGTTATATTATTACCCAGTTTTAGAGCAAGAAATTAGTACCTGTAAAGGTATTGACTCATTCTATATATTTTCCTGTCCTTGTTTGATTTAAATAATCCTATAAAAATAAAAGCCTACTAAAACTACCTTAAAATATGCATTTAATTTCTCTGGAGGTTAACAAGGTAAGTGCCCATTATCCTACAAAGCTTCCTAATCATGGAAGAATTATAATGTTAATAATACTTGGATAGGGCCTCCCTGGTGGCTGACGGGGTTGAGCGCTGCACTATGGGACTTCTGCAGCCACTGCAGCGAGAGTTTGATCCCCGGGCAGAGTGGGGACCCACATGGCACAGCAGAACTCTCTTACCTTGCCTGCTGCTTCCTTCAGCAGTATATTTCAGTTGATCTGCCTGTTCTGCGCCCCACTCTGTCTCTGGTGAATCCTCTCACCCACCGTGCCTCTGGCCTATACCCCAGCTCTTGTATGCATAAATAAATAAATCTTAAAAAATAATATTTGGATAGTAGTTCTGTTTTAATACTTTTCATGAACAGGCACACTATGCATTATTTATTCAAAGTTAGCTGAATATCTGTAGGCACTACAAACCATTGTGGACAGCTGGGAAATAGCAGGTTACCTCACAGGGAGGGCGACAGAGAAGACAGAGGTGGGGAGAGGCTTCATGCCTGCAAAATAGCAGGATGGTCTGTGGGTTCTCACAAAGGTAGTGAGGGGTGGAGGCACTGGCCAGATCACAGCCAGATCCAAGCTATGTAAAAGGATTTGGATCATAGAGTGATGGAAGTCCCAGGAGGCCTCTGGGCAGGTGTGTTGCACTGTCTAGGGCACACTTGTAAACAACCATTCAGCTGCCATGTGGAGGAAGCTAGTGCAGAAACAATCGGGGAATCAGGGAAACTGAAAGAGGCTCCTTAATGAGTGAGAACCATAGCTGGATTCAAAACCCAACCACTCTTCTTAACAAAGATGCTGAGCTACCCCTTCTAGATCTAAATGTCCTCCCGCACTCGGGGTGAGCCATTTTTCTGTTTCCTGAACAAACCAAATATTTGCCTGCCATCAGGCCAAGTGTAAACATAAACCTCTTCATTAGAAGCATCTGTGCTGCAAGCACTTTTGAAATACAATTTATGGTGATTTTCTTTCCTTCTTAAAAGGACAAATGTAGCTGTCCACACCTCTGCAGGCTTGTAAAAACAGAAACAACTGTTTAGGATCCCCGAGAGTCCACGTGGAGGCTAGGATTACAGAGGTAGTTTTGTCTATAAATTACTAAGTAGCTGTAGACATGTCATGAAATTATTTTTAACAGATCTCATGTGTTGGAGAAGAGGGATAAACTCTTCCCCAAAGAGTTTACATGTCTGAATACAAACACCCAGCACAAAACATTACAGGGGGTAGAGTCAATGAAGGAGATGGTTTTTAAATGAGGTACATACTCATTCAAGCCTTAGCTGTTATTATGGTATGAAACGTGGTCATCCTAAATTCTTATGTTGAAACCCTAACCCCAAGTGTACAATATTTAGATATAAGGTCTCCGAAGAGTTAATAAGGTTACATAAGGTCATGGGAAGGGGCTACCTAATCCAATAGGATTGATGTCCTTATAAGGATTTATATTATTTTCAATATTTTGAGGAAACTGCATACTGCTTCCTGTAGGGACTGCATAAGTCTGATTTCTCACCAACAATGCACAGTTTCCTTTTTCTCCACCCTCACTCTCACCATCACCTTTGAGGATATTGTTTTTGGTCTTTGATATGGGCCATTCTCACTAGTGTGGGTGGTGTCTGGTTATGGTAAGATAAGTGATGATGAACACCTTTTCCACATGCCTATTGGCCATCTGTAATTCCACTCTTAATGTATCTACTCAAAGATTTCAAAGGCAGTAATTCAAAGGGATATGTGTACTCCTATATTCACTGAAGCTCTATTTACAATAGCTAAGTCATAGAAATACCTAAGTGCCCAAGAACAGAACAGTAGAAAAAGATGATATGGTATACACAAACAATGGAACATTACTCAGATATAAAAATGATAAACTCTTCCAATAAAAAAAAATGGACTACCACTCAACTATAAAAAAGATTAACTCTTGCCATTTCTGAAAACATGGGTGAAATTGGAAGGAAAATATTTTGCAAAAGAAGTTAGAATGAAAAAGCCAAATACCATATGGTTTCACTCACATATAGACTATAGAGAAACAAAACAAAGGAACAGACAAAACCAAACCATTAACAAAACCTAGAAAACTGAATACAGAATTCAGTCTACAGATGGGGGAGGGAGGAGGTGGAAAGCAAAGTATGGAGGGAGCAAGGGAGTACGATGGAGAATGTGGCCTCTTTTGTGGTGGCTGTGGTGTTTAATATTATCTGCAGAAGTGATTCTATACTATTGTATACAGTAACTTAAAGCAATGCTACCACAAAGTAGAAAGAAAAAGAGGGTGCTTGCTTGTTCCTGCTCCCTCACTGTTGGAGGCATTCACAGAGAAATCCTCTGAGGTCACAGCAAGAGGGCAAATACCTGCAACTCAAAGGGAGAATTCTCACCAGACTCCAAGTCTGGTGGCACCTTCATCTTGAACTTCAAGTATTCAGAACTGTGAGAAAATGAATTCCTTTGTATAAACCACCAAGTCTGTGATATTTTGTTATGACAGCTTGAGAAGAACAATACAGCTGTTGAGAATCTGAGGTTTCTGTTGTTATTTTGTCTATCCAGAATATGTAGACCAAAATCAATGGGTAAGGTCACTTTATTACTAGGAACTAAATCTAAATTCCACACAAAAAATTACATGATTTCATGTATCCAGCTTTTTAGAAAAACTTCTCTCAATACTGTACATTCTTATAATAGCACAGAATCAAATTTGGGAGGGTAGGAAAACCTTAAATATTTTCAAGATTGAAATTTGGAAAATGAAGAATGTATCCCCTCGTTACAAAGTAGTAAAAGTAGTTAGTTCCTTTTCGTTTTTTGTACTAAAGTGATTACCAATTCATTTTAATCTCACTTTATAAAGAAGAGTCTAGATGACTTGATGGCTTACTGCAAGATTTGTATTATCATTTATGATTAATCCCACTTACACTGAATGTTTTTGTTTAACCTTCCTACAGAGAGTTTTGTTGCATGTCTCAGCAACCCATGGAGATATGTGACTGTCAATTATATATTTTGGGGGTGGACATGACACTACAGGGATGGCAGATGAGCTGGCAGATTTCCCTTTCTGAAGGATGAGACACTGGAAAAATTCTAGTGAAAAAAAGAAAATCTCACCAAGGAAATAACAACCCACAAAGCATGTGCTACTGCTTCAAAATAAAAGAAAGCATTTTGTCTCCAGGCACATATTGATGCTAAAATTAATTCAACTTCACCACATCACAGGCACAGGTACCTGGGGGAACACATGCCTCTGGGGACAGAGTCAGAAAGTTCAAGATGCGAGTTTTCCATTAGACATAGAACAAGTATTTTAATACAAGATTTTGCCGGCCAAGTTTTAATCTCATCAACCCTTCTACTTTCTTTACACTTAACTAAGTCATTAAAGTAATAATAGAAGGGGCTTTGCAAACATTTTCAGATGTATACTTCATCTTTAAAATGAACAAAGTGCAGATTGTTAAATTCTACTTGAAAGTGGAAATATAACAATATAAAGTTCAATTCTTCCCAAAGAGAGAATGTTTAAAAATTGTTCCCAGAGCTTTTCTTATTTTAGACATCTTAGGAGTAGGAAGAAATGAAGATGAAAGAGACTAAGAATTATTTATTTTGCAAAAACCAGCATCTACAAGCCTCAGTCCTTTCATTTGGAAAATGTGCAGATATCATATATGCCATAAGGTGACAGGCAGTGGGGATTGAATTAGGCAAAAGTGCACACACCTGGTATACAGTAGATGCCAAATAAATAGTAGTTGCTCAGGAATATCTTCCAATGATTACTGAACTCTTTATCCTTAACTTTTTGAATTGTTATTAAAATAGGAGCCTGGAGAAGAGAGAAGAGATATTACCAAGGATTAGATGAAGATGTGAGCATTTGAAAGTCATTAGGAAACAAATTATAGATTTAAGTAAGTGCTAGAGACACACTTCTGTGCCCCACCCCAAAGGTCATATGCTGAGATGTTAACCCCCAGTGTGACTGCTTTTGGAGATAAATTCTGTAAGGTAGTGATAAGGCAGAAGTGAGGTCATAGGGCAGAGATCTAAACTGATTGGCATGCTTATAAGAAGAGGAAGGGGCAACATTGCATTTCTCTTTGTAATATGAAGTCTCCACCTGCAAGTCAGAAAAAAAGGAAAAAAAAAAAAGAGTTCATTAAAACTGAACTTCCAAACTCTGAAAATATAATAAATTTCTGTTTTATATTCCCTATTTGTGGTGTTCTATAATGACAAAACAAGAATACAAATGTACTCAGGATATTTCTCCTCCCTCAAAACTGAAAAAATGACTTTCTGTTGCTCAAAAATTAAAATTCAGATTTTCATGTGCAATTTTATGTGTCATATGTTCATTATTAAGACATAATGTCATAAAAGTTTTTTCTGATCATGATTATTTTATATGCATGAAAAATGCCACCACAGAAACTTGAGAGTGATAGGAGTAACAATGTATTATTTGTACAAAGTCACATAGTGAGAACAAATGGTTATATTTGAAAGCAGTTGGCTGTCAGAGCCCACAAGAAAGCAAACAAACAGAATTAATTTATTCAATATTCTTATGCTTCATTAGGCTTTTGATTTAGTCTTTAATGTTGCTAGGAGGCAGGATGGTTATACTGAGTCCTTTTTTTTGTAATTATGTGCAAAATATGATTATAGCTAAAAGAGTACTTTCATTCTTTATATCAAATACTGCTTGGGAATTCTGACTACATGCATTTATATTCATATGTGCATATACAGATTTGTGTGTATATGTGCATTTATTTGTCTCTTGAAAAAATCAGCATGACTATGATAGAAAATATACTGTGTTCTGGAAAAAAGCAAAATTATTGACACTGTTTAACTGAAGGAATTTCTAAAAGTAAAAGGATGACTTCTATTTTTCTAAATACAAATGTGAAGAAAATGTTCTAGGCAAAAATTAGCACAGTTGTTTTTTTTTTTTTGTTTGTTTGTTTGATTTGTTTATTTCAATCTCAGCTTATTTTCTGTCAAAAATATGAATTAACATTGAATTTAAAATAAAACAATGCAATTTCTCTTAATGTGACTCAAATGAACTAGGGAGTGACTTTCTTTTTTTCTTTTTTTAAAGATTTATTTATTTATGCATACAAGAGCTGGGGTACAGGACAGAGGTGTGGGGGTGAGAGGATCCACTAGAGACAGAGCGAGGAACAGAACAGGCAGACTGACTGAAACACACTGCCGAAGGCAGCAGCGGAGGAGGCAGGAGAGGAGGCAGGAGAGATCTGCCACGCCATGTGGGTCCCCTCCCTGGCCGGAGGCAGGGATCGAACTCGTGCTTCAGTGGTTCAGGTTTGCTTCATTGTGCATTGCTTAACCCACTGCGCCACCGGGGAGGCCCCGGGAGTGACTTTCTATCTTAAGCCATCTATAGTTGACTTGGGTTTATTCTACCACCTAAACAAGGGGACATGTCCACCCCTCACTACTTCATGGACCACAAATTGGCATCCCCATCTTGGTCAGCCAGGAAAATTCCTATTGTTTTCACCTCCAGTAACTTACATGGGTTACTGTTTTTGTAGCGTATTTGACATTAACACATTCATTCACTATTTTCTGAATGCCAATGGTGCATCTAAACTAGTCTCTGTACATGTATAAAACACACACAATGTTCTCATCACCACTTGTATAATTGTCAGCCATAGAATCTTATTAGATTTGGGGTGTAAATACCTGCCCTCCAACAAGACTGTGGGACCCCCAGTTTTTGTGACCTGTTCATGAATCAATCCCCGGATAGTACCAGGATACAAAGCAGAAAGATTTGACAAAATAGGTTGCATCGAATTAAAATAATTGGGTACTTAGAAAAAATTCTAATCCTTTCCACAGATTGATACTTTGCTAATTAAAGGTCTGCAAAGCAATTGGTGTACAGATATTTCTATGCCTATAGTTAAACTCAGAGCAATGTGGGAAACATTCAAAATTAAGATATGTTGTGCCAATTTCTCAACAGGACAGTATGCATCCTCCAGGATAATTTTTTTGTAAATTTGTGTTGGTTATTTTAATTATATAAAGATATTCCAAAGTATCTAAGATTTTAGCATCTGAGTGAATGGAAAATCTAAGGAGCATGGGCTCTAGTTATCATGGCCTTATAGCTTGTTCCAATCACTGTTGCTGTGGACAGTTTCACATGGACTTGGGACAGGTTGGCATAAGTGTCATCTGACAGAGCTTTGACAGCACAGAGCAGGTCCTCTGACTCTCTGCCCGGATCCCCTCTGATACTGAGTGTATGTGCCATCTAAAGATTTGGCAATCACACACACACTATGCTTATGTGTTGAAGGCTGAACCAACAGATAAATGATTTTCAATTTCACTTCTGTGCTGGGTGGTTCTGAAACTTACCAGAAGGCTTCTTAAAACTCCCTTGGATCAAGCAAACAGACTTCCTTTGATCAGTCAATTCAATAATATATTTTTGGATGAAGTCTCCCTCTTACTCTGTCTGATCCAAGGTCCTTTGTTCAACCTCCCTAAAAAAATCACATTAAAACACTCACATTCACAGTCTATTTTGGAAAACCTATGCTAAGTCACTGAATCTCCTTGTTTTCTTTAAAATATGCTTGGTTCCAAGTTATTCTGCTTTTATCAAATTGCAGAAGCTAAAATAAAATTTAAAAATTTAATAGACTTTATACTAATGATGTTATTATTTATTATTATTTCAAAAAGTATTGGAATGTCAAAGAAAATATAACTTCATAACATATTTGAATTAAAACTTCTAGAAATTTACATGCAAAAAAAGTGATGGGAAAATTGCATTACTACCAGTGTTGAAAGAGTAAAAACAAAGTGAGTTTAAATAAACATTCCTGGACCTCCCTGGTGGCGCAAGGGGTTAAGTCGCAGCACTGTGAAGCTATCTGTAGCCACTGCAGTACAAGTTATATCTCCTGCTGGCCAGGGAGCTGACCCACATGGTACAGTAGCCCTCTCCTGTCTTGCCTGCTGCTTCCCTCAGCAGTGTATGTCAGTAAATCTGTCCGTTCTGCTCCCAAGTTTGTCTCTGGTGAATCATCTCATCCACAAATCTCTGGCCTGCACCCAGCTCTAGGTATGCATAAATAAATAAATCTTAAATAAATAAATAAATAAATATTCCTTAATTTGCAATGGTTAGTACCATATTCAAGTACAAATAGGGTCTTCCCATGAATTAAATTCATGTAAATCATTTGAAATAGATTGACATTTTAGTGAGTTTGTAGTTAATGTTATACCTTTGTCATTTGACTACATAGAACTATAGACATACGAAATTCAAAACTAAAAAAAAAATCTTTGTTCACATTCATTTCTATAACAGTATATTAATATGACTTAACACTAGGGTTTAGGTACTGACTTTTCCCACTTCTCCCAAATAGATTCATATAACACTCGACTTTCAGGAATAGTGTTCATAGGTGAGAACCTAGACTAACTTCCCTTTGAATATTTACTATTAAAAGAAATGCAGGAACCAATTTCATGAGTGAATGCAACAAAGGAATGTAACTTGATATTACATTACATTACATTTTTTTTAGGAAAAAAAATTTAATTAGATTTATTTAATTATATTTTACATCATTTGTATTCCCCAGGGAGTTCCCACCACCATTCCACCCGTGCACCATCACCTCAGTCCCTTGTGCACTTTCTGCCCTCATCCCTGTCTTTGCCCTCCCCTCTTTCCCCTCCCACCCATAGTCCCTTTAGTTTATTTTTGACCTTTTGGTCTTGTTGAGTTTTTTGTTGTTGTTGTTTGTTTGTTTTTGCTTGTAAATGCCCATTTCCTTGAGCTTACTCTTTTTTTTTTTCTTTTTGTAGTTGTTGCTATTTCACATTCCTCGCAAAAGTAAAGCCATCAGATAATTTTCTCTTGCCTTCTGACTTGTTTCACTGGGTATAACTTCCTCTAGCTCCATCCATGTTTCTATAAATGGCCCTAGTTTATCATTTTTGATTGCCGAATAACATTCCATTGTGTGTATGTACCACATCTTCTTGATCCAGTCATCTACCTTTTGGCATTTGGGTTGTTTCCAGGTCTTACCAATTACAAATAGTGCTGCAATAAACATAGGAGTACAGGTGCTCTTTTGGATCGGTGTTTTTTTGTCCTTTGGGTAGATGCCTAGGAGTGGGATTGCCAGATCATAAGGTAGTTCCATCTCTAGTAGACTGAGGAACCTCCATAGAGCCTTCCATAGTGGTTGAATTAACTTGCATTCCCACCAACAGTGTAGTAGAGTTCCTTTTTCTCCACATCCTCACCAGCATTTGTTGTTGTTGGTTTTTTTTATATGTGCCATTCTTAGCGGTGTAAGGTGGTACTTCATTGTGGTTTTTATTTGCATTTCCCTGATTTTGAGGGATGCTGAACATTTTCACATGTGCCTGTTGGCAATATGTATGTCCTCTTTGGAGTAGTGTCTTTTAAGTTCTTCTGCCCATTTTTTGACTGTTATTTTTTACTTTGTTTTTCTTGAGTCTACGAGTTCTTTGTGTATCTTTGTGATCTGTTGTATGGAGCACAAAGATTTTTTTCCCATTCAGTGGGGTTTCTCTTTGTTTTATTTAATGTTTCCTTTGCTGTACAGAAGCATTTTATCTTGATATAGTCCCATCTTTTTAACTACTCTGTCATTTTTATTGCTTTGGGGGGGTGCATCTTCAAAGGCATCATTGAGCTACATGTATTGTAGTGTTTTACCAAAGTTTTCTTCTATAAATTTTATAGTTTTGGGTCTTACATTTAGGTCTTTTATCCATTTTAAGTTGATTTTTGTACATGGTATGAGGTAGTGGTCCAGTTTCTTTTTCTTTTTTTTTTTTTTGCATATAGTGGACCAGTTTTGCCAGCACCATTTATTGAATAAGCTGTCTCTGTTCCATTGGAAATTCTTTGCTCTTTTGTCAAAGATCAGTTGTCCATAGTTGTGTGGTTTTACTTCTGTGCTTTCTATATGGTTCCATTGGTCTGCATGTCTGTCCTTTTTCCAGTACCATGTTGTTTTAATAACTGTTGCTTTGTAGTAGTTTGAAGTCTGGGAGCATGATACCTCCATTCTCCATTTTTTGTCAATAGAGCTTTGGCTACTCGGGGTTTTTTGTGTCTCCATATGAATTTCATCAACATTTGGTCTATTTCCTTAAAGAATTTCATTAGAATTTTTATTGGTATTGCATTGAATCTGTAAATTGCTTTTGGTAGAATGGGCATTTTGATAATGTTGATTCTTTCTAACCATGAACAGGGGATATCTTTCCATTCCTTTGTGCCCTCTTCTATTTCTTTTAACAGTGTTTTATAATTTTCTCTATATAGGTCTTTTGTTTCCTTTGTTAGGTTGATTCCCAAGTATTTTATTTTCTTGGTTTCAATCGTAAAGGGTATATTTTTCTTGATTTCTTCTTCTTCGGATTGGTTGTTTGTATATAGGAAGGCTACTGACTTTTGTGCATTTATTTTGTATCCCACTACTTTACTAAACTGGTTGATTGTTTTAATTAGATTTTCTGTAGAGCATTTAGGATTTTCCAAGTATATTATCATATCATCTGCAAATAATGGTAGTTTTATTTCCTTTTTCCCTATTTGGATTTCTTGTATGTCCTTTTCCTTTCTTATTGTTCTGGCTAAGACTTCCAGTACTCTGTTGAATAGCAGTGGAGAGAGTGGGCATCCTTGTCTTGTTTCTGATCTTAAGGGGAATGCTCTCCGTTTTTCACCACTGAGAATTATATTTGCAGTGAGTTTGTCATATATATCTTTTACCATGTTGAGGTATGGTCCTTCTATTCCAAGGATTTTGAGAGCATTATGTCATTTATTTTATTAAAAATTCAATAATTGTTTTCATCTTTCTCCAAGTTTTTTTCCAAGAGTAAGATGATAATGCACATGAAACCAAAAGTCTGTCCACCTAGAGATCTGTCTGTATTCACTCAAGATCAATATAAATCACCAGCTGTTTTTGTTTTTAACGTCAGTGAGAATTTATAAATAGTTTCTTTTTTCATGCTTTTCTTATGATTAAATAGTGCTACAGTAAAAAAAAAAAAGTCCCACCCAATTTAATGTAAGCTTTTTGAACAAATCTGAACATGATACAAAAAAATCAAGCCTTCTATAGAAAGTTCTCTTGTCTACAGAAAGTCTTTTGGGGAGACATAGTTTTTGTAGTTACACCAATCTGGATTCAAACTCTTTATTTTACTTCCTGCACATATAGTGGATGCAAACTTACTTAGGAAAATGTATTATTTTTAATTCCTAGTTTATTAATCTGGAGATTAATGTAATGTCAACTTAAACATGTATGAAAATATGTTTAGATTTTATACATTTCTGGAATGCATAGAAAATAGGAAGTTCCTTTAACTATTTCTCTAGTTAATACTTTATAATTAGCCTATCCTCTTTCTCTAAGAAAAATAAAAATAATAAAAGTAAAAGATTTGAAAATTAAGTTTTACATCAAGTTAGGTTTTATAAAGTCTAGAAGAATTTATATATGATATATTTTAATTTATAACTTATAATTTATATGACTAATTTAGTTTCTGTGATATTTAATATTGATATTGAATTATTTAATATTTAATATTTTAATAATTATTACTAATCACTTCTGAAATACTTAGAGAACTTTGGATCTTGTTTCATAAACATCATTAAAATGAAAAATAAAAGATTTTAAAAAATAATTATATTTATATACTTTTGTGTAGAAGAACTGGGGTGTAGGACAGAGGTTGGTGGTGAGCATATTCACCAGAGACAGAGTAGAGAGCAAAACAGGCACATCTACTGAAATACACTTTTAAGGGGAACAGGGGATGAGACAGGAGAGGTCTGCTGTACCATGTGTGTTAGCTCCCTGGCTGGGATCAAACTCAGGTCATCAAGGTGGAGGTGCTAAGACTTAATCTCTAGGCCACCAGGGAGGCCCTTAAATGATTTTAAAACCAAGTTACTGACCAAATAAAAGAAAACCTCACAGGGCATAATATTAGATTAATTAGTAACTTTATAAGAAGTAGGACTCCTTTTTAGGCAAAAGGAGTGACTTCTGATGATCTAAGGAATGTGTTGAAAGATACGGACTAACTTGCAAAAGTTGAAGTAAATCAGACTTGGAAAGGACAGAAGCCAGGGCCAGCGTGCCTGGGCTCTTATCTAATGGAGACCAGTCAGGAATAATATCAACCCTAGTTTGAGAACAGTGAGGAACAGCATCAAACCAGGACTATCACATGGGGTGATGAACGTGTCTTTTTTATTTATTCATCTTTGGTTCATTTCATCTTATTAAGTTCCAATTTCCAAGGTCCAGCATTATTCAGACAGAATCTCCTCTTTCTTGAGTCATAAACTTGGTTAGGAAAGGGAAGATTTCGCTCTTTTTATTTATTTATTTATTTATTCATTCATTCCTTCATTCATTCATTTAGTTTCCAACTCTAGATATGACTTCCTGCTGCCAAAAGAGTGGACATGCCTAGCAAAGCAAAAATTAGAAATGCTAACTATGGCTCCACAGACTGATATTGTCACACTCTTAGGAATTCAAAGGTGATAGTGAGTCAAGGGCGTACCTGGAGAAATATTATGGGATAAAGGAGATGACATCCGTCACTCTGGTGACTAATACCGCCATATAAAAATTACCCATGTATCTATCCACTGCTGAATTCTTCTGACAGAGTACAGCATCAGGATTCTCCTTAACTCTTAACAAAGCATAAAGTCATTCTGCATTCATTGACCAATCTCTGACACAAGGAACGGCAGTTAACTCTGGGTTCATTTTAACCATTGTCAACCCTCAATCTATTTTTCAGGCTTTATTTCCTACTGTTGAATGCTCTCAGGAAAGCATATTTTAAAATATGATTTTCCCTTCTATTTTTTATAGGACAGAACTAAAAAGAGCCTGAAATTCAATTTTCTTGATTCTTCATGGTCCATCTAGATGAAGCTGGCCATGCAGCTGGAACATAGAAACATAGGTATACCCCATCTGCATGGCATCACACAATACTTCATAGGATCTGTGTCAGGAAGACTAAACATCTCAGTCCCGCTTAATGCCATCATGTGATCCAAGCCTTAAAGCATAGGGGGAGGGCTCACTGCTGCATTCCAATGTGGACCTGGAATTTTCCAGCACTGTTATCTGAAATCACTAAGGTCAGAAGCTTAATTCACTAGAATTAAGTCTACCACTGGATTCTGTTAGCTCAAATCACATGTTAAGGAACTAAATCAAGATGGATATTAACAGGTTTTCTTCGTGCATAACAAATGTTTAAGGACACACAGTAAGCAGTAGCTTTAAAAGTTATTTTCGTTAGATAGAGAGTATGATACTTTTGATGAGAGTAAAATCTTAGATGAGAAACATTTTTAAATAGAATATATTTATAAGATATAAAAACTTATTATAATTTTGGTTTTAAACATCCTTTGTATTAAAAAAAAAATTCCCTTGGGCAATTACAACCAAAAACAAAACAAACAAACAAGATCAAAAGGTTAAAGATCAAAAGGTTAAAGATAGACCAAAGGGAACATGTGGGGGGGATGGAGGGAGGATAGCGCAAAGATGGGGAGGAGGGCATAAAGAGCACAAGGGTCCGAGGAAATGGTGCATGGGTGAAATGTCCTGGGAACTCCCTGGGGACTACAAATATTGTCAAATATGATTAAATAAATCTAATGAGAAAAAAATGGAAAAAATTTCCTTTATAAGGTAGGATACTATTTAGTTTGAATTCTCTCAAAGCAGGGAATTCTAAGTTTATTTGGGAGGTAATCCAAAGGAATCACCTGTAGGGCTTGGGGAAATGAGACAGCGAATGAAATGAAGTCAATTAACGGCACATTTAGAGCACATCACCACAACAAATGACTAGAGTTTAAACCCAGTGGGTAGTCTGAGACAACCATGCCACAGTTATCTCATTTGAGGGTTGGGGAGTAGGCTATTTTCCATTAACTAGACCCCACATTGATGATTTATCCTGAGGGTTCTAACTCCCAGCACTTTCTATCAGCCCTAGCCTGGCAAGAGCTGACCCTGGTGGCAGAAAGTCCTCATGTAACTGGTGGATGAAGTCATAAACTGTTACAGACGGTGCCCCCTGGTGGGGGCTAGAGCATAGATAGCTGGTGAGTATGACAGCCCCAGGGAAAACACTAAAATGATTCACATTTTGGGAGTAGAGCAACATAGAAGAAATACAAGGAAAGGCAGTAGGACGCACCGATTCATTCAGTCTTGGGCATTTGGCGGTTTTCAGTTCTTCAGCTTTTGGGGTCAGCAGATTTCAGCCTCTACCATGCTAGTCTTCTAAATGGCAGTCAGATAAGTCTGAGAGGAAAACAGAAAAATCAAAATCAAGATAAATCTGCCTTTGTTCACCTTCCCATAGCTCTCTCACACACATCTGTTTCAACCAGTTAAGGACCAAGAAGTAAGCACAGTTTCTTCACATGTCTCTCTGCTCCATGTGTGTCCTCCAGTCAGGTCTCCTTCTGGCTCGCCATCCTTCTTCCTCCCTGCTCCAGTTTCCTCTCCAGCTTCCTCTCTTCCCTGCTCAGCTCTATTATCCTTTGGGTGGGGCGAGGAATCTGGAAACTCCCTCTTTCCTAGGGACCACCCTGTTACACGCAGTCATAAAAAAACACCATAGATTTTGATAGTTATACTTGAGATCAGCATGCTTCGGATCTATTGGTGGGATACTGAATATGACTCTGATAGATGTATGTCAACGTACCAGATTTTTACTTTTAAAAACTATGGCAAAGAGTTCAACAGATTAAATTTATGTATTTTTGTGTGTATTTAATTCCCACAACCCTATCAAGGAAAGGCCAATATCCACTTCTCTCTGTTTCCCAGACTGACTAGACATACCAGTGTTTCTGGTACCAGAAACACTTCAGAAAGTCATATATGAGTAGCAACTTACAATTTTAATTTGGAGCTTGGGTGCTAAAAGAATCACACCAACTTCATGCTTTTGGAGACACCTTTACTACACATAATCACACTTTCATTAATGTGAACTCAGACTAGACATGTCATTTAATTCTATTTGGTTTGTATATTCAATTGCATTAGATTTTATTTTTTTCAGGAAGTGTTGATAATCTGAATGAGATAGAAAATGTTTCCTTTATCTATTTATGTTAATGAAGCTGAGGAAACACAATCTTTGTAAGACAAATGAGTATTGAAAACGAATGATCATATAGATATTTATTCATATAAAAGTGTTTTTATCAATTATCATTGATCAAGCTAGTTTTGTATAGCAGTGCTCCACTTTCACTTTTTGTACTCTCTCATTATTTGATGATATAATTGCATTTTTAATAATTCTTCCAGAGATTTTTACAAACAATTTCAAGTACACCTAAATTGGAGGAATGTAACATACACCCAAATATATGTTATCTATAGTTCTACTATTTGCACTAGACTGTATTTGTTTAATCATTTAAATCTTTTAATTTTCTTATTTTTTAATAAATTACCACAAATTCAGCAAATTTATACAATAAGAACTCATTGATAGATCAGAGGACTGAAAAGGGTTTCACTGAAATTAAAGCAAGATGCAGGTGGGAATCTGTTCCTATCAGATGCATTTTTTTTGAAGTTCTAGTCCCTTTCTTTTCTAGCTTCTAGAAATCACCTGCATCTTATGGTTCCTGGTCTCTTCCTCCATCTTCGATTCCAGTATCAAAACCCTCAAATCTTTCCTGACTCTTATCCCTACTTCTCTTGTTCTGTTTTCTTCTGCTTATTTTTACAGCTTTGAAGGATCCTTATGAAAATATTGAACACAGGACAATCTTATTTTAAGATCCCTAGATTAATGAAATGGGCAAAACACACATTTTCATATAAGTTAACATTCAATGTTTAACATTATTCTGCCTACCTAACCTCTGTATGTTTTTTTTCTATTCGCCAATCAATCTTTTTGATTTTTGATGCACTTTTAATTTGCAGACAGCTTACTCTTAAGGGTCATTTTTCTATTGAATTCCTAGTAAAGTTATTCTTTTGCTTTAAACTTTACTTAAAACAACATATATTTTGCAAGGGCCTAATGTTCTTTACAGGGGCTTACATGAATGCTTATACAGTTTTGCTACTTTATTGATATATTTTACTCATCTGCTTATTGTGTTAACACAGGGTAATGATTTATAGGTATTTTGCATGATTGTTTTGATATTTGTTTTCTTTTTGCTGCTTTATGTATATATAGTGCTTTAAAGAAACCTATATTGAACTTCTCTCACCATATCAGTTCATGAACATAGAGATGACATTTAAGTTCCAGTAGAGCACTTGATTTGTATGGCTCAAGTTTATCTTCAGTTTGTCTCATTGGTTATATATAAGCAAACTTATATAACCCATATTATAATAAAGCAAAAAATTTTTCCCTCAAGGTGAGGATGTTGTTACAGAATTTTTTTAAAAAATGATGACTATTTCAGTTCTTATTTAAGTTGTTTCAACAATATGATACCAACTTTGAATTTACCACTCACATTAAAATACCTAATGAGCTAGAATTTACCATGCCTCCATTCAAAAAAAAAAGTAATGAAGTCACAAGGGCAATTAATTGCTATATATCTAATACGAAATATGTGGCAAATATGTGAGTAGTAGACTTTGTCCCTTTCCTATCATAGGGATTGAGGGTAAGAAGCATAACAGATTGAATAAAATACCCATATTCATTTCACTAATATGTAGCAGAATTAAGAATGAAACAATATTTTTGAGCATTGTACCTGGGATTCAAAAGGACACAGGAGTCAAAAAATATACCCTGCTCAATCTGCAGGGGAATTTTCACATTATACAAAACAATGTTATCAATTGTAGTCTCTGTATTTTATATTAGAGTCTCAGAAAGTTTTCATCATAACAGTGGAAGCTTGTAGCCTTTGACAAATCTCTTATTTTCCCCACTCCCCAAGCCCTGGTAGAAATTTCTGTAATATGTTTGGATTCCCTATTTAAGTGACATGCTTTATCTGACTTATTTCACTTAGTGTAATGTACTCCAGGCCAACCTATGTTGTCACAAATGACAGGATTTTCTTGGTTCTGATGGGTTCAAACCATTTCTAACCAGATAAAAACAGTTCAAACCAGTTATGACCAGATTAGACACATTCAAATTGGTTCAGAGCTGTTCTAAATAGATAAAATTGGTTTAAGGTGGCTCTGACTGGCTAAAGCTGGAATAGTATATATGATCACATCTCCCTTATTCATTCATCTATTGATAAATACTTACAGATACATAGTTTGTTTCCATGCCCTAGCTATTGTGAGCAATGTAATAATGAACAAGGGAGCACAGACTACTCAGGTAATCTGTTTTCCTTTCCTTTGGATATTTACCCACAAGTAAGGTTCCTGGATATTATGGTAATTCCATTTTTAATTTTCTGAGTAATTTCCATACTATTTCCTATAGTGACTGAACTCAACAGAAGTAAAGAACATGTTTGAAAGAACATGGCAGTCAATTGTGTATATCAGAATGGGGTTTTCCAGACCAAGAAAACAGATTATAAGAATATTTAGAGCAGTTTCTCAAATGAGGATAATTTTGACCCACTCTGTCTTTGCTTGCCCCAACTATGCCAGGTTGCTACTGGCATCTAGTAGATAAAATCCAGATGTAGATGCTGTTATACATCCTACTATGTACAGGGCAGACCCCATGTATCTAGTCCAACATGTCAGTAGTGCTGAGTTTGAAAAACTCTAATTAGAACATGCATAACTGCCCAAAGCATGACACATGCAGAAGACAAGTTCTTTCAGGGCCTCCAACAGAAGAACAAGGTTCTAGAAAAATGACTGGGGTGGGGTTAGACTGAACTTTATCCTCTAAATATTAGGGTGCCAAAAAAGAAATTTTCATAGTGGGATGAATTGACTTATCCATATATCTTAAGAGAAGAGGGTAGTTTATGAAAATAAACTGAGACAATGCTTATGAAAGTAGTTTATAAAATTCTGTAAAAATGTTAAGGATTATTATTTCCTATTAATCAGATCTCATCATGAAAAGAGTGACATTAACTAAATTAGAACAATAAAAAGACACAGTCTAATTTTACAAGATACCTAGAGTATACTCAAGCTCTTTTACCGTTGAACAGCTCAGTCACATGCTACTTGATTTCTATAAAAGTGCTACCTTTTGTTCTTTTCATAGTTATTAATATTTCTAACTTCCAGTATTTTATAAAATTTTAATGCTCCAAAGTCAGATATGCTCAGAACTAGCTTCAGTGGTTTATTCTGCTCAGGTACCACATTGTTCCCATTGCACAATAAAAAGAGAAATACATAGAAATGAATTTTTTTTTGTTAATTTCTCCCCATACTCCTATTTTCTTCCTACTCTCCCTTCTTGTCTCCTTTTTTTTTTCCTTGTTTCTCTGTCTTTTTTTTTTTTTTATTTCTCCCTTTCTGGGATCTGGCTAATGAGAATTGGAAAAAATATGAACAAAAAATATGCTTACCAAAACCTAATTAGGGCATCTTATTATGTTGCTGTGAGGTATAATCATAAATGACATTGCAGATGACCTCAAGCAGGCATCCTTAAAGATAAATGTCAATGTTCTTGCTTCCTGTTATTTGCAGTTGTGTATAATTCTCGCCCCTTGAATCATTCGCTACTAAATGATATAATACTGCAATTCTGTGGGAATGTTATGTCTATAAGCAGATTACAAAAGTTGGTGATTTCTGTCTTGCTGATAGACTCCCTCTAAGTTGCTGGTTTTATAGAGCAAGCTACTATGTGGGAGAGATCCATGAGCTGAGGAGTTAAGGGAACAACTATAGTCATTAGCCTTCAAGGAAGGGTGGCTCTTAATGGACAACTGAGGAACTGCCAATAACAACTTTAGAAGTGGACACTTCCAAAGTTAAGAAGAGACACTAGTCTCAATAGATATCTTGATCTTTGCATTCTGAAAGATGATGAACTTCAGGGACAGCTAAAGGATATTTGACTTCCTGATCCACCAGAAACTATGAGGATGAAGCTGTACATTTTTCACCTACTAAGTGCTGGTATACTCTATGCCACAGCAATAGATAAGTTATGTGTGACCTTTAGTCTAGTTTCATCTTGAAATTATAATCTTTCACATCAACTAACAAGCACTGAGGACACAAAGATGAAAAATGTGTTTAAACTATAAAATCTAGACAGTTTTGTTTTCATAAAATAAGTGACTTTAATGAGGTCAAGATGCATTACACAAATGTAATTTCGGACATTCCAGAATATAAGGAACCCTAAGGAATGGTATCCTGTAAGAAGAATAAAAGGATTTGGAGACCAGAAAATAAACTTTACCATGTAATTTGACTCTTCCATTTTACCAATCAGAAAATGGATATTTATAGAGAGTTTAATATATTTGATGATGTTCATGGTACAAAAATAATTTCAGACATATAACTAGATCTAATCTCTCTGTCCTCATATTTGTTACAATTTCTTTCAGTTATTCTATATTTTTAAAACACATAGAACAAAATAAGTAACTATTTTATAAAGTTTCAAATATTTAAGTTATGATAAAATTTGGTAGACTTATTAAAATAATTTGTGATTCAAATACATGATTAGTCAACATGTAATTACTTAGTGTTCCAATTTAAGAGATGTAGACCAAAGGTCTCCATCTGTGTTGAAAGGGCAAGGGAAATATGGCCTCTCTCTAATCTTATATTAGTGAAAATTAATTAATGAAAGTGGAGTTCAATTGCAAGAAAACATTTTGGGCAAATGTAGGTTTCCAAGGTGCATCACTTCAATTAGAAATATTTAATTCCATTATCTTGTACTTTAACTAAATTTAAATTCCATAACATTTGATCAACAGCACTAAAAGAGGAAAAAATGGCACTCTGTCCCAGATGAATTGTGTAAATTCTAATATTCATTAACCTTCACTAGGATGAGCTGTTTCAAAGCGGTCAGTGTCACCATTGGATTAGGAAATTGAGTTAGACCTTACTTGCCAGATGGAAACATGTTTCTGAATTCTACATTCAATTCCGCTTTCACTATAGACCACTCAGTCCTTAAGACCTAAGTTAAATTAGCTTACAAAACAAATATTATTTTTCTCTTTCTATTTAACTAATCAGTTATATTTTGTTAATTTTTGCCTGAACTATGCCATCAAGTTACTTTTAACTACAACAGCTCACAATGATTAATTCTGAATTAGAACATACCTGAGAATCCCTTATATGTGATGTTTAAACAAATGCTTTTAACTCTAGAAATTAAAAAAAATGCATTGTACTTACTATTTCTTATTTCACAGGATACAAATGAGGCAACACTTTATGACAGATTGATGATAATTCAAGCTGTAAGGTGCCTGACCATGTTCTGCTGTACTATCTAGCTATATAAAATTAAAAAAGAATTGGTGAACTGGGCGCAGTTAAGCATCCTGGTTTTGGAAAACTAATAATGTATGATATACTTAGAGTAAGGCTACTGAGTAGAAAGGCAAAGTCTTGCAGGTATTTGTAGGTAAGTCTGTTGCACTTAGGGTATGTTGGTGGCATATTTAGTGAAGAACAAAAATGGGTTCAGAAAGGAAGCGTTATGAAAATATAATAAGCTCACGTTGGCTTAGAGAATAGGGCGCATAAGAGATGCATTATAAGTTGTCTTTGAAATTAATGGTCTGTAGGAGTAATCATATTTTCATCTTAAAACTGATCACCTAAAAATCACAGCCATAACTGGAACCCAAAATAATTTCTCATATCACACACACACACACACACACACATCATGCGCACATATTGACTGAAATTGTGTCTTTAACTTTTGCAAGATATTTTATTTTCCAATCAAAAGATATTATTAGTGGGAATGGACAGTGAACAAGAGTAGAGCTCTTTACTGGTTTATGAGGGAAACACTTCAGAAAACTTTCTCCAAAATGGAATGCATTTATTTGCTTACTTGCATATTTCTGCAGTGATAACAGTAACAAGAATCTAAGGAATCTGGAACAGCAAATATCAGGCCTATGAATTCAGACAAAATAATTAAACTGTTGTAATTTTTAGTATGAAAATTACAAATGACTCACCCTACCCCGGAGCTATTTTTTCTCAGAATATTCCTGACCTAGTTTCAGGCACAGATACTCTAACTGAATTTGCTTATTGTAAGTGAAGAGAACAGCATCCTTTCATTCTGCTTGGGTACCTCCCACAAGTTGAACATAAGTGAGGGACCAGAATCACTTTGTCACTTCTCCACCCAGGTCCTTCATCTCTTAAATCAAGTACACATATCTAGTTTGATGGAGTTACAATTCTTAACAGCAGATTTTCTCACTTTATTCTTTGGCAGTTTATCTTTGGTAACTTGCCAGTTCTGTTGGCCATCAGCTTGGCCATGCCAAGACAGAATCCCTATAGCATACACCTGGCAACCTAGGAGACAATATGTTACCAACTTACTCTGGTTAATTTTAGTTAGCTTAAGGTAAAATTCTATAAATTTGTTGGAACTGAGCCAATTTCTAGATAGTTAATATTCTTGGTTGTGCTATTGGATTTTTTTTCCTGCTTCTTTGTCCCATGATAGTAAGCTTCATTTAAACGACAAAGTTTATAACATTTTCTAATCATATATGTTACATTTGTCTATCAGGTGATATTATAAGATTAGAAAGGCGATTGCATTTTTTATAACTATGTATATCATTATGAGTAGGATGAAGTAGCAGGTATATATAATTAATTTTAATATATTTAATTTTATAATATATTTAAGAAAATTTAATAAAATTAGTGCATATTTATTGCAAAATATCTGCGGAGTATAAATGAACAAAAAATAAAGTTAGAAAGTAAAATGGCAGCAGTAAACAAAATGATAACAGTGGGTGGGAGGAGAATTTTGCAGCTTCTATCATTTGATATAATGCTAATCTAGGAAAAGAAATGTGGAATCAATTGAGAAAAAGATTGGAATGTTTTTGAAATAACATTTTTACCTTACCATTATGTTTAATACCTAGCAGTTTGAGTAAGTCCTTTAAACTGTTCAAAAGAAAAGAGAAATTACTAGAACAGACTACGAAATGGTTTGCAAAACTGTAAGATCTTTGTGTGGTGAGTTGTCCCATTTGGAAATGGGAATAAGAAGCGTACGCTATGTTTACCTCAAGTTCATCATCAAAATGGTGTCTCCACTAAAAGATATTAGTGATGTATTCCCAGTGAGCTCAATCACATATGATGCAAACCAGATAATGTTAAATTGCAGACATGAGAAAATGAAATGAGATAATAGTCAGTTGTTCCGTACCATGCACTGAACTGTGCTACCAAACCACATATACAAGGTCAAATTCGTATGTGATAACCTAATCCCCACTGAGACTTCTTTTGGAAATAGGACCTCTGAACAGGTGATAAAGGTTAAATGAGGTGCAGTGGGTACTGTAAAAGTATCTGTTTCATAATAACTGTTTAATTAAAAATTGCTGAATAATGAATAAATACACCAATCTACTATATATAGTATATATGAGATATATCATATATAATATACATATTAATTACCTAAATAATATTTTATTAAATGTATATGTATAAGCAAATAATAAATGATAGCAAGGTGGAGGAATATAGCAAAACACAAATTTTGGTTCTTTGTTCATAAAGCCCTTGCAATTTACTTACTTGCAATTTGGTTACTAATATTAAAACTAAATCATTTTAATATCCCTTGCTCTTTATCACTAAATCAGAATATTTCTTGAAAAAGTTAAACATATACAATTTTTTTAAGTAGAGTTCAACAAAACTTAGAAAAGAAAACCCAATATAATGCTTTGATATTAAGTTTATAAATGGTGTTACTTAGTTGTTACAGAGAATTACCAGGCCCTCCTTGAGCTGTGTCAAATAATGCTAAGTTGTTACACACTGTTTTTCTTTGAGAAGAACATATGGATCCAAGGATAAAAGCAAAAAGCTATCTTATATGATTTATGATGTTCTCTGTCTACCCAAGGCTCATTCTTGTTCTTTCTTTCCCCTTTAGTAATATAACTTGGTCATTTCTCAAGTATTTTAAGATGCTATTCACTTTATGCCTAGCCCAATAAATTTACAAAAATTTTTCATGTTTCCTTCCAAAGAATCTGTTCAAATCTCAGATTTATGACACCTTCTGTGGCTAAGTTCCAGCAGAACTATGTCAAAAATGAGAATGGTAGTAAGGAAGTAGAATAAGAAAAATGAAACCGGAAATAAAATTAATTCTTTTTCTCTGTCTTTCATGTTTTCCTAAATATCTTTACAGATACAATTAAACAAATTCACTATTAAACGGTAAAATGCCATTGATAAAATTAAAAAGCAATTGAAAACTGACTGTCCTCCTTACCTTTGAAGATTTACCTTATCTAATGAAATGAGAAAACCAGGTTTCTTAATTTAGTGTGCATTGCAATAATCAGATAACATCAGGGGATGTGTGTTACCTGGACAACTGTTTCAAAAAGGAGTAACATTTTTTCAGAACTTTTAAAGATGATGTTAATAAAATATACTGTTGGTTGGTTCAAACAAAATCAATGCTTTTAAAGTCTAGTTCCTATAAATTTTTAATATGTAACATAAATATTATTTATGCTAAGCACACTAAATAGGTCAATTAACCCTCATGAATTTTCGTTATGTTTATTGAGACAAGTGTTTTAATATCTTCAAGTGTCTTTGGATTCTGCTAGTTTGCAATAACTATTTCAGGAATGGGAATTAATTATCGTTTTGATTTTATTTTCTGTTAAAAATAAATATTCTATTAAACAATAATGCTTTCTATAAAATCATGAAATTCAGGTTTTAAATTCTCCTCAGAGCAAATGCAAAATAAAAAAAGCCTTATTTTCTCTGACTATTACATTGTTTAGAGAACAAACTACAGCAATTTCTATGCTAAAAGCAGTTTTACTATGGCTAATCAAGCTAAAACTGTTGGCTAAGGTAAGATGTTAGAAATCATTTCATATTGTTGAAATGAATGGTATTCAAGTTTAATAGAAAATATCAAATATGTTTTCTATACTTCACTGGCTTAGCATGAAGGTATTTAAGAAGGCTAGTGATACAAAATAATGCAGTGGTGATAAATTCCATTATTCCAATCCTACCTCTATATAATGGTCTCTATTTTCTGGTGTTTTGAAAACTTTAGCTTCATTTTGCCACAAGAAGACAGTTGACTACACAGTTTGGTCCACCTTCATGGTTGGAATAAGTAGTCAAACTGCCAGTTGCCTGCTCTGAATGGAAGCTGTAATATCCTTCTGTGCAAGAACTACCACAATTGTGAAGTTAGCGCCTGTGTATTCTGCAAGCATCTCTCTAAATGTTCAGTTGTACCATTGTGGGTCCTTCCTTATGAAACCTTTCTGATTTACCAACTCGGGTGCAGACACCTTGCTTTTCTATGCAGTGTCCCGCCAATACTTACAAAGGATCAGATAAAGCTAAACCAACTTATGTCTAAGAAATTTTTATGTCTAAGAATTTTTTATGTCTAAGAATCTTTTTATGTCTAAGAATTTTTTTTTCCCTGTGATGGTCAGATTTTCAGGTGACCCCCTGCTTCCACCTCCCTGTGTGTTTAGAGAGTCCTCTCTTCTTGAGTGTGGGTATGACTGGTGACTTACTTCCAACCAATAAAGCAAGTCAAATGATGGTATGTGATCTCATTGGTTATTTGTAGTATGCCAGACTGGCTTGCCAGCACACTTGCCTACTCTTTCTTCTCCTTATGAACATTGATGAAACAGAAATGAAATAAATCCTACCAATGCAAGAAAAAAAAATCTGCTAACAACTGAAGGGAAGTTGAGTAGCTGAATATTATTGAATTGAGCTTCTGCTGATTGAACTCTGGGCACCCCAAGCAGAGACCCTGATTAACCTGTGCTTGAACTCTTGACCCACAGACATCATGAGGTGATCAAAATACATGTTTTCAACTTCTGAGTCTGTGGCAGTTTGTTATGCAGCATTGACAACTAATTCTTACTCCCTGAATCCAGACTACTGTCAAAACAAGAAATATGCTACCATTACTTGCTAGAAACACTGAATACTTACTGTTGCTTTTATGTGATATACTCGGACTATTTGGCTTTATGAAATATTGGTAACTACCAGGGGAAAACACTTTACTACTGTACACTCAAAAAATATATGTGAGATGTTACAAAAAAATGTTCCTTTCCTCGCCTGTGTTTAGTATATTCTTTTCTGCCTAATAGCCGGGAACAGTAAATGGACCCTACCTGTAATTTTGCTTCAGGGGAAAAATTAAAATGCAATGTAGGTATTATAGACACGTCCCTTTTCTATGAGGCTGCACTGTTTCCATTTATGTCTATGCAATTGTTGTGGCTTAAACCAGCACATTAGTATAAACACTTTCTTCAAAAGTTGTGTGTCCAGGAAGCAGGAGGAAAGTCTGCACAAAATACGAAAGGGACATGAATGGACATACACAGTTTTTCTCCTCTCTGGATTTTATGGAAACATTTGAAAAGATTTTTCTTTAATCCTTTTCTCCCTTCGTTATCATGCTTTTACACATTAGCAACTGAAAACAACTAATGGCAGTTGTGATATGGTGTCGTCTCAGGAAGTTTCTGTTTTCCAAGTGTCCCTGAGTCCATTGCACTCGGTAACATGAATCTGGTCCTTTTTAGAAGCCTTTCACTCTGTGCAGTCCTCCCTCCCCAACTGGATAACTATATTCCCCTGGAGGGCTCTCTGGGGTTTAGAAAGTACAGGCAGCACTATATTTATAGTCACCAATATTTTATTTTCTCAGTTCAGCTTCATTGGGCACATACTTTGAACCCTACCATTCTAACCTCATATAAACTAATAATGTTAATGCTTTTTCATCTTATATTGTGTAGAGTTAAGAATTGAAAAGGAAATATTTTCAATATGGTGATGGGGGAGGCTGGATACTACTCTACCCAAGCCCTGACCTTGCCCAAGATGTCTGCTTTGTAGTCTCTGGAATCTGTGAATATACCACCTTACGTGGCAAAAGAGGCTGCACAGATGTGAGTTAGTTGAAGAGACAGGAGGATCATCTTAATTTATCCGGGGACCCGATACAATCATAAGAACGTCATGAAAAGGAAGCTGATGATTCAGAATCAGTGAGGTTAGAAGATGCTGTGTCTCTGGCTCTGAAGATGGAGAAGGGGGAACATGAGCAAAGGAATAGAAGCATCCTCCAGAGTTGGAAAAGGCAGGACAAAATCTGCTGGAACCTGAAAATGAGACACAAGCATATGAATCCATTTTATACTTTTGACGTGCAGAACTGTCAAAGAAAAAAATGTGTTATATATATATATATATATATATATATAAAGTCATGCTGAAAATAGTTTAAAAGGTTTAGAAACTGAAGGACCCCATAGATTTCCAGTGTGAGAAATCTAACCTTACCAAATATTTTCTGACAAGGACTTGTACTTTTGCTTTGAGATTTACCTAACAAGATACTTTCTTTCTTAGAATAAAATCATCTTATGTATGGGTCAGTACAAACCACCCCGGGAAAATACACTATCAACTCACGAATATTTGAGGCCTGAAGATTCCTGACACAGACACATTTCTTTAACAATGATGTTCTAAGACACAGATGATTCATATCTCTATAAGATGGACAAGATTTTGTCTGGACCAAAATTCTGTGGGGATTGTACTTTTGGATTCATGTGGAGTTCACCCAGCTCTGACTCTTTAGGAAGGAACTGCAGAATCAGGGTCACATCCAATCAAAACTCTCTTGCCCAATTCAGCACATCAAGAGATGTCTTCCGTCATTGATTAGCAGCAATAACAAAATTACAGAGAAGGCCAATTCATAGAACGTTTGCAGATACTACATCAATAGATGAATTCTACCCTTGATAGGGGCACAAAAAATACTGTCCTTTGCTTGAGTGCAGTGGACAATAGTTTCTTTATCCCATCTGTTTCTCAAGAGAAAGGGAGATAGATCTCAGGAAGAAGTCAAAGGTCTCAAAATTCCCCTTTAACTACTTGATTTCCCTTGACAACAGTTCTGACAAATATGCCATTTTTCCAGTCTCTGCTTGAACATCTCCATGTATGGTGTTGTCTCCATAGATAAACCCTTTCTCAAATGGAAAGGTTCCCTAGTTTCCTGTCAGAGCTGAGACCTTCCTTTACACAACTCATGCTTGCCTTGTTAAAGATGTTGCCTTTGGCAATGTGGACACACTCATTTACAAGTGGAAAAATCCCTTATTTAGGGTAAGAATCAGAGTGCAGTTTCCCTACCAGCCCTCACACCCCAGCTTATTTTTTTTTTCTGCCTATTATAATCAAAGTTGAACACAAAATTTCAAAAATCTGGTCCATGTTGCTTTTCCATTGTTTAAGGGGAGAGCAAATCTAAGAATAGAATAAACGAATTCAGTGACAGAATTCTATTTCAAGCTTAAATACATTTTATGGAACATGACTCCCTGTTCATGACAGTCCAAAATTGTTGTTTCTCCAAGTCACTGTGAAAAATTGCTTCTCAGGAAGGAATTTTTATTTCCCATTAAAGTATGTTTTGAAGGATTTTTTTGGGTAAGCTTTGATTTAAAAATGAAGCAAGTTTTTTTTTTTTTCCTTTCACTGGAAAGCAAGAAATCATAATGTACAAATATTAAGAAGAGTAAGTTTATCTTATGAAGGTTTAATATAGAGATAATAGTAAGTTTTTTGGTGTCTCAAGGCCACAGTGCCTGAGATTTTTAGTTTTGGATTCATAAATGAAAGAAATAAGCAGCACTAATTTTTCTTGTAACTATTGTCATTGAGTGAGTGGAATCAATCATTCTTAGTTAGGGAAATATCATTTTCCTCCTCTTTAATAAAAGGCGACTAAAATCAGTTACCTCTGAAGTTGCTTCGGTATGTGAAACTTCTTACTCTATAAAAAGAGAACCATCCCTACCTCACTCCTCATATGTTTGTGTCCTTGTTTGATTGCTTTTGTATTTGACACATACACAAATTCACTTGGAATATCTCATCTATGCAGTTTTAGTATTTAATAATCCTTCCTAAATTTTACCATTCTACCTCCTCTCCTCAAAAAAAAAAAAAAAAAAAAAGCTGAATTTAGTAAAGTCAGGGCATAATGTCACATATTGAATCATACTTTGAGAATTTTATAACTTTTAGTTAATTAAAAAGAATAAGTGTAATAAAGCTGTGGGTGTTATTGTACAAATACAATTCAATTCTGATTATCCTAAAAGTGTTGACAATGGAGAAATATCCCCACTAGTAGACAGTAATCAAACAAATTTATTTTATTTATGTATTTTTTTTATTACTTTGTTACTGCCTGAACCACAGGTCACTTCTCCTGGGACAGTCATTTCTGGGGTCTCTGCCCTAATCACTTGTCCTGGTATTAAACCTGGCGTCGAACTTGCCTGTATATCTTGTGTACCTTTCTATTCTGGAATGCTCTGGGGCTGTTAAACAAACTGAAAGGTATAGGACCTGAGTATACTGACAGGAGGGTTGGCTAAGAGTACTGAATGGGCAAAAAGGGAGGTACAACTCAATCTTGTTTTTCAATAAAATTTACTTTCCTATTGAAAAGGATCCAAACAAGGCCGGGGAGAGCACCAGGGATTATGATGATGGTGCATGGTCAATGGGTGGCAGAAATTCTTTGAGGACTACATTTGTGGTTAAAAAAAAAACAACAAAAACAAAAACACAGATATTAAAAAAGAAAGAAAAATAAAATTTAAAAAGTTAAAAAATAAAAACAAAGCAAAAAAACCCCATTATAATCAACATATACTACTGTTACTGTTATGTGGATATAGACATCTCCAAAATTTTAGGGAAAGGAAAAAAAAAAAAAAAAAAGATTTGTATAGACCCATGTTGCTTAAACTCATGTTTTTCAAAGTGGCATGGAAGGCTGATTTTGCAGATGTCAGTGGCTTTCTCATGCAGAATCAAAGACGACTTGGTCAAGTATGTTTGAAAAACACTGTGAAATCCATCAGGCTTTTTTTTTAAATAAGATTTATTTATTTATGCATATAAGAACTGGTGTACAGGACAGAGAGGTGTGGAAGCGGGGTGAGAGGATTCACCAGAGACAGCATGGGGAATAGAATTGACTGAAGTACACTGCTGAGGGGAGCAGCGGGCAAAGTAGGAGAGATGTGCTGTGCCATGTGGGTCACCAGGCCAGGGATCAAACTTGTGCTGCAGTGGCTGTGGATGCTTCACAGTGTGGTGCTCAACCCGTTGGGCCACCAGGGAGGTCTCCCATCAGGCTTTTTGATGCACATCACCTCTGAGCCTGGGATATGCTTTGGCATCCTGGAATCAAGCCCTGCAGGAGCTGGCTGCTTTCTGTGGCTTGCTCTGTCCCCACATGTTGAGAGGTACAGTTATGAATTATAAGACTCCTCTTTTGGCAGAAATACTTCTTTATGAACACTCTTTAACAAATTTACCGGACTAGTTTAGATTGCTGAGAACAGAAGATGTCAATATGATTTTAATAGCATTACTTTTAACTAACAGCATGTAAACTGTATTATTAAAACAAAGAAAAACATAACAAACCTCTCTCACTACTGGCATATTTGTTACTAGTGAGCATAGGATTCACCCACAAAAAAAAAAAAAAAACAACAAACAAATAGATAAACAAATACAACCTGCATGCTAAATAGTGGATAATAATTAGAAAAGCAATTTTAATTTTCTACAGTTTTGTGGAGATATAATTGACTACATGTTGATTTGATGTACTGATGTATTTTAATATGAATACCACTGTTGTGTTAGCACTATAATCATAGCACATAATTACCATGGCTTTTTGTAGTGAGGACATTTAAGTTCCATCCTCTCAGCAACTTTGAAAAGCAATTTGATAATCTTTTGAGGCTGAAAGATTCTACCATCTCATCAATGCCTATTTTGTTTCTAAGCTAGTTAAGTGCTCTTGACGTTAACGCTCTTGAGTTTTGATGTTAAGCAGAGTGAATAAATATATGAATTTTATGAACATGGAGATATACCAATAAAACACTAACAATTACAATTAGAGCTAATGATAATCCTCAGTTCATGACATACTCTCATAACAGAACTAAGTATTACTTGTTCTCTCTCTCTCTGTCTCGTAAACGCCCATGTGTTAACCACTAAAAATGAGAACAAGAATGTTTACAATACAATAATTATATGCTGCTGTAGTTTTATCCTATCCCTCCACTTGTCCAAACCAATCCGTTTATATGTTTATAATTCCATGCTTTAATTTAATGTTTATATTAATATATTTCTAATATGCACATTATTTTTATTTTTTTAATTTTATCAGAAAAGGTAATGCACTACAAATAATCTGAATCCCTAAATCTATCACAGTTCATTATCATGATTCATTTATATTGTGACTTGTACTTAGAGTTCATTCATTTCCTTTTGTTTACTTCAGTGCTTAACAGAAGATTTCTCCAACTAGGCAGAAAATATTTGGGACTGTATAATTCTTTGTTGTGAGTTTATTTCCTCTGCACTGTAAAATACTGAACGCATTATTGGGATCTACTCATTAGATGCCAGTAGTGTCTCCCCATTTGTGACAACCAGAAATATTTCCAAGATATTGTGAGTGGCCCATGAATAAAATCACCAGAGGTAGAAAACCACCTGCTTACCATATTAAATTTTGTCCAATCATGTTTGCACCAATAGGCATGTGGGCTATTTTTGTATTTTGTGTGTTTTCTCACTTTCTTCAACAAATATTTCCTGAACAAGTAAATAACTTGCAAAACTTGGCTCAAGATTGGAGATGCTAATGTACAAGATAGGTGATCATAAAACTTTATAAACAATAATGTCAAATAGTTTTTCAATCCGTTTGTGCTAATTTGCTCTTCTCTAACATCGAGAGTCTGTTTATTCACTTTTTCTCCACCAATCATATTGTTAGATTTAATATTTGTCAATATCAGTTAATAAGCATATGATAGTATCTTATCTGGAAATGAAAATGAGGAAATGGAAATAGAAACAACAAAAGGAAGAAATCTGACAGATATTAACTGAAGCGATCAAAATCAGTGTTAACACGAAACATAAATCAAGTCATGTTTAGTTTTTACCTTGAATGGATGTGTTGAAAGGTCCTCTCTGTTTTTCCTGCCCAAATCCATAAAACCCCATTTTCACCATGAAAAAAAAATGAAGTTGAAAAAAATCCTAGAAAGATGAATTCTACAAAATGACCTGTACTACTTAAAACTGTCAAAATAACCAACAACAAAAAAATTAATAAATACAAACAACAGGAAAAACAAAGTGCCACAGCTTATGGAGTCAAAAGAGATGTCACAACAAAAGAAATCATGATGATGCCGGTGAAATCCTACAACAACAATGAAAAAGACACTATGTGAAATTGAAGAAAGCTATATATAGACCTTAGTTAATAATATTTTATCAATATTGGTTCTTTGATTGAAACAAAGGGATCATACAAGATTTCAATAACAACAGATTTCAATAATAAAAGAATAATAGAAATAATAATAGAAAGTATGGGACTTTCCACACTAATCTGAAACTCCTTTTGTAAGTTATCTAAACCTGTTCTAAAATAATCTATTTAAAAACAAGGTAGGCAAAAGAGACTTACCTAGATACACAGTAAATTACATGCTATTGTTTTTTTTGTTTTTATTATATCTGTGAAAAGGTAAAATCAATACATAGAAGCTTTTTTTTTTAAAGTAGTAAGCACATTTATAATCTATTTTATTGAAATAATATTATGTATCCCCATATATATTATTATTATGTATAATAATAATATTATGTATCCCCATATAAATTTCTCCTATTATCACAAATATTATTAATGGTATACCTTTATGTGATCACTTTTTCATGACTTTCTGCAATAAAAATATTAATTAAATTTTATATTTTATGTAAAAATGATGATGCTATATTTAAAAATGGTAAGTATAATTTTACTAGTACACAACTGATAAAATTATGTATTCAATGTATGAATAAATTATAATTAAATATAAAAAGCAAGACATTTAAAATGCACCATTTAAGAAGTTTGGGTTGTTTTATGTATGAGTTCATTGTTAGTATGGGCAACAAATTGCCTATTATTAAAATTTAGAATGGGACTATTCTCTATTCCCTAACGGCTGACTTCTGACTTAATTTACTTTTAATTTCAACAATAAATCTAAGTTGAATAATGACAATGTTATCAGACACTTTTTCTGAGTACTGTCAAAATTGTTCATTTTTGACAATTGATAGAAATACATTAAATCTATTGATACAGATTCATAAATTGAAATTAAATGAGTTGTATTTAGCAATGACAATCAAAATTTGTATTTTCACCCAAGTATTAAACCAAAATACCAGAGTGGTTTATCTTCAGGAGCTTGTTATTTGATGAAGCAGTAAATAGCTGATGACATTCTCCTTTAATAATGTTGAAAACAAATTGCAAATGTAAACACATTATTTATAAAATTAAGTTTTTAAGCACTTTTGCTTTTTGCAAAATCATTTGTTATCGCATCAAAAATGACATGTAATTTCTCACTTTCTGAAAATTCTATCAAAAATGATTAATAAGACATCAAGTATCCATTATATCTGTGACTTTTATTTTGGGGTAACCTTATTTAAACTGATAGACTCAAAATAGACTGTAAAAATCTAAACATTAATTTCAATATACTTTGATCATTATTATCTAACTACTTTTGGTAAAGTAGCTTTATCTATCTTATCACAGTTTTTTAAAAAAAACTTTGTAATACTTAAAAATTACATATTTAGGTTATTATTAATTATATAGGGATATTTGTTAAAGTAACTATACATATAAAGGGATTACTTTTGTTAATCTGATAGGATGAATAGACTTACTTTCTTTTAGAAAATACTTGATTTCATAGTTTACTAGAAAAGGCATGTCCGTAAACATTTTTAAAACTATATAGAACATATTTATAAGACATGATAGGAAAGTATCAAATTCAAATTATAGAATAAAATTTACTTTGCATCTCATACCAAATTACTAAGCATATGATTTTAGTTATAGATTATTTTTAAAAAGACTGTGATACAAAGTTTAAATTTCCTTCAGTGAATGTGTAGTTTGCATGTGTTGAGAGTAAATATATGGCTATAAAAATACGAACACATATGTACTTTATATGCATTCGTGTGTGAAATATACACGTTTATTCATGAAGTCAGATGTGTATGTGTGCACATATGTGTATGGTGTGAGTGCTATTTGTGAAATGTGTATATATGTGTGTGTGCTTGTGTGTGTGTGTGTCTCTCATTGATATTATCAGTTCTCTTAATCAAACAAACTCAAAGAGAAACTACATACACCATTAAAAGTAATTCTGGCAAGTAGTATATAATATCATATAATGGTAATTTTAAGAAGATATTAAAGGCACAAAATATTTTATAAGTTGAACATTAAAGATTGAGTACAACTGGAATAAATAAATCATGGTATGTTTTTAAAAGATGGACATATCACTTTATTCATTCTAAGGCACACCTATATGGAAATTTAAAAACAATTATCACTGAGTTTTATTCAATAAATCTTGAAATTCTTTGTATTTCAAAACAGTGTATTCAAGGCATATTTAAAGGATTCAACTTCATGAAAATATTCTGCTTTTTAGAAACATGGATTCAACTTCATGAAAATATTCTGCTTTTTAGAAACCCTCTTCTTCTCATAATCCCTAGTGATAAGTACTATGGAATACATCTTAGAAGCATTTTGATATTGTGGACAGAAAGTTATTTTTAGCCTTATACCTTAGTTTATAATTTAGAGAATTATAGGAGGACTAACAGTTAATTTGTAGCTCTTAAAACTAAAACCAAAATGTGTATCTTGTAAAACTACTTTCAAATTTAGGAGAGATCTCATTATAAACGAGGACATTAAAAATTTTCTACTGCATTTAATGGAAATTACAGTTAAGATTAACACATATTGATTGGATCAAGACTTCTGGATTAGGTCTGTGAACTTCTGCTCTCTTAATTTCCTTTCAAGTTAATTGTTTCAATGTAGGCAAAAATAGATTGCCAGGAATAGCAGTGGGCTAAGTGATTGGTTTATATACAGGTGCTTCGTTTTTCTTGAATCTCCTGATACAACTTAAATGACTTTGCATCATCCTAGGGGAAGAAGGTGAAATCAATACACCTACTGTATGTTTCTTTCATTTGCAGTCCATATTAGTAATAATAACTTGCATGCAGGACCTTTCATGGAAATTAATGACTGGTTGGAGTTAATGGACCAAAGAGCAACCCCTCCCAGGCAGTCATTAATCTCTACGAATGCCCTATACTGCAATTTCAATTGCTTAAATAAAAGCTTGCAAGAGAATTCAAAGAGAAATGCTAGACCTGTACTTGTCACTGCATAAAAAATGGCACTTTCGATCCCAAATAAATCTCCAAAGGAACAAATAATTTGTGTGTCCATTGTTCTGTTTCCTAAAATGCTGTGTAGCACTTACAACTGTTCAAAGTGCCAATGTAAGATTGTATTTCTTCAGCATTCAATGCTGAATGGAATTGTCCTAAAGGGAAAATTCACGGTAAGTAGAGAAAAATAGATAGCACTTTAAGAAACTAATTTGCAATATTAGTTTTTGTGCCTATAAATAACTTCATAAGGCCCTTAGGCACAAAGTACAGTAACACAAGAAAAATCTGCACTAGGGAAGTGCACCTAAAGTGTCTTATTGATGAAAGAATGGATTCAGTATTTATTTTCTTATTTTTCAGTATGATAAACAAATTTGCATTTTTCTCTGCTAAACAGTGTCATTCTTTAGTTTCGTAGTGTATAGATTTCCTGTTCCCTATGACTGCCTTTTCTTACTTTCTTTCCTTAGTTCCCTTCACTTACCTAAAGGCTAACTTTAGCCTGGAAATATACTCAACCTTCTTCTCTTCTTTCTAGCATTCAGTTTCCTTCTATTGGGTGAAATCTTTCCCAGTTTGAACTAACCAACTTTCCAGCACACCAACTTCTCCTTCAGTGTTTTTATTCTCATAATATGAGCATCATTATGTTCCATTATGGAGAATTTATTTTCAGAATTCTATTTCCAAAATAGCATATCAGTTTTAGTGACTGCTTGTCATTTATATAACCACTCCCTAATCTGATATGACATTGCCTTTTACATGAATTGATGGGGAGTTTAATTGATTTTTCTATTGTTAGTTTGTCCCCCAAATAATCATTTCTCCAGATAGTAATCCACAATCCTCCTAAAATACAGGATCTTATTATCCTCTATGAAATCTCTTCAGGGGCTTCCCTGGTGGCACAGAGGATTAAAGTCTCAGTACTATCAGGCTTTTGCCGGCCAATAAGCCATGAGTTTGATTCCTAGCCAGGTTGCTGACCTACATGACATAGCAGACCTTTTCTATCTCACCCACTGCCCCCCTCAACAGTGTATTTCAGTAGAACTGCCTGTTCTGCTCCCCATTCTGTCTCTGGTGAATCTGCACATCCAGTTTACACCCCAATTCTTGCATGCATGCACAAATAAAAATCAGTATTTAAAATAAAAGAAGCTCTTCAATGACATCCAATCAGTTTTTTAATGCAGTTCATATTATTTGATAGGATTTATAAGGATATCAATAATCTGATGTTCACTGATAAATGAACATTATTTATCAATAATCTGATGTTCACTGATAAATGAACATTTACTCATTGTGATTTTTACATTGACTCATTGTGGTGGACAGATTTACTTCCTAATAGTCTTGTAAAATTTCCTCCTTGAATATGGGTGAGACAAGTATCTTATTTCTTACCAACAAGATTAGCTGAGATCATAATGTCACATCAAAGTATAACCTCTGTATTTCTTCTTGGCTAGTTTTAAGGAAGCGAACTGCAGCGTGAACACAGTCATGTGGGATAAGAGCTGAGGGTGGCCTCTGGCTTATAACCAGCAACTTAGGCTCTTGATTCAGAAGCCTACAAGAAATTGAATGGCAAAGATCCCATGAACTTAGAAGGAGTTTGTTCCCACATGACCTAGGAAAATCTTCAATGAAAATCCAGTCTTGGCAGACACCTTGATTGAAATCTTGCAGGAGACCTAGCCAAGTTATGCGTGGATTTCTGACTCACAGGGGCTATTTACACTAGTAAATAGTAAATACTTGGCAACTTGCTATACATGCATCAATAGAAAATTAATACACTCACCATATTTAGTAATGACTCTACTACTTGTTTGACAGTTCAAAATAATTTAAGAAATAAAACAAATGAATTAACAAAACACTATGAAAAAACTCTTAGACTTACAACAATCTGGTCTTAGCCAAGAAAGGAGTAGGGGGTGGAATGATGAGGTAGACAGAGTTAATTTGATAGTAGTGATTGTACTCGAAATTTGGTGGCAGGTATCGTGTGGTAGCTACATTTATCCAGATATGAAGCTATACTCTGAAATTTATGTAGTATTTTATTTTATCTAAGCATACAATTACAGAGGTGTAGGCCAGTGGTGTGGGGGGTTACTATTCACCAGAGACATATGTGGGGGGCAGCGGGAAATAAGGCTATCCAATGATATACACTGCTGAAAGAAGCAGCAGTGAGACAGGAAAGGTCTGCTGTGTCATGTGGGTCAACTCCCTGGCCGAGATTGAGTTTTTTCTACAATGGCTGGCAATAGCTTGATGATAGAGCTGAGTGAGACCTTGACCTCTGTGCTGTCAGGGAGGCCCAACTTAAATAGTATTTTAAATAAATGGTATATTATTTAACAAAAAGAAAATTTTGAGTGAATATGTATAATAGTTTGTCAAAAATATGAAACAGATTATCAGATTCTTATCAAACATATAGATTGATATACGCAAACATGTATAGAGAACAAAAACATGATTTTTATTTTAAACTGCTTTGTGTAATGAAAAGGAAAAGAATTGGCTAAAAAGATGAAGCATAAGTAGGAAGATAAAATGGCATTTTTGGAGTGAAAAAAAAAAAGGGAGATGGAATTAAAAGGGGAAGAAAGGGAAATTGTCAGGCAGACAAAGGGAACAGATATGGGGAGCCCCCAAGGGACATTTGAAGAAAAAGTAGCACTTTCTCCCAGTGTGGGTGAAATAGCAGAGACCTATAGTTCAAAACCCTGCTTATGTCAAACTATACACAGCTGTGGGCATAGGAACTTTTCTTGTGACCACCTAAGAATATAGAGTTGAGATCTAAAAGTTAGCCATATTATACTCACATTCCTTAGTTAAAGAAACTGAGTCCCAAAAAGTTGTTACTTTTCCCAAAATCAAGCAGCTTACATTTGGCAGAGCCAGCAATGCAAATCAAATTTGACTTACTTCATATGCTGTCAGTCTATTAATTTTGATTTATTTTGAGTTTTAAAGTAAGTGATTACATGGTTTGATTGATACATCAAAACAACTACTCATTATAAGCAAACTGCTTCTATGTAAATAAAAGTATCTATTTAAAAATAAAATTCAAATATTTGTATATGAAGTGGCTTTTGTTCAGTGTTTTGAATCATTCTGTTCTTTCAAAGTAAATTTTAAAGATTTACTAAGTGATAATTACAAAATCGTAAGAGCATTGATTTCCAGATCCCTATTCAGGCTGTATCAAAGAGTTTGTCTAGAAGTTGGCAGCTTTTTGAGCTTAAACACTAGGTTCACATGTAATTATCTCTTCAATGGAAAAAATGGAAAGACCATCATGACAATTGATAGAAGAAGCCGACTAAAAGAATACATCATACATCATGTAAAATTCAACAATTAAAAGAATGTTCAACATTCTCTAGAGACTGAGACAGCGCAGAGACTAAGTCAGATGATCTCTAAACTATTTACATCTTTAGTATCCCCAAAACATTAACTATCTCACTTCACTGGCAGCAGAAGAGTCAAGATACAAACAGCAGCAAAGGAGAAAGACAAATGGAATATGGAAAGATAAACATAATATGTCTGGTTGATTATTAACCACCATTGATTATTAAAAATCTCTTGGAGTGTGTTTTATCACTAACATCACACAGCAGCTAAGGGTATTGAGACTATCCAGTGAACACTACTGTAAGCTTATCGATTGGTTTGAAATCAACTGTAGTTTATAATGAATAGACTGCTTCTGTCTTAATCTACATTATCTTATGGGCAAAGGAGAAAAGAAGAGTGACATTGACTAAAAGGAGGGGAAAATATGAAAGTACAAAGATTCTGCTGTGTTATTGATTGTAAACTAGACATACACTTTACTATGGACTGAGATATCCATTTATTTATTTATTTATTCATTATTTATATTTTTTAATTGAAGTACCGTTGGTTCACATTATTGTTAGCATTTTGGAAGTATAGGATCTCCCTCTTCAGGTGTAATTACCATAGTGCACCCACCAACAAAGTCCTCCACCACAGTCCCACTAAATTATTTAAACTTAATCTAAACATAGCTAGAAGGTCATTTGTCATAATCAGTATATTATCAGAAATCAAAGGTGTTGATCACTTCTGACTCTGGCACTGAACAATTGCAAGACCACTTAATGATGATTTTCAATTTGCAGTTATTTCCACCTTTTAAAAAGTTTACTTCAGGAAAATAAGCAAAACTAAGTGAGCTAATGATAATGATGCCCAGTGTATTACATTATTCAATCAATAGTTCAGGGATATGAATTAACCATACTTTAACTTGAATTCATGAAAGTGAATCTTAGCTGATACGTTGAGGTGATAAAAGAAAACAAATATTTGGTCTCAGATGTGATTTCCTTTGAGTCCATTAATAAGGACTCAGAATATGCTTCATACGTTAACAAACCTTACTGGAAAAGAAAAGGTTTTGTGCCATTGGAGAACTTATAGTCTAATTTGGAAATGTATAATTGATGGGGGTCACCTAACTATGTCGTGAGGCAAAAGCACGCCATAGGGGAACTGCCCTGAAAAATCAGAGGTTCCAAAGTTGGCCCCCCTTGGATTCCCTTTTGTTTTAGCTGATTTAATAATTAAATTTTTAAAAGTTACAAAAAACGTGTTTGCTGGAATATCATCCATGGGAGTGGTTGTATGATTGGCTCTTTTATTAAACAAAGTAATTAGTTGCCACACATTTTGATGAAGTACTGCCAATTGGCTGATATTACAATAAAAATTCTAAAATTTGATTATTAGGAAAATTTTTTAAACTCAAACATTTTACTATGGGCTACAAGCCTCGGGAAATTTAAGGGAGACCTGCGAGACAGCCATTTCTTGCATATCGGCCATATCTCACATATCTGCCTTCCCTAAGGGATGCCTTCCTGCATTACTCTTTGTAATTAAATTTATGGCTTTGCTTTTTCAAAAAGTGGGCTCTACATTTCATCAGGTAAAAATAAGAAAATAAGTCCTCCCTTCTCCTTTTTGTTTTTTTTGATCTATTACAAGAGATAACTCAGCATACATTATCAACTGAAAGACAAGGAAAACAGTGATGCCTAGTAAAAGCCAGATGAAAGGGTGCAGATACTACTCAGATGTTGATTTGGTACCTCCTTCTTCCTGCAGGCTTAACATCATGTCATGTCCAACTTCTTGGAAAAAAAAAAAAGACATAAAAGCGTTCATAATTATGCTTCAAATGAATAAATATGTGTACCAACATCATAAATTTAGGATATAAAATCTGTAATCATATGTGCTGTCAGCAAGGATGCACACCATACTCCAACCCTGAACCCCCCTCATTCGTCGACTTCCGTTCCATCCTTTGGGGACCTGGCCTTCTGTCGTAGCTGGTCTTCGGCATATAATGTTCTCAGTGCTATTCTATCAGGTGCAACAGATCATCAGACAAAAAAAGATTAGTCTACTAAGGTGCCTTGGTGGTGAGTGTGAGGTAGTAACATATTTCTGAAGTGGTGGTGTCCTATCCTATACTTCTGAATCCCATACAGTACTGTAAGCCAATGTTACCTCAACAAATAAAGCAGTATTATTGAAAAGTACACTATTATTAAATCCATGGAACTCATAGAACTTATTTGAAAGATATTCAATAAGCAGAGAGGAGAAAGGAAATCAGCCAGAGTCCCTGAAATTGTTACAGCAAAAATGTCAAGGTAGAAAATGGAGATCCTAGAGAGTACATTGACCCTCTTGTCTGTGAAGACTTGAGGTGCACCAAGCAAACCACCTATATAAATACAGGGACTGTCTTCCAAGCAGCCCCTCCAAAACAGTAAAGAGAATGGAAATTGATTAAGCAAAATATATTATGTAATAGGTGTGGCCTTCAACTGTTTTCTATGTACCCGTGTGTAATTTCTGATCCTTGATTCCCTCACAGCTCTGAATCCAAAATGTCCTTGGTAATTCCTAAGCCTTGTCCTTTTTTATCTAATGTGTACATCTTCCAATGCCCCTCCCTTGTCTTCCCTTCTTGAGTTCTCTACACCAGAACCCAACTGTGGTGCACCAACAATTGGATTCTTCTTCTTATTTAAGTTTTTGCTACAGATCCAATTACACAGTATTCTGTCATTTCAGTTGCACTGTTGAAGTTCAGACTCCAGAGGAGTTGGGGAGGGCACATAAGAGCAACACTTCTCCCATCCACTTCTTCCATCCACATTCTCCCTTTTTTCTATCTCACATTCTTCACTTTGAAGCCATATGCAATTCTTCCTTGATCTCATGCAAAGTAGTCTCCCTTCCTTCTCTGAAACTTTGATAACTACAAAAATTTCATGTTCCATGGAGATTCAGTGACCAAATGTTTATCAAAGAAACTTCCAAGATCTGTTGTTCAAGTATTAGAACATTTTGTAAAAGATTTTGAAATGGACAAAGAAAGAAATGTAATGTCCTATTCTGTCAAACTTAACTATGGTGTATTTTATCTTTCATTTTCCTTGAGATTCGTGCAACTTTTGCAAAATGTATTAATCTGATAATGATGCAATGAATTTATCGCCATAAAAATGCAAGAATGCCTTCTTGTGTGTGATGTAGTTGATAATTTTGCTAGAGATTGACAGTGTACCTGTCATAAATTCTTTGTCATAATTCCTAATTGCCTTTGCAGTATTTTGAATTCTCTTCTGAAATAGCTAGACACCTTACTGTCTCCCTCATTAATTAATGACTTAATAAAATCTTTGGTTCCTTTTTAAATATAATTTTATGAAAGTCATGATGCTTGATTTTTAAAATCTGTTCAATAAAATTTAATGTCCCATAAAATATTACATACTAATCTATAAGAGATCATCACATATTATATTTAACTACTGGGAAAAAAAATTAGAAGTCTAAAAACTCAAGTTAAAATGTTTCAAAGAATTTCTCTTTTACATTCACGTAAACCCTAGTTACTTTCAACAGATCACAAAATATAATTATGGTAGATTCTTAATGTCCTATACAGTTTGACTACCATAAATGACACAAGATAAGCAACCTATTACTTAAATTTTGATATTAATCTAACAAAAATACTCCTAGAAGCAATCATTTTATGTTCTCTATGTTTTGGAACTCTGACAGCACATATGGTTACAGATTTTATATCCTAAATTTATGATTTTTGTACACATATTTATTCATTTGAAGCATAATTATGGAAGCTTTTATGTCTTCTTTTTTTTTTTAAGAAGTTGGACATGCCATGATGTTAAACCTGTGAAATTTTTTATGTATAAAATAACAAAGTAGGAAAAACAATAAAAGGAGCCAACATATTAGAAATGTTTTAAGATGAGCATTAGTCAAAAGTTTTAGGTGAGTGTTTATGGATTTTATAAATGCTAATTTATAAAAGTCAATTACATGTGACTAGTTTTGCAAAAGAATAATGGCCTGGAAGTTGATTATCACCTCACTTCCTGTATTTCACCAAATAGATTCTTTTCCTTGACAGTTTCTATTAATTGTCCTGATAACCTTCCCATTCTTGACAATACCAAGAAAATTATATCACCCAAGTGTCAAAGGTAAACAGTAGCTGAACTTTAGAAGAAATTTTGATGGAAGAAGTATAAAGGAAATGGAAATAAATGTTCCTCATCTATTTGATGTTTAATACTTTCTAAACCACTGCCTATCTTCCATGAAAACTTGAATTAAAATACTTCATTCATTCATTCATTCATTCTATCAGTTAACTTCATTAAGGAATTATCAGGCACCATGAGTGGTGCTTAGAGTTGGGAACAAACAGATAAATAAAGCACATGTATCTAGATCTGAGAAAGCTCTAAGTGAACAAATAAACATAAACAGGTAACTAGTAGGGATTTAACTTATCTCTTTTCAAGTTACAAACTACAGGGTTTTGGGAACTTTACATAATTTAGCACTAAATTCTTAATCTGTAGAGTAAAGATCTTTATCTCAATTTAGGACTTTTGTAGAGATTAAATGTTGAGCAACTGCCTGACATGTGTAAGTGCCTAACACGTGATATCTTTTCCAATAAGAAACCACAGTTTGGAGGATATAATGTTGGCAGGAAACTGAGTAAAAAGAGATTTAGTAGATGGCAGAATCACAGATCTCCTCATTAAAGTTAAGACACTTGCAGTATTTCAGGAATAAGCAGTAGGATTGCATGTGCCAAGACATAGATGTAGATTTCAAGATGTCAAAAAAATTAATTGATTAAGCCTTTTGGTAGAAAGTAAAGAAAAAAAATTACTCTAAATTAGAATAATTAAAAATTAAATTCTAGAAAATTAAAATCTTGTATTTTATTTATTAAAATTAGAGTAAATTATGAGTATAAATTTATATGCATTCCTTAATATATACTTCCCCCAAGAGGAAATGTCAGTATAGTAAAATAAACTGAACTTTTTAATGACTGTAGCACCCAGATTTTAAATCTAATAAACAACAGCTATAGATTTCTAAATATTAAAGGACAATTTTTGATTTTTGTTTTTCTTTTAACAAGAAACTAGTCAACACATGTAAAACCATCAATACTGACAGAAAGTTAATTCTAGAGAATATGCTTTAAATTTATTTTAATAGTGTCCCCATGAATAGATAGGGCTACTTTCCATAATATCTAAATTATACTCATTGGTGTGATTCCCAAAATCTCTGGTTGTTAATTCTAAAGAAAGTTGCAGGCAAGAACGGACAGTTGCATAATTGGGAAGGAGTAGTGGAAAGAATGGGTTCCACATTAAGCGAGATTTTTAGATGTGATGATTATATCTTCATGTATGAATCTGGGCAAACAGCAAACATGTCTCAGGAAATACTTCATTTTCAATTGTACCTTAATTTAAACTTATATTGAAACATTCTTTTTAAATTATAAATGACATTAAAAAAACCCAGCAACTTAGGTCTCTATTTATTGTGGTCTCAGATAGCCAATGTCAATTTCTCCTTAAATCTAAAATTCAAACTTTTAATTGCCTTTCTAATAGAAAGAGAAGCAGATTAGATAATTCCTCATCCCTTGGATATCACATAAACATGCATGATGAGTTGATTTTACCATTTGCAAAGCATATTTACATGCTGAAATAGTTAGACATCCCCACTCTGTCCCTTAAAAGATCCATATAGGTATGTTGAATTTTTAGAGTGGTAATTTACCAAGCTTCTACCTTCACTCAAAGTTTGATGTGAATTAAAATAGAGGAGAATGCCAGTGACAGAGATTATGATGTAAATTAAGACCAGATTGGAAAACATTAATTAACCTAGATAATTTTCGACTTGGCATTTCTAAACAGACTTGATTCTCAAGTCAAGCAGACTGTTACGTAAACACATGCTTATGGATCACAAGTAAACCAAAGTGTGAGAGCTAATATTATGCGTCAACTTGGTGAGACTATCATGCCCAACTCTTTGGGAGAAACTAGTCTAGATGCTGTTATGAAGCTTTCTGTAGATGTAAGGAACACTTACAAAAATTAACAAAGTAAAACAGTAACAAAGTAAAACAGGCCTTAAGGGTAAAAATTGAGATTCTCAGAGAAAGAAACAATTGTTTCAAGACCAAAGCAAATAAACTTTGCCTGAATATCCAGATTGTTGTCTTACCTAATGGATTTCAGGTGGGAGATTACAATATCAACTGTTACCTGAATTTCCAGCTTACAAAATCTGCTTTACATATTTTCAACCTGTCAGCTTCCACAGTGATGTGAGCCACTTCCTTAAAATAACTTTCTTTATATACAGATATATATAGCTATATATCTATATACTTTATTGTTTCTGCTCCTCTAGGAAACAGAATCCTAATATACAATGTAATCTACATAACCAGTAGATCAATTTTCAATATACAGAGTTTGAAACAAGCCCAAGCTTGACAGGCAATTTTTAGAATAACTGAATTCCTTAAAGAAGCTATATTGAGAAAGAAAGTGTGCCATGCTGGGAATCACAATTCAGCATTCCCCTATCATCACAATTCAGTCACTCCCAGCTGTGTGACTTTTACCCATTTTCGCCTAAATATATTCATCTGTAAAATGACAAAATTAAATCAGCTCATTTCTGCAGACTCTCTGGCTCTAACATTGCCTAATCTCTGTGATCCATCATTTGTGGGATTATCTCCTGAAGGAACAAAATCCATAAAGACTCTCTTTGAGTAACACATGTCTGGTTGAGGTAGGAAACTAATGCAGGGGAGAACTTTTTGAAAGATAAAATAAGAAATGGTTTGCCAGGAGTTTATAGTCCAGATGTATGAGATGCATGAAATTACAAAGCAAATTTGGTTGGTTTGTTAATGTGAAATATACCATAGAATCCTTGATATTCATTTGATCAAGATGAAGGGTATTATTGTTGGTTTGCTTGTTTATTCAAAGTGGACACTCTACTTTGTTCAGTGATCCTGTTGTTATCAGGTATTTGAAGTCTTCGGTTTCTATATATCTTTTGAAAATGTCTATCGAAATTTATCACTTCTAATTATACAACATTGTTCAAGAATTTGGCATTCCTCTCCAAATATGTTTTCAAACTGTGATGAAAGTTTTCTATGTCTAAAACTGAGGATAGCAAGATCATCTTTGGGGAGAGGAGATAGGTTTAACATGACTTGGTGACCATGGGATTGAGAAATTTAGAGGATGATTGATGAGAACTAATGTTAAATTTACCCATATAGATGCTAATAAAAATAATGTTGCCTAATTGTGTCTCATGATGATGTAGATATAAGTATTGATAATAAAAACAAAAACCAACGTAATGTAAGCAGAGTAGGAAAACATAGTATATAGACATTTATTATTTAGTCATTGTACTTTAGATAGAAAGAGAGTAACACTACAAAATAGATTCTAATGTATTAGACAGATCATGAAAACTTAACAAAAGCTGATGATCCTGCAGAGGGATATTTATCTAACAGCACAAAACTAATAAACAATCATGAATAAGTAAGTGGAGGGATGGTAAAGTGTGCATTCAGAATGCAATGGATCTTTTACTTTTGATGTTTGAAATACTCAGTGTGCTCTTTTTCATATAGAATCACTTTCTTAGAATGAAAAACATGAGACTTTAGGTTTTGACAAAATGGCTTATTATTTCTATATAATCTACTCATTGCTACTCTTCTATTTTTATCTAGAAATTTGTGGGCCAAGTATGGGTCCTACCATGAACATTACTTGGGACCTTGTTAAACATGCAAATTCTCAGGTCAGTCCCTCATCTGGTCAATCAAAAACTGTGGAGATGAAGTTCAGCTCATTGTGTTTTCATAAACACTTTGGGAGATTCAGATCATACCAGAGAACTACTGCCTGAGTTCAACACACTGATTTACACCTAAACAATTTTTCGACAAAAGCTCTTCTGTTTAATATCTACAGAGAAAAATATATTATTATTCTTTGTATACATTTAAATATGGAAACTTTTCTAATAGCACCAAACTAACAACCAGACAATCATGAATAAATAAATGGAGGGATTCCAAAGTGCATTCAGAAAGTCATGGTTCTTTTGGTTTTGATGGTTGAAAATTGTATTTACTGTGAGAGACCTGTGACTAAATTGAGCCTTCTTCCCCTCTGATCTTAGACTATGGTTTAAGCTGTTTGATATTTATTCATGTTAGATTTTCAAGGTAGCTAGAGTAAAATCAAAGCATTGCAGTCATCTTCAGACAGTACAGACCTAATATATGTTATTCCAATATTCCTCTTTTCTCTTTATCTTTATATATCTTCATTACCAACCCTCTAGTTCAAAAGCTTCGCTGTAGGGGTTGAGAAGAAGGCACTTATTAAACCCAAATTCAAACAAATGTTAGGTTGTTAGAATAAGTACTAGAAAAAAAAATAGAGATAAAAGGCCATCTGGGATCTTGATTAAAATTAACCACAAATAATGGAATGTCTAGACAAAAAATATAAACATATAACGCTAATCTCCATCAAAATTACATAATAATTTGACTGTTTTTCATTGATTTGCTTTTTTAGTTACAGGAGACAATTTAGCTAAGATCAAAACTATTATCACATACCAAAGATAATTCCTCAAGCCCCTGATTCAAAATATTTAATGTTTTCAAACAATCCATAATTAAAAGTGCACCTACCTTCAATTCTAGAAATCATGTCATAATGCAAACTTAATTGGCTGTTATTAGAAGGGCCAGATTAAGTAGCTTGTTGTGACCATGATGAGTTTATCTATTATGCTCAAAATTAGGACTCCCACAGCTCTACAAACCCAGAGGAGCTCAAAGCCCACAACCAACCCCGTTGCCAAGCACTACCTACACATTCTAAAGTCATCAAGTTGCTATTCCTTCCACTACCAAGAGTCACTACCCCCACCTTCTTCTTTATAGTTCTAATTTACCATGTGGATTAATTTGTGCTCTGGGAACCTCAAGGGGCTAAAGGCTTTATGCATGAGTATGTTTGCTTTTCTCAGAAGAATGAGAATTACCATGAGAATTTGGAACTAGGGAATTGGGGGCTAAGGATAGAATTGCTTGATTATTATCCTCAAACATTGAGAAATCAGGCAAGTGATACCCTGGTCCTTGTATAGTCTCTGACTTCATTATTATTACTATTGTTGTTATCATTATTATTCCTTTGGACAACTTGATGTACCTTTATATATTTTACAGATTCTTCTTTCGACACTCTTCTGCAAGTAGATAAAGCTTACTATTCTAATTCTGTATTTAGTGACAGCCTGAGATAGTTGTCTGTTCAAAGTAGTAATTTTTAGGAATAGGTAATGGATGCTAGCTAGAAAAGTTGCAAGGGTCAATCTGAATGCTGTTCAGGCACTTTCAGAGACTGCTGTAAATAGCTGCATGAAGGTTTGGCAATTGCTAGGCCTACTTAAAGTATCTGCATGCAGTGAAAGTGTTACATTTTTCCAGCAGTTAGGGAACTTCAAAAAATCCTGGTACCCAGGCCATAACCCAGGTCAATTGAATCATCCCAGCAGGTACCAAGGCATCAGTAGTTTGGAAAACTTCCCAGGAGTTTCCAAAGATAACCAAGAATAAAAATTACTATGGTGGGATTCTTCAAGGACAAACAGAACAGAAAATCTGGTTAGATGTGCTTATTTTCTATTAGTTATTTTATTTCCATAGGACAATTTCTTGGACTGTGATTAAAACAAACAACCAAACAAACAACATTGTATTGTGTGTGGGTGTGGGTGTTTATTCAGAATGGGACTAATTAATGTAATGATGAGAAAGAAGTAAACCAGCTTAGTTCATAGTCATTCTATAAATTCTGTCTCTTTCCTTCCACTTTAGAGAGGTTAGATTGTTTTCATCACTTAGGAAAATACTTGTAGAATTTCTACACATTATCATCTAAATGACTTTAAGCAAGTATGTTATTCAATAGAATGAGATAAAGTTACTACCTACTTCAAGTGTCGGCAGGTTTATTTTTTGTAAAGCAATACACAAGAGAAAACTAGCAGAAAAAGGAAAGAAATTTGGTTAATGTTAGCTAATATTATAGTAATTTTATGATTTCATTATGGCTATTGAATTATTGTTTTCAATTTAACTATGTCTATAAAAGGGGATAAATAAATATAAATTTATATATCACATATACTATTCATAATATATATCATATTCATATAATATTTATCTATATAAGAACATTTTATCATTAGATTTACAGAGTATAATGTAAAGCTTTTCTCTTTCTTGTGTGAAAATGATTTTGAAAAAGTAGTGTTACAATATTGATATTTAAGTAGGGTCTTTTTGGTTGATTCCTTCTAAATACTTAGAGTAAATAATCTTGCAAATGATAGATTTGAAGTTTTCTAAGCTGAATTTCCATGAGGGATACTTTTTACTGAATTTTTACCTTAATAGTATTCTAGAATGGGAAGGTGATGTCTACATATACCCTTTGAACAGTAAATTAAACCAGTACAACTGTGCCTCAACTTAAGAGAATTCTAAAAACCATACATACTAGAATTAATTATTCATCAGAGTACTTCACTTTCATAAATGAAATAAAAATGTCTTAGGGTCACATTAAATATGATAATCCTGGAGAAAAATAAAAGTCAGAGCTATTAAAAAAAGAACAAACATGAAAAAGTAACTCACCAGGAAGAATTTGGTCAGCTAATTAAATAGCAGTATTAAAAGGAGTAATGCACAGTAAAAAGTATACTTTTATGTTTTTAATTTCATCAAAGGCCAATTTTATCACTTGAGGAGACTCAAATTTGACATAGTGTTCTTCAAATGTTATGGATTATTTTATTTATTTTATTACTCATGACTGCCAAGTAAAATACAGGATATTTAGTTAAATTTGAATTTTAGATAAGCAGCAAATTTCTCATATAAGTATGTTCTCACAAATATTTCATAGCATATAAAAATATTATTCCTCTAAAATACAAATTTAATCATGTGTTGTTGTTGTTTTTTTTTTATTTCCTATTCTGACAACTCTAATTTAAACCATATTTTATTTTTTTGATAAAAAATAGTGTAAGGGTTTACAGCAGTTGAAGGGCAATACTTTAATTTGTTCTAAATATATGAAACTCTTCTGAAACTGGAAAATATAACTGAGAAAAGAGTAGATTCATTTTTGCATTTTTATAGCTAAAAAAGAGTATTTCCTGTAATGAAGAATCAAGGACAAATGTTAACATTGAAACATGTCAAGTGATGCTTTATTTTTTTAATTTCTTTACCTGAATTAGAGATGATAAATGTATGTTCTGACCATCAAGAAAAAAAAGACTGATTTATCCAATTTACTTGGTTTTTTTTAATTATATAGTGAGTAATCCAATTTTTATTTGAAAAAGTATCTGTAGTTGGTGCCAACAATATATGTTCTAAAATTGTTTTATATTAGGAATGTGTCTTTGTAAAAGCTGTCAAGTAAAATTTTTAAAATTAGATAAAGAAAGATATTTTAATGTGCCTTTAAGTCACATGTGTCTAGAGCCAGCTTTAGAGAATTTGCTTTTCTTGTCACTTGCGACCTCAGGCATTTTTTCAAACTTTTAGTTCTTTTGTGTTTTTGTCAACAATAAAGGAACATAATAATAAAATAAATCACAGGGCATTTGTGAAATTAAAAAAAAAAAACTTCCTATAAAACCTAAAACTTGGCACTTTTTTTTTTTTTTCAGAAAATATTTATTTATTTATTTCAGAAAGTATTAGGGACCTTTTCAGCTATTTTTGATATTATGACTATTTTTACACACCATGATTGAAGGTTATCAGCGTTAAGGACAAACCGATAGTAGCCAACATGAAAAATCTCTCTTAGAACATCATCAGTTATGTACTAGAGAAAAAGTCAGAACACTGTAAGACAGTATTACACAAAGTTCTTTCTAGTAGATTCTATCTCCCCTAGTGAAACCACTCTTGTCTATAATTGTCAGAGGAAGCACCACCCCCAGAGATGTCCATCTGTGGAATCACTCAGAGGTTCCTTTATTCAGAAGGATCCCTATAACTGAAAATGAGTAAAGAATGGATGAAGTCACATCAAGCAATTATACCATAAAGTAATATAATATTATTACTATTTAGATATTATTTATAATATATATTACATATAATAAATTTTATAATAAATATATAATATTATATATAATAAATTTAATATTATTATACTTATATTATTATAAAATAATGATATTAAAGTAATATAATATAACAATATAATCATTATACACCATTGCAACCATAACTTTATACTAAATTCAGGCAAGCCAAGCTATTCTGAAAATACTTTAAAATGCATTTCTCAAGGAATATTAAAAAAAAATTGTTGAGCTGTAGTCCAACTGTCTCTTGTGTTCAGTTTCTGATATCCATTTCTCTCACCCCCTCAAAGGTGTCCTTTACTCACATCTTTCTATTGGGGATGTCATCTCTTTGTACAGGGTTCCTTCTTGTTATTTTTCAGGAAAAAAAAAAAAAAAACCTTAGTTAATGTACTGAATTGAAAGCTCTCTTCATGTAGCATGTTTTTAATCATTAGTATTGTTGAAGGGATTTTATTTTCCTTTCATAAACTCTGAAAACTATCACCATTTACTTTTTAGGACAGAATTTTCCCATTTTATTTATTCTTCTATTTCTTTCCTCAGTCTTCCTTTCTCTACTTTCCCTCTCTTCTTCTCTCCCTCCTGCCTTCCTTTCATCCTTCTTTTTTTCCTTGCCTGAATGGTTGCTCAGTTCAGAATCTCTGCAAGATCTTGGGTGCACCATTAAGAATGAAGTTTCTGTCCATTTATCTTATGCATTTTATCTGTGTGACCACTATATATATTCTCTTATCATGTCTTACATCTCCTGATCCCTTATACTTATTCAGAGCAATACAATAATTTTGTGTGTGCTACTAGGGAGTAAACCTAGCTACTATTGTGCATTCAAAGTCACAAGTTTCAGTGTTACTGGAATCTTAACTCCTTAAATATTTACCGTTCACTGCTCCATGAGCAAGAGTCTAGCCAAGCTAACTTCTTCCTTTAAACTTCTTCCCTTATTTCTTGTCAAGCACGGAAACCTAAGATTAGAGAGAAACAGAATCTGACATCTCTCTTAGAAAAAGCATCATTCTAAAATTACACAATAACTGATTGTCTTTAAATATCCAAATATCAGTGATAACAATGACTTGAGGGAGCTCTTACTAAGTATTATATGAAAATTATACATATCATTGAGCTTATTTATCTACCAAATCAGTCCATGGGATTGGGATACTTTTTGCCTCCCTTTTATAGTTTTTGAGTTTAAAACATTCACCTAACAAGTGGTAAAGCAAAGATTTGTGCATAAGCATAGTAACTGTACATATTGAGCTCTTACAATGACAATATACCAACTTCTCGTTTAGAAAAGTTGTTTCTATAGTGCTACATCTTCTCAAATATCCAATTAAGAAAAGTGATGCAGTTATTCTACTTACACGATTGGGACCAAGACTCATTTTTCTGTATTGCTTTTGGTATTTGACAAAGCTTAATTGCACTTTCATCCATCCATCCATCCATGCATATGTTCTTAAAGACTTATTATGAGTTTCATATGGAAGTGATGTTTGTTTAAATATATCAGATGTTATTACTTTCTTTGACTAAAATTTTACAAATGCTGATTGAGTAACACTTTCTAAGTCTTGAGTAGCATGATTGTAGGTTTCGCTTGGTCTCAGCATTCCAAAATTTATTTCTGGCACTGCCTCTCCTTTCCTGGTGAGTCCCATTCTTTTGCCTTATGGAGAACATCATCATTTTTATTCCACTCGTGGTGTGTTTTCCTAGTCAATTCTCTGTTCTCTCCATTGCTTTTTTATATGGCCACAGGTATAGTAAAACTTACAAGTGCAGAGGGAAATTGTTGTTTGAGTCCTTGTGTAATAAGAGAATAAGTATTGTTATAACAGTAGGCTCTTTCCTTATAGGGGCCTGGATAGGGAGGGTCTAAAGAATTGGCAGTGTTGTGCAGTCTCTAGTGTGATCTTGGGTATCATAAAAATAAATGGACTTTCATGCATGTGGGTGCCAGAGAAGTGCAACAAGGTCATGACAGAAGCGCTGATCTCCGGAGTGCTATGGAGGGAACTGTGCATGGTGAGAATGTGAGCACTGGGAGTGTGTAAGCACGTATTGTTTGGGGAGGATTTATTAGCAGGAGTTTCTACCTTAGTTGATTTTTCTGGAGACAGAGTGAAGATTACACCCCAAAGCCACCACAAGATCAGGGAAAAACACCACAAACTGGACCACCAGACTGTCGACTTTTGTTTAGCCAAATTGCATTGTACCATATGGCATGTATGATACATTTTACACAATGGTCATCATTGTGTAGATAAAGGGACCCTTTCTCTTAGTACAATTTTCTGATGTGCCCCGTAGACAATGAATTTGCTTTATCTACCTATTTCCAACAGTCACTATATGTCTTAGAACATTGCATCTTGAGTACTGATAATAATCTGGAAATCTTGGTAAAGCCAGTTCCTTCCCTATCCTCCTTATCCCCAGATGTTCTGATTAAGCAAGTCTGACACACAATCTAAGAACTGACAACTCAAATGTTGATGCTCCTGGTTCTGGAACCCCATACCAATTAGCATTGCTTTAAAGATTTTAGGAATTTAAGATTAGAGAGAACCTTGTAAAGCATAGATCAGATATATGAAGTGATTTTAAAAGGGTCAAACAGCTACCCCATTTAAGCATTGCAATGCCATCTATTACACAACTCAAACTTTTTAATAGATTTAGTTTTATTAATCCAGAAGAAGCAAAAGTCCATGCTCTTTAAATGACTTCCTTGGCTCATATAAACCATTACCAAGATAGACAGGGTCAAGATGCAGGAAGTCTTTATGCAATTCACACTATATGTTACTTGTTACTTGGGCTTTCTTAAGTTTAAAACCATCTTTACAATCAGAAACAAGAAATATACTGGGGGTTTGTATTTTCTTCTCCCTTTCTAACATTAAGTCCTCAGTGTGCATGTGAGGTATATTATCATTTAGAGTTTGTATAAAATTTATTACTCTTGATTATTTTGTATCTTCCTTTTATCTTGTATAAAATGCTTAAAATTGATTCCAGCTACTTAATAACTTCCTTCTTGGTTGGACATGGCATGTTTCCACATGGAAAGTTTATGTGAGCCTCAGTCCAGGTGACAGGTGGTTACATTTCCAATTTTCACAAAGTAACTATGGGAAAATGAATATTTATGGACAGCTCCTGCCTAGAACATGACTGGACTCTAGAATAATGAGAACATGCATTTCTTGTCAGGAACAGCATCAGGCACCATCTTTTACCATGTCTCCTCTTTTCTCTGGTAAAGTCTTTAAGCTATGAGAGATCTCTGACTCGTTCTCCTGAAACTGATGGAATTTTCTCACCTGAATGATACAAGTTGTTGTCATTAAAATGTGTATTTATTTCTTCTGACATAATAAAGACAGGTTATTAACAAACATTTTTAAAGATTTATGATTATTTATCTCTGCATATAATAACGAAGGTGCAGGTCAGAGGTGCAAGGGATGTGAAGGTTCACCAAAGAGAATGGGAAGCAGAACAGAAAGTTCTACTGAAATACACTGCTGAGCAGAGCAGCAGGTGAGACAGGAGAAGTCTGTTGTGCCATGTAGGTCACCTCCCTGGTTTGGTATCAAATTTGTGCTGCAGTGTCTGGATAGTGTCATACTGCTGAGACCTAACCCCTTGCTCCACCAGGGAGATTCTTGACTATTAAACTTTTAATAAAGGAAGCCTGGGACAGAAAACCTTTACTCATAAATCATTACAGTGAGAAATACCAGAGGAGGGCAATGCCATCTACAGATCCACATACAGTAACTAGATTGCAGAAGAACATGACAACCCAGGAACTTTTTACTCAACGTTGCAAATGCTAATGAAAACTGAAGGGAATGGAGGGGGCTGTGTCCATGAAAAATAAAGTTAAATATTTCTATAACCTAAGAAATCTAATTAAAAAAGCAAAGTGGATATGATCACAGATGAGAGGTGTTTTAAAACAACAAACACTAAAATTCCCAATGACAAATTACTGTCAAGGAAGGCTGATTCTGCCAGTCAGGCAATACCAAAACAGAGCAAAACACTGTGATATGATATTATCTTAGGGGAAGCATGTCAACATAAATGTTCTAAGTCACAGACACTTGAGGGAGTGATAACCTGCCGGCACTGAGAATACACAAGGTTGCTTGGTGATTAGCATATCTAGATAAAGACATTACAGTGTAAGAGTCTGTGCATATGGACATAACAGACACAGTTTGAATTTGCATTTCCTGCTACATTAGGACTGCAGAAGGACCAAATCAGTTAAAAGTCTTCCATGTGTCACAAAGTATACTTCCAATATAAAAGTATGTGGTAAATATTACAAAACCTTTCATTTTTTTCATTGTTTGAGAACTTAAAAAAAAAGCTAAAAGTTAAACTTGCAAAATATACTTCAGTAAGACACATTAATGGGGATAGTTAGAAGTTTGTTCATAAATTCAAACGACTTCAGATTAAAGCATGTCTCATTTGTGGACACATAAGGCAAACCACACACATTTGGGTTTACCAGTGTGACATGCCTTATGGATTCAAAATGTCAAGCATATTAAAAATCACGGATCTGAGGACATTATGGAAATTGTTGAGATAGTCGCCCAGAGGAATTTCTTTCCAGGAATGGGTATTTCCACTGTTTATTTGTTTATCTCTATGCACAATGAAATAATTATCCATTATATTCATGAATTTGGTATAAAACTAATAAAAAACACAAATGGAAAATTAAAATAAAATCACAAAGTAAATATCCATTATATAACAAGAGTACATTTACAAATTTATATGTGCAAAAGAATTCAAAACCATGAATGATCCCCTATTGAAGAAGTAACTGTGATACCGCTACTCTTGATCATGGGTTGACTTATTGATTTTCTCCCAAACACATAGAGGGAAAATAATAACTTTACAGTGGAAAACATGTCATTTAAATTTAATGTATCCCCTAGTAGGATAGACGGAAAGGCAATTTTATATCTGACAATATCCAAAATCCAAGAAGGCTTCAAACTAACTCAAAGTGAGGGATATTCTACAAAATAACACAGCAGTTCTTTTCAAAATCACAGGGGTGGTGAAATAAATCAGCAAAAAAATAAAAACAAAACAAAAACAAGAAAAGCTTAAGAAAGAATGGGGGAGGTATTACTAAGGAAATGTAAGGAACTCCAAGGTTTATGGTTGGGGGAAGAAATAATTATAAAAAAGGTAAAAGTTTCTTGTGCTATTTGGAGAGTTCTGCATTTCTATTATTGATGGTGTTTGTATAGCTCTATCTATAATACAAACTTATGACTATATATCTGGAAATGAATGCATCTTAAAACTAGTAAAATCAAATAAAAAAATAGTTTTGCTAGCCTACTATATAATTGTCTGTTTCCCATTTTTTCCATGTACTATGGCTACATATAATTGGGAAACTGAAGTTTGTTGGAACTTTCTGTACTACTTTTATAACATAAGTCTAAATTTATTTCAAGATAAATAAGAATGTTGTGTATTTCATTATAAAAATCATTTCAATACAATCAAATTGTATGAAAATTAAATCTTTGGATGCAAGCAATCCTCAGAGAAAAATGTCATGTCTACATTATTACAGCAAAAAAAATGTCTTCGGACTGCTGCAAGATACAATGGAAAGCTTTGTATTTTTCTTCAAATCAGCTATTTGACTACTTTATCATTAGATTCAAGTATTGTTTATGCACCTAGTAAATGTGTTTATAAATATAGAACTAAAGCTCCATTATCCTTTCCCCACTGATTTCTCACATACCATACTCATTTAGAGAAATGGTCCAAACAGTCAATTTTTGGAGGTGGCCAGTTCTTACAAACCCCTCCGCTGAATTACCTTAGGAATCATTTATCTGTCAGTTAGTCTCCATGTCTTCTAAACAAGGTTGATTCCTTTAGCTAGCAAGATTTTCCTTCCTAGCTATCCCCCTTCATTTCTTCTAAACTACCTACATATTTATATATATATATATATTCTATAAATATATATACACTTTAAGTATGTATACATTGCACTTACATAGGCCACGTTGTCACATATGTATTTGCAGTATATATGTATAAATGCATATTAATATGCAGTAAATCTATGTTATACACATATGTGCACATACACTTTTACTCAGGATCACCTTTCTTCATCAAAAATATAAGAAGATTCTTGACTAAAAAGGGTTATACATTGGAAACTGAATTTAACTTTCAAGATCCTACAAAATTTAAAAGCCTGCTGATGAACTGAACCCTTCACTTCTCTGGCCAGAAGCAGAACTTCCTTTGCTCCTTCTACCTCTTTTTTTTTTTTAAAGAGTTATTTATTAATGCATACAAGCACTGGGGTACAGGCCAGAAGTGTGGGGCGGTGAGAGGATTCACCACAGAGAACAGGGAACAGAACAGGCAAATCAACCGAAGTACACTGCTGAGGGCAGCAGCGGGCACAGCAGGAGAGGTCTGCTGCACCATGTGGGTCCCCTCCCTGGCCGGAGGCAGGGATCGAACTCGTGCTGCAGTGGCTGTGGTTTGCTTCAGAGTGCGTTGCTTAACCCACTGCGCCACCAGGGAGGCCCTCCTTCTACCTCTTTGCTGTTGTTTTCAGACCTTGAAATATCACTGGCCTTCCCTTTCAATTTTTGGTACCGATTAGTCTATTTATCCATCATAATCCCCTCAGTGATGTCTTAAGTTTTTTTTCCTCCAAATATGAATTCATTAGAACCCGTCTTATTCTCATGTTTTGCATTAATTTGGGTAATGGATTTTTTTTTATTATTTTTCTGTTACTCTCTTTGTAAATTTATAAAGATGGTAATGTCTTGGTGATAGTGAGTCAGTTTATACTTGTTTTCAGGTCTCATTGTATCTGACCAAATAACTCTTAATAGATTTGTTTTTTCAAATTGTGTGTCAGCTCTCCTTTGAATTAAAGACATCCATAATTGCTGAGGTCCTCTTAGGTTCCTGAGTTATGATAATACTAGTTTCAATCCAATTAACATTTCTCCAAGCACTGGATGTATAAAAAAGAAAAAAAAAAACAACAACAACAAATCTCAAGGAGCTTATATTTTAACACAGGTTTTCAGTTAGTGACAGAACAATAACCATATTTACCTCCCACTAAGATATGATACTTTAGAAATCTCCTAGGCAAATAAGTACCCAATTCCAAGAACAAATATCTTCAGTACAAACAGCTCAACTTCTATTGATTTAAATATGAGTTTATGTAACCACTCAAGGGTGGCCTGTTGGGGGAATAAGACCTGCCTGAATTAAGCTAATCCATCATAACACTGACTAAAGCTCTTAATCAAGTCCTACAGAAGCAGAAGAGAAGTTTCGGGAAAATTTTAGGCAAAGGTATTTCATATTTTATTAAAATTGCTTCATTTTACTTTTCCCAGAGAGAATATAATTTTCTAGTGTTTCTTTTAGTGCTATAGATAATTTCTTAAAAATCAAAGTAATGTTTTGGAACTTTGCAGCAGTTGGTTGCTAAGGTCTCTTATTTTGGATTTGCTGTTTAAGCATTCCCAAGTCCAGTGTCAGATCCTGGAATTTGTCCTAGGTGGAATTATCCACATGCTACATAGTTTTATTTATTTTTTTTCTCTATGGCCCGTTGAGTTCACTTTTAAATTAATGGTTGTTTGGAACTTTCATCCATTCTGTGGCTGTCAAAATCAATCCAGATACAAGTCCCAAAAAAAAGGTCATCATTATGTTTCTTGGATATTGGGCTTTTTGTTAGTAGATGCTCCAGGAGAAAGAATTAAGAATTAAGAATTAAGGAACCCTTTGTTTTGAATTTGTTTGGAATTCATTACAAGAATTCAGTTTAATAAAAAAAATATACTAAATATAGAATTGAAATTTGACATCTATAGTCCCAAGAAAAGCAAATGCCTCCATCATCATATGTTATGAACAGAGTTACCACCTTCTTTAGTAAAGTCTTTCAACAAATAACCTTAGGGGATATAGGAATAGATAAACTCAAAAAGAAAGAAAACCAAATATAGGTCAAATACAAAAGTAAGTTTATGAAAAACATTTTTGAATATACTATGTGTTTTTAACTTACATAAATGAAGTTATTCTTTCAAAACACTTTTCTGACAATAGTGAAAACATCACCATCCATTATTACAAGTGTGCAAATACTTAGACAAGATTATTGTATGTTGGATTTAAGGCTTCAGACCAACCAGAGTATGACTGACAGTGAACAGATTTTTGTCTCTCACACAAGTGCAGTTATTTAAAGAAATAAAGATAAGGAAATATTTACAGCTTTTAGAATTGTGGTTTTGAGGATGGACTTACTCTTTTTTTCCACATATCCAGTATGGAGAAACAAAAATACAATGTTAAGGGAGTAGAAATAAAGTCCCTTAAAAAAGTAGTGATAAACATTTCTACCAATTTACTTGCTTTTTCTATTATTTTCTCTGACTCAGGGAAGTTCACAAGTAGATCTTTGAGTGAAGGGCAGGTTTCTGGTCCAATGAAGAATTTTTGACCTGTACTCTGAAGATTGTGTATCTTACTCTTTCTTTAATGCCTATTCATTTACTATCAGTGAGATTCTGCATAAGATATCATTTGAGATATTGGATTTCAGTCTCATTATGGAAAGCGGAATAGTAATGTTATTTCAAAATACATCACAATGTGTTTGAATGCCATTGCATTCTCTGCATAGCCTATTAGATTAAGTCAAATAATATCCTTCTTTATCTGACATATACATTATACAGCTGTTTACAGACAAATGTCATGTGTTACTCTTAGAACAAAATCTTTAACACCAAGCCTAGCACAGTTTCTGAGACATTCAATGTAGTTCAGTTCAGTCATTTATAAATATTGATCAAACAGAAATGAACTCTTGATAAGGCATGTGGAAAAAAATATTTACCCACAGCATGTGTAGATTATCTCCTTTCTTTTCTCTCATTCAGTGTTTATTAGAAATACTGTATTATGGGAAGGGAAGGGAAGGGGGGAGGGCAAAGACAGGGAAGAGGCCAGAGGGTGCACAAGGGACTGAGGTGATGGTGCACGGGTGAAATGGTGGTGGGTACTCCCTGGGGACTACAAATGATGTCAAATATAATTAATAATAAAAAAAAGAAATACTGTATTATAATAATGATCTCTCAGGTCTATATGTCCATATGGGAAGAATAATTTTATACTAAAGTAATGATGATGTCTCATGATATAAAATATTTATATACATATATGTGTGTGTCACAAAAGACAGAAATGAAACCAAAGTTTAATCCAACTAAGAGGTTTCTTACTTTTCCTCAGTTCTGGATCTGACTGACAGAATCTTTACATGGTATTTGCTTAATGACTATTGTATGAATAAATTAATCAAAAATTAAAGAATACTTATGCCTAATCCATTTAAGGAATGTCTGTTATCAATCTCAATGTCCTGTTACCTCAATGACGAAAAAAAAAAATCTGTTTTTCTTTTAAATGGTTTTTGGCATTGGCCCAAAGGGAATCTTTTTTCTTCATTCCCTTTCTGTCAGAAAGCTCCTTTTACTTATTTTATATATTGCTATCTTGGATTTAAGTAAAGTTCCTACCATATTACATTTTGCAAATCTAACTATAGGCAATCTACTTGTAGAGAGGATGATGGACTTACCCCTCATTTCTGCAACCAAATGTTGTTTCTTTTGCCATTTCTTTGATTTAGTTCGTGAACTCACCTCTAGTTCCCAGTCTAATAATAGCTTACCCATTTTATGAATACTGTAAGAATACCCTTCCCTGTTTAGCAGCACTTACTCTACTAAGTCTTAGTTAGGTACATCTTAGAAATCATGAGACACTGGACAATCTTTTAAATAATCTTTTAAAAATTCCAACGGGTCCTCCCTGGTGGCGCAGAAGGTTGAGCGCTGCACTGTAATGCATCCACTGCACAGCAGTGTGAATTTGACCCCCAGCCAGGGAGGAGCCCCATGTGGTGCAGCAGACACCTCCTGCCTTACCTACTGCTCCCTTCAGCAGTGTATTTCAGTTGATCTGCCTGTTCTGCTCCCCACACCATCTCTGGTAAATCCTCTCACTCCTGACTCTGACCTGTACCCCAGCTCTTGTATGCATAAATAAATAAATTTTAAAAAATACAATCCAAACATCTTTTCATAACTTATAATGAACAGAAAATATATGCATGTATGTTACATATTTTTGTACTGTTTGCCCAAAATATCAGAGCATCCCAGCAGTCATGTCTAAGGGAGACTTTATAGCAACAGTTTTCTGCCTTTTGCTGATAAAGAGGACTCTAGACTTTGCTCCTTGCCTGTGGTCCCCCTGACTCATCTCTGCCAGGCATGTTCCACATAATCCCTTCAATTATCTTAAATTGTCTTTGAATCCTTCAGATACACAAGGCAAGGAGTTCTCCATTTCTTTCCAGAATTGTTGTTATCTTTTTTCTTCCAGTAGCTGCTCTGAGGTGTTTTCCAATTTTCTTGGTTTTCACATGAGACCAGAACAATCCCTTTAGTAGAAATATGGGACAAAATTGATTGACTATCTATCCTTCTAATTTTATAGCTGAAGAATATTCTGCAGTTATCAAGAGAAATACTGCCTAGGAAATATTCTACTCAGTTATCAAATACAGTTCAAAGTTATTTAATCAACATCTTCATAAAATAATAAGTGAAAAAGGAGATATCTTTAGTTTCTAGACAGAATCACAAATATTATTTCCAAAGGTCAAAATCTGTCTGGCTATCTAACTGCCCCAAAATGAACTTGTTATAAATTAATGACCTTACCATCTACTATGATAATTTAACAACGACACTTGCCACTTTGCATTAGTTGAAAAGATACATGAAGCAGCTGGTTAAGTTCTTACTTTGTCCGAAGATGCAAGATCATTTTAACACAAGAAATAGTTTATTGCATTTCCTTCCACTCTGTACTTTAAGCAACAAGATAACTACTAATAAAACTTATATAGCTTATAAATCAATCATAATAAATGATTTTGCCATGTTCTCTTTGCTACAGGACTAGTCTAGTGAATAGGGGATGATACTGACTTTAAGTGTGAAGATTAAAAAGTATGGTTCATTGGAATATTGTGTTTGGAAACTAGCTTCCACTTTGGTACAAAATATAACAACAATAGACACCCCTGGGTGTTCGCATGTGTGCATGTGCTTCATTCAGATGCTGGGTGCTGAAATGTTTCTTATAACCAGGAAGCTTTCACAATAAAATTCCTTTTACCTTTATTTTTCCTCTGCTTCTTTACACAGTATTTTCTAATTAAAAATGTTTATAATATGTGGTTATTAATCTCAAAATATTAATGAATTGGATTGAAGTTTTTTGGTTTGTTTTCTTCTGTACTTTGTTTATTCCAAATTCTGTTTCTATGTCATCTCTTGTTTCCATGATGAAAGATTCCTTCAAATATTGTGATACTTAACACTGACAGTTAAGAATAAAACCTTTACAATGGACTCAAAACTCAGTGGACATAGACAAATTGTCTACTGAATTTAAGTTGATCAATGAGTAGCATTTTCCACTGATAGTCATACAAACTGGCAATCCAAATTGAAACTAACAATGAATTTTGTAGATTCTCAGACAAATAATGTGCATTCTGTTAGGCTTCTTATTCTAGATATAGGACAGAACAAGAACCATTGATTCAAGTTTTCTTGCAATTTTCACAAAGTCCAACATTTTCAGCTCCACCCTTCAACCCTCCCTGAGCTGAGTCAGGTCCTGAGCACTAAATTTATGTGTTCTGTAGGTGCAGCTGTCAATCTGCTTAGCCATTTGCTGAATATAAGAAGTTTGTGATTTCTCATATCTAATTTTTAATAATTGTTCCTCTTATTAAACATGTGGAAGTAAAAAACAAATAATTTCCACTTCTTAAACTTAAAAAAAATATTTCTTATAATGTTATTTAAACCAGTGTTTTGAATATTTGGCAGCAGTCACACCTCTGGTGGATATGGAAATAATCTGTAATTAGAAAAACAACCTGGTTGTCCAGAAGTTGAGGCCCCTAGGATTGAATTTTTATCTATACTGTACACCTGCAATTTTCTCACTGCCTAGTTTGTGCTTTAAAACTCCTTGGGCTGTCGTTGCATGTAAACTTGCTGTTAGTTTATTTCAGAGTTAATAATAGAACTATGTTCTCAGAAACCTGCAGTAACAGATACATTAGACCTTAAAGCTTTTGGATAAAAGGAACTAAATGTTGAATGTTAAATAGAATCTCTTCATTGATGTAAGAAATTTATTTTTTCTCAATAAAACTGACATCATTTTTGGTTGGTGCCCACTTCCCAGGCTCCACACGTCTCTGGTGAACATATTGTTGATCAAGAGCACCAGGAAATGGTGTTTTGAATTCTGATCCACATTTGCAAATTCCCTGAAAGGCTTAAGGGTTCAGCAAAGCAATGCTGAAGGGAAAGAAGAGAAGTTTTCTCATGTTTGTAAAACTTAAGTAATCACAAATTGCGTTCTGGAATGAAATAAAATGAAAACAAAGAGATGTGTGTGTATGTGAAGTTAAAGGGGGTGATCTGGAGAATTTCTTCGTTCAAAATAAGAAATTATCTATGATAATAATATATTTTGAGAAAGAAAAACTTGGAGAAAGTTTTCTTTCTTTGATGGAGAAGATAATGAGAAACAGACAAAAATAATCCATTGGCTCCAAAGTTCTATGAACAGTTCACCAGTTTTGTGAGCTTAAATCAGGTTTTTCTTTCTCCTTTCTCTTGGTCTGCTCATTTAGCTCTGTTCATTTGACATCGTGAAACTTTGAAAAGATTTTAACTTAAAGATGCCTCAAAATGTTACACCAATTCAGTCAATCTAGAAGATTATCTTAAGACAACTCTCTAATTCCCACTTGCCGTGAGCTCTTGTCCCTACATCTGTCTTCTCCACTGAGGTGTGTATTGATACACACACACACACATGCACACACATATACACAAACACATACCCCTACCTGCACTCATCCATACACACACATTTGCACAAAACTCCTGTGCAAATTCCCTTCACAGGACTTTCTACTAAACAACTCTCTCCAGCTGTCATGGACTATTTCACTTCTCTCTGCCATAGGAGTGGGGAGATCCCACAAGAAAGACTTGTCCTACTCCTTTCCTTGATAGGGGGACCTACATCACTAATAAATCAGTAGTTCTAGTATCAGTTTTACCCTCCACAGATAAGCTCATAAATCAGTAGTCATATCTCACATGCATAGAAATGCTTTGTTTAGTAATTTGTTGTATTGTTGTATTGCTTTTTTTTTTTTTTTAATTTCATGCTCTAAAACATGAGTAAGAAATAGGTGACAAAGTTCATTTTACTTATACCAGTTATCCACTGTTTGGTGTGTCTTACCAAATATAGTTCTTTAGCTCATGTTATATATAGTGTGGAAATTAATAGTATTAAAAACTAAGAAAAAAAAAAAAAAAGATTTACCCTCTCTTCAATCCCCTTTGCCTCCAAAACAATAGTTTTCTGACATTTCCTTCTTTGTCTATTTCAAGCTTCCTCTCCATAACTTCAGAAAATAATTAGTAGAAGGAAAACTAGAGTTGAAAAGAGATGAATCAAGTAGTAATATTTATTGACTATTTAGTGCACCAAACTTTGTGCCAAACACATGAATTAAACAATCCCATGATGAAAAAGTTGTCATGATTATCCCTAATTTGGAAAAAAGTCAACTGAGAATTAGAGGTGTCCTATAACTTGTTCTTGGTCATCCTTCTTTTACTTGCAAGTCAAAATTATCTCTATCAAGGCAGTGTTCTCACAATATTTTTGCTTCCTTTGCATCAGTCCATTGGCAGCTCTTGTAACTTACATATTGTTTCACACAACTTTGTCTTCATCTCTTTCTTCGGTGTCCCTTTGTGTCCTGCCCTAGCCTCAAAATCTGATTCCTTCTATCTGTTTTAGGTCTCACACTATTTGGGCTCTAAATGCTTATTTTTCTACAGCAGAACAAATCATATTCCTCTTTCATTTTACCTTTTTTTTTTAAGTGTATAAGTGATATATAATATACTACTAATCTTGGCAATTTACAAACCCAAAGACAGGACAATGTGATAGTCACCTTGGTTTCCAAAGAACCTAAATCATGCCTAAAGAACTTGGTCATGTTGCTAAGTGAAGATCTAATGAAAATGAATGAGCAGGGAGCCTTCAATTTTGATGACCTAGTTGGTTCTGGGTGAGGATAAAGACAACTCTGAGGAATGTTGTGACATCTGAACTATAGTTATACTTGATATTATACATAAATCTTTGGTTGATGAAGATGTCAGAAATAAAGCTAGTTGTACTGATAGGTAGAAGTTTAAGGTGCTTGCCTACTTACATGGACTTTGTACAATTAATATCTAAACCATCTCCAAGAGATCTGAGTGTTCATCTGATAGTGCCCCAAAAAAAGTGCTATTTTCTACTCAGATGCGTTTCCTTATAAGGAGGTGACTTAGCCCTTGAATTTTCCTTTCTTTATTACTAGGGATTTTTAATTAATTCAGGTTTTTTTCCCTCTAAAGACCATTTACTTTTAACAGATACAATGAGAAGCTTCTTTTTCCTTGTGGCAATACAGAATTGAATATTTTGAATAACACGTCTTCAGAATTTCCTTTCAAGTCTACCAACCTATGAATAAGATTATATGGATTGAAACAACCTAACCCAGAGGCAGACAAATCTTAGGATGGAAAGCAGTCTTCTTCATTTCAAAACATTTCAAAGCATCAACTTACTTGTAATATCAAGAAGTGCAAGACAAGGGTGGTGTTATTATTTCCATCTTTTTTTGCATTTTCTTAAACAATTACTACAAAGAATTACATAATAGATATTCAAGGATTTGGCAGCTTCTATAATAAAACTATAGTTCACAACTCTGATTCATTTAATTTCAAAGTTACACATTTACATTTATTTTTTTCATCATCAATCAGCAAAAATATTTTTTTCTACTTCAGATAATAACCTTGTATTAACAATACAAAATCTACAGCTATTCTTATTAACAACTTGTAAGAAGTTTAAAGTACAAAAAAGTACTTTGGGAACAAAGGCGTCAACATATGCATGCTTTATTAAATTTTCTAACATGCAACTCTGTTATAAAGAAGAAAATATCTTCTATGAAGACAGAAAACAAATATTTCCTGCATTTGAAATATGCAAGCAAGAATGGATGGAAATGCTGGCTGATTCAGGTGGATGAAAGCTGGCAGCAAGTGGATACACATGCAGAGTGTGTATGTGTGTGAGTGTCTGTTTCTGTACACAAAAGCTCATATCCCTGCTGATGTGTAGGAAGTAATAAAGGTTGAAATTACTGGAGACTTTAAAAAGGTTTGGTCCTACAGTGAAGGGGCAATTTATTTTCTCCAGACAGCAGAACACCTTTTCTTTTGATTCCATGGCTCTGTCTCTCTCCAGCCCCTCCCCTGACTTCCTCCCTCCTTTTCCACACTACACACTATAATGAGGCACAGCTAGAGAGATTCCTTTCAAAGAGGAAAAAAAGGACATCTCTAAGTGGTGCAAATGGACTGAAAATGTGTTCCTTCTACTCTCAAATGGCTGGAATGGAGCTTACTGTGAAAGACTTCATTTTTTCTCTAAATTTGTGACACATACACACAGCCTTTATCTTTTGGTTTTAAGAGTCAAAGCCATGGATGGTGAATGCTGTGGCTCTTGAAGGGCATTTTAGACTAGAATAGAAAAAGTTTCCAATTTTATTGAATGGAGTTGTGCCTTAATAACACACACTCAGTTCAAGTTGAATAAAAGATAATCAATGAACAGATTGCATATGAAAGGAGTAAGCAAAAATGAGAAGGAAGAACATGACTATTTCAAATAGAAATTTCCTCTGAAAATACATTCATGTTCTTAGATTTATTTCCTTAAAATTTAGTATGTATAAAGAAGAGTAATATGTGTCTTTTTCTTTAAATACATTATATTTTCATTGATAATGGAAAAAGCCTTTTATGAAATTAGACATTTAAATTTAAAAGACAGGAGAAACCGAAGAAATGCACGCATCAAGCAAAGTAAAATGTAGTCTTGTACTGAAAGACTTCATCATCTACGCAATGAGTGTTGTATTTAAAGTAACCTCTATAAAGCGGGAGAAAGTCACTCAGCCTTTGTAACCATATGATTGAGGGGTTTCAGAACCCCAAACTTTTCATGGAAATATATAATACAGTTCAGTCATCACTAAGATAAAGAAAGCATACTTTTAATGTAAAAGATCTTTTTTTTTAAAAGATTTATTTTATTTATGCATACAAGCACTGGGGTACAGGCCAGAGATGTGGGGGGGTGGGGTGAGAGGATTCACCACAGAGAGCAGGGAGCAGAACAGGCAGATCAACTGAAGTACACTGCTGAGGGGCGCAGCGGGCACAGTAGGAGAGGTCTGCTGCGCCATGTGGGTCCCCTCCCTGGCCGGCAGCAGGGATTGAACTCGTGCTTCAGTGGCTGCGGTTTGCTTCATAGTGCGTTGCTTAACCCACTGCGCCACCAGGGAGGCCCCGTGAAAGATCTTTTATTGGTGTGTAGGGACACACAGAGTATGAAACAGCTGGCAAGAATTTATTCAGGTAATGAATTTGAACTCTATCAAAAGTGAAAAAAATTACAATAGATGGAAAAGTATATTGAATGACAAGGACTATGCCTTGAAAAACACAGTAATGAAGAACTGTGTTTTGACTTGAAGAGCAAGTCATCATTGTGAAATAGTGTCTGGTCAGACATATTCCCAGAGAATCACCTTTATGTGCTTGCATGTGCCCTGAGTAATCATAAGACTTAGCAGAAGTTTAAGAATTTTAGCTTAGACAGTGATTTCCTTGGACATCTTTCTATCTACTCATAACTCTACCCTTGGTGTCTAGCACAGGCTATAATCAATTAACAGTGTCTAACCAATAGTATTACTACTTCAAAAGATGGATCTAAAAACATTTATCTGATATATCCTTAATTTTAATGATGCTAAATAAAATTAACATGCATATCTTAAGCTAGTGCAATATCATAAGTTCAAACTAAATTACTTGACAATTACTGTGAATGACTTCCAAACACAACACAAATAAAAAGTGTTTAATACTGCCCTGAAATAAACATCATGCCTATATTTTTCTATGTACTGAGTTTTCTAGCACTAGAGGTAATCAATTAGAAGTGAACTGATCATCCTCAAGGATGCAAATTATTGGGCAATTGTCTTCTAAACTTATTTGGATGGGGATAATTGGTCAGTTGTCTTCTAAACTCATTTATTTTATAATGTGTTAACTTCTATTTCTTCTCATAGAAGTCAAGGGGACGGTTAGCTTTGGGACTGATGACATAATTTATTTTTCCACTACAAGCATATATATATATATATATTAAAGATTTATTTATTTATGCACACAAGAGCTGGGGTACAGGCCAGAGTCCAGGGAGGTGAGAGGATTCACCAGAGACAGAGCGGGGAGCAGAACAGGCAGATCTACTGAAATGCACTGCCGAGGGGAGCAGCGGGCACAGCAGGAGAGGTCTGCTGCGCCATGTGGGTCCCTGGCCAGCAGCAGGGATCGAACTCATGCTGAAGTGGCTGCGGTTTGCTTCATAGTGCATTGCTTAACCCACTGTGCCACCAGGGAGAGCCAAGCATATATATTTTAAGGACAACTATTTTTTGCCTAAAATAAGACTTTTTTTTACTATCTTTGTAAATAAAATTGCAATGCAATACAATTGTTCATGGGTTTGTTTCTTTGTCTATGTTTTCACTCCAGTGGCAGAATTTAATCACAAGAGTTTACATGGTCTTGCAAAGACAAAAATATTTTCTTTCTTGCTTTTTCCATAAAATGTCTGCTGATCATGATTAAAAACCTACTTGAGTTATTAATGTGATTTCAATAAAATATCCAGTGTCACCCCCAAAACATAATGGTTACTTCATATAATAAGCTGGAATGAGATGGGACATTATTAACAAAATTATGAACCACTTTCAGTATTTGCCTATAAATAGTGAGCTCTGCATCAGTACTCCCATATTGAAACATTTTTTAAAGTATACTGGTAAAAAAAATCAAGTAATTGACTAACCTGTTTATTCAAATACAAATATTTGCACTAACATTAAATAAAATATGTTTCCCTGATAGTTGACTTTTACTGCACATAGCAAAACATTCTCTCTGACCTATGTGCACAGATGTATTTAAGGTATAGTTAGGATGCACTGAAGAAGGCATGTTAAAAAGCCCTGTTCTCTGAAAATATTGCTAATTTGGAATAATCTTTTAAAAGAATAAATTTTAATAAAATGGAATTGTCTTTTAAAAGAATAAATCTTAAGAAATGTCTCTAGCATTCCCTTTTAAAAAAATAGTGGTGCCCTACAACATTTTCACATCAATGCTTTTATCTTATTTTTTCTTTGTAACAGAGAGTGTAAATATTATATTCAACCTGTGTTTGAAATGAAACAAAAATTCTATGATGGAGGCATTTAGCTGAATGAAAGTTTTCTAAATTATATGTCCCCTCCTTTCTATTCTTATGCAGGGTTTAGATATTCATAAATATTTAAAAAGTCAGGTTTTCAAATCCAATATGACTGCAATCCATTTTAACAGTGAGAACTGAATTGTTTTTGCCCCTGTAGGTGAATAAGATAGACAAGCTAATTGCCTTTTTAACTTACAGGTTTTCAACGCGAGATCTCATTATCATTTGCTTCAGGAATGAATTTTTCTCGAGTTCTGATAGAGAGTATAGCTTCTTTTATCATAAAATCATGAACCCTTTACCTTCCTTATCTTTCTCTAAATTCCCATACAGGGTACTTGATACAACACTGATTTTGCTCATCTCTGTTTCAAGTGCTTTTTAGAATAACTTCAGAGAACAAGTAACATCCCACATTAGCATACCAGAATACTTGAAAAATCAATGACTATGTCTAGGTAAAATGATTGCACCCATAACCAATGTACTATGCATTTAGAAAGGTCATATAGAACTTATTTAAAACTGTTCACAAGAATAATTATAAATGACAAGTTTCTCTTTGACATCAATAGTTCCATTCTATCATTCTAAATGCCTTGCAACTGTTGTAATAAAAATTATTCCCCTGATAAAATATCCTGGTTGAAAAGCTAAACTATTGAATCAGAGACATAAATCCACACAGGCACACATGTCCTTCTCCTTTTTCCCCAGACATATGCACACATGTACTCACTCACACTGGTTTCAATATGCACTGGTAATGGTGGTTCGAAATCATCCCAGGGAAGGGGCAAAGACATTTTGAGAGGGGAAATAACCAAGGTATAAGTTGCATAGTTAAAGCATTTTGATTTGAATATAGCTCAGAGGGTATTTCAGTTTTGAGTCAGGAAAAGTAAATTGATATTTTCACACCTTATGTATTTTTCTTCATATTTCTGAAGAAATTTTCAATATTTATACAAATATCCTAAAAGTTGTGCTATATCAGCTACATTTTCTATACAGATGATCTGCAAATTGCTCTTAGAATATATATTTTTTTTTCAGTTTCAGCAAGTACATCATGGATACAATAAATAGAAGTATTTTGTGTGCATAGTTATCTGTTGAATAATTGATAAATGATCTTATTTCATTAATTTTAATATCAGAAAAAATAAAATATGTAGCACACTGAGTTTATTAATGGAGATTATGAAGGTGATTTATGTAAATATATAATATGTTATATTATGGATTTACTTTTATTATTTGACTAACAAATGGGTTTTATGGTTGTAGTTACTTTAGTTTTTAAAGAAAACATTGAATTTTATAGTATCTTAAGAAAGCATTTGACAAAAAACCCTAGGAAACTACAGGAATAAAATCATTGGTATAGGTGAAGCCTTATCTTCACAAATATTCCAACAATATGATATCCGGTAGCAAAGCATGGAAATAGGAAGCTTAGTCCACACTAGCTATGAGGTTACCATCAGAGACTGATTGCAGTGATGACTAGAAATAGATGTCTATAAAATTTATTTTGAAAGTAAACATAGAGGAACTTGATATAACAGAAGCATCATATAACTTATTATTTGGTTTTAATGTTTAAGTTAGCTTATGTATTTAGAAATTCAGGAGTTATTCTATCATAGGAGAATGTAAAAGGTATGGGTATTTGTCTTTTACAATTAGTTACAGTTTTTTGTGGAGTGTGAGTGTGTAGAATATGTGGTAAAGTTGTCAAAGGCGAATGGGGTCAAAAGGTATAGATTTCTAGGAGACAAGTCAAGTTGTCAGAATATGTGAGTGAGAATTCTGAATGTAGCATCAGATATATGGATTCCCTGAGACTTGCACCATGTTAAGTAAGTCCTGAGAATTAATGAAATCATCCACAACAAAGTGTAGCAAGAACATAATTAGAGAGCCTAACACAGACTTCGGAGTCCTCCCAAGTTTAGAGAAAAGAGTTAACAAAAGAGACACTAACAAAGTAAAAGCCAAGGCTACATGGTGTTATGAGGTTGTTTCTGCAGGATAGAGGAAGAAGAATAATAATTAAAGCTAGAGGTGTCTAAGATGTAAAACGATGGAAGTCAAACATTTTTTCATGAAATTAAGAGAACCCATTATACTATTGGTGAAAATGTAAATTACCTTATCTGTTTAAGAAAGCAGTAAGGAGATTTCCTCAAAACATTAAAAATAAAAATTGTCATATGATTCAGTTATCCCATTTCTGGGACTTTATACCCCTCCCCCCAAAAATCATTAATTCTAATTCTAAGATATATTGAACCATTATGTTTACTGCACATATAGCTAATAGCCAAGAATTGGAAACAATCTAAGTGCCTATCAATTGATGAATGGATAAAGAACGTGGTTCACACACACACACTCACATATGAACATGATGGAATATATTCAGTTACAAAAAATATAAAATCTTGCCATTTTCTACAACATAGATGGACCTAGGAGATATTTTGTTTGGTCAAATAAATCAGACAGAGAGACAAAGACTATGCAATCATGCATATGTGTTACATAGAGAAAACAAACACATGAACTTATCAAACACAACTAAGCTTTTGGATAATAAGACCAATTAGAGGTTGCCAGAGGGAAGAGAGAATGGAATTAAAGAAACTGGGGAGAAGACGATGATTGTGTGTTGAAGGATAGATTTGTATTGTTAGTGGTGAACTCAATTTAGTAGACACACATGTTTGATTCTCAATAAAACATGGAAATGTAAACTATATTATAAAGCACTATTACTTCCATAAAAAATTAAATTAAAAAAATAATTCAAAGTAAAATCCTTCATGTCATATTCCAGAGAAATTTCAGTCAAGTGGGTACTAAATAAATGCTAGAGAGATTCTAGGGGGATGTGAAAATAGTGAAGAAGCTCAGCTTGCCAGGTACGGCAGAAGAGAGAAAGTTGGCACTACAAATATAATCATACAATGATTGGTACATTCATATGTGTACACGCACACCAACAGTGAGCATTTCTACAGAGGCACACTATCTAGATTCTCTAGATACAATATTATCTACAATATCTAGATTGTCTAGATCCAATATATACAATATTGACTACAATATTTACAATATTATCTGAAATATCTAGATTGTCTGGATACAGTATCTACCAATATCTCTACAATATTACAATATCTAGTAAGTCCAGAATATCACCTAGATTTACTCATATCCTAAGAAGAAAAATACTAAACCAAAGAACATCAAATTACTATAGTTAGTAATTATTGAATAATATTAAAATGCCTCAATTTTCCCCATCTTTAAAACGGAAATAATAAAACCACTTAATTATGGCATTGAATGAATAAATAATGTCTAAGAAATAGCTTTGTTACTATAAGGTATAAAAATAGTAGGTGATGGTGTCTTCAGCACTCATTCAGTACTCTGGTGGGAATTGTCTATAACTGGTGGATTCTGCTTCGTTTCGCCCATGAAACTCTCAGGTTCATATTTTCTAAGGTTAAGTTTCGATTGTTTCTGGATCAAATATTTTCGAAGCTTCAACAAATGAGTTCTTAACTTTTTCTTGTCTTTAGTGTATGCTTTGGCTCAGCGGCATAAACTGCAGTATAAAATATGAGTGCTTTTCGCAGAGAACGTTTCTACCTTCAAAATCACTTGTTCACATTTAATTTTTTCAAGGAATTAAATTCTCAGTTTATTCATTGAGAATTGTACTTAACTATCTCCACTTCGATTTAGAAAGTCAACAATTCATTATCGCCCTCTTCATCTTCAACCTCGGCCAAACTGCCATTGTCATCAACCTATCCTCATCCCTTTCCAGTTCCTATGCATATGACATAAAGGAGAGGTATTCCTGGGCCTCCCTGGTGGCTCACGGGGTTAAGTTCGCTCCTGAGCACCAGAGCTGACTCACAAGGCACAGCTGACTTCGGTCTCACCCGCTGTTCCCCTCAGCAGTGTATTTCAGTAGATCCGCCTGCTCTGCTCCCCGCTCTGTCTCTGGTGAATCCTCTCACTCCACCCCACACCTCTGGCCTGTACCTGAGTTCTTGTATGCCTAAATAAATAAATCTTAAAAAAAAAAAGGAGACGGTCTCCATTTATAGGTTATTTAGATCGTTCCAAATTTTATTATTCTTAAAATCTCCATATCATGAGAATTTGTTTTCCTATGTAAACCTTTTAGATAAGTTCTCTATTTTTTTTTTCTATGTGTATGTAAAAGCTTTGTTTACCATTTCTTGGTAAGCTCCCTCTGTGGGTTTGAGGGAGGGGAAAAAAAAAAAAAAAAAAAAAAACAGCGGTAAATCCCTAGGAATAAGATTTTATATTCCAGAATCACAGACCCTTATAATTAAAACACCATAATAGCATAGCAATTCTCCCTTTTATTTTAATTCCAATAAGAACAAATAACCTAGACTATTCTTCTGAGTAAAGGGATTCTCTCAGTGTATGTTAGCCCAAGAGAGCAAGGTAGAAGTGTTAATTAATACATGGATAATGATTCATCAAGTAATTCCAAGGTCAATAATCATGTCTAAATTCAAATTCCTTCTCTGATATTTATTTCTGCCCCATCCTTCACCATACTAGAATATTCCTCTCCAATCTGAAACGATATAATTTGCCATTAACATGTCAAATAATCAGCAGAGATCTGCTGATTTAATAAACTTTATTTTGATTTATGATACACTGATTCAGTGTTAATTAGACTTTTATAACTTACCTGTTTAATGGTTGTTGGCTGGATGTCATTGCTTCTCCTTAAATGAACTTAATTATTGCCACAAGGAACATTAAATTTGGCTTCTTTATAGACAGATCGATGTAACTGACAGCGAAATAAATATTCCTTATTATTTTCAATTGTTGTACAATACATAGACCATCAAATTAATGGCAAATGACTGTGATTATCAGTCATCAGGGCAGTTCTGGGTGTTCCTTCCTCAGGTTTCTGCATGTGCCCTTTGTAGGATGTCTTTCTCTAAGATTGAAAGACAATGAAACACTTAGGCATGCATGACCAAGTAGAGAAATCCATCAGAGCTGTTTACTGTGGGCAAAGATGAGTTTTTTCATGGCAGCAGGGGTTCTGTAGGAACAGGTAAAAACATTATTTTACGCACAAGGGTGAATGAGAGTTGCATTAACTAGCTATGGTATTAGCTAGGCGATTTCATGTCAGTTGAAATTCATGAGTTCAGTGATTCAAACCAAAACACAAAGATTTTAGTGGTGTTCATTCTTATTCTTATTGTTCAAAAGTGCTTAACTCAAAGATAAAAAGTTTTATAAGGCTTTCTGGACATCACCTGCTTCTTTCAAAAACACTATTTTGATGATTTAGATTGTCTGTTAGGAAATAATACAGAAAAACTTTACTGGTAACAATTTATTTGCAACAGCGAGAATATTGTATATGAAAGGAAAAGTGTTTTGTAAAAAGCATGCTTGTGTTTTTATCATTTAAAGAGCATCTAAAAAGTGTTCAGCAATTTTGAAGATGCTGAAATATTGACACTATATTTTAATCCTGACATCACACTTTCTACTGAATCAGGTTCACTCCATCTTATGATAACTACTTAACTTACTAAAACTTTTGTATCTTTAGAGCAGAAAGTTCATTTGGTAGTGGTAGAATAAACATTCAAAAAAGCATATTAACTGAAGAACTTGAATTCTTCCAAAAAATTAAATTTATTAACATTTAAAGAAAATACTAATAAAGCTGTAATAATGCATTAAATGGTGTCAAATGACTGAGAATTTCTGGATTCTAACAAAACTATATGGAATATAAGTGTATATTAAAAAAGGAAGAATCAGTGTAATAGGTATTGAAGCTTGGATTCTTTATGATTATTTCATATATGTGAAAAGGTGAATACTAAATTAGTTACATATCTGCAAAATTCTATTTTAAATCTATGTTCAAGTATATACTATTTAAATTTGAGATAATACTACTCATTTGGATGCATATTAAGTTGTCTAGCCCATTCTCACTTTATTTAGGTGGTGCTTTCTTAATTCTGTAAATTATTTTTCATAAAGTCTTGTTATATGAATGTCACACAAATTTCATGGTGTAGCAAATGACATGAACTGATGGCATAATGAACTGTTATAACTGTTATATAAATGGTGCTCATTTATTCACACATCCAACCATTATGGCAATGTACTAAAGGGTAGGTGTTCCAGAAAACTAGGCATTCAATAGTCTGTAAGCTGACCTATTCTTTGCTTTAACAGTGAATGAATGTAGAAATAAACGAAGTCCTATTTCCAAATATGTCTTTATATAGTTCTGTCTAATATGAAACATCCTTAGAGCTATTCTTCAGGTTGGCACTTGGATAGTCCTTGTTATTTTAATTAGATATGTATTTATTTGCTATATTGTCTGACATCTCATCAGAAGATAAGCTGTTTGCAAAAGGCATTTTGGAAAATGTCCTTCATCACTTTGTATCCTCGAGGTACAACAAAAGATTGTCAAAAATCGGATAACCTAAAGCAGTGAGGAGTAGAGAAGGGTAGGATGGACTCTGGTGGAGAATTATGGCTGTGGGTGTGGTGTAACATATAGCTGAAGAGGTTTGTGTACCTATGCTCCCTACTCATATGCAATTATACAAATCAGTTACTTCTATAAAGATAATACAATGTATTGTTAAAAAATGTGACATTTTGGGCCTCCCAGGTGGTACAGGAGTTAAAGTATCAGTGTCTCAAGCTATCATCAGTCACTGCTGCATGAGTTTGAACCCCAGCCAGGGAGCTAACCCACACGGCACAGCAGACCTCTCCTGTCTTGCCTGCTGCTCCCCTAAGCAGTGTATTTCAGTGGATCTGCCTGTTCTGCTCTCCACTCTGTGTCTGGTGAGTCCTCTCATCCACTGCATCTCTGGCCTGCACCCTAGTTCTTGAACACATGAATAATTAAAAATAAATCTTCTTTTAAAAAGCAATCTTTCAAATCAAAAGGAAAAAAATAATGTTAAAGTACATTTTTTCTCTGTTTGAAAAAAATGATATCTTATTTAATGATAAATCTTTTTCAGGTTAATTCTATTTAAAAGAAGGAGAGTGGGGTTTAGAATATTAAATAAAGTGATGTGATCACTCAATCAGTGGGTATTGAAATACAACATCAAACTTGGCTATGATTACAGTGTCTTAATGTCTTTAAGGGAGTATCTGCACACATGGAAAACACCAGCTTTTTCAGTGAAAAAAATAGGATCTCTGCTTTATCATCGTCTGTTTTTGCTTTGTTTTGTTGTTTGTTTTTTATTGGTATTATTATTTTCCCTGAGCCCTTATTTGGTTCTCTTATAGTCCTCCTAAAAGTGAAACTATCTGATATTTTTTCTTTTTCCTTCTGATTTATTTCACTGAGCATAATCTCATATATCAGAGACATTTTGCAGCGGAGAGGGGGGATCTAGGGAGAGAGACTGGGATGAGGGCAGGAAGAGCACAAGGGTCTGAGGTGATGGTGCACTGGTGAAATGGTGGTGGAAATCCCACAGTGACAATATCTGGTGTTAAATATATACAAATAAAGAAGCTTTAAAAAATAGGAGCTCTTGTTAAGAAGCGGATGCCAACATGAGTCATTATTTAAAAAATAAGCTAATTTCCCTGTCATTTCAAGACAGTGAGTTTTCACTTCTATGATACTGGGTTCTTTTTTAAGAATAAAACTGGGAGGCCCCTGGTTTTTTATATATTTTAAGTGTCAAATGACAAATTACTAATTTTGCTTCATTTTATGAACATGGGCATCCTTATAGTTTATGATAGGTAACGCAGCTATATAAACCAGTGCTACCTCATCTTAACAAAAAATAAATAAAAAACAAATGTCAGATAATTCATGTACTATAGGAGTGCATCATGCACAGAGTATTTATTTAAATGTAATTTTCTGTATTATTGGGTTACCCTAAGAAAAGTTTTCAAAAGTTTGTTGACATCATTTTCTTTTTGTTTATTTATCTTATTTTTTTAATTTTCAAATTATGTTTATTGAGATAAACTAGGTTTATATCCCCATATCTTTATCAACACATTTTAGTTCATTTACATTATGATGATGTCTGGTTTAGAAATTTGTTCATTTTACCGAAGTTTTCATAGATTGAAATGACATGATTGAGAATTTCACATAACCCAAACTGTCTCATTCAGAAAGTATTCATTTGGAAATATTTCCCATGAGGAAAAGTGGAATTCCTAGATATCCCATAAGACACTGTTGAGAGCCAGTGTCTCATGAAGATTTTCGACCATTTTAATAAGCAACTAAATCTTGTCAAAGTGTCAAGGCACATATCACATGAACCAATGATGTGTTTCTTTTGTTGTTGTTTTATATTTTGATATTCTCTTTTTTTAAAAAAATTATATCCAAGTGCTTTTACTTGGGATACTAGATATACTCTATGTTTATGGCTGGCCTACTCTACCTGGAACTGTGTGCAAGTGTGTGTGTGTGCGCACATTTATTAAACTGTGAGCTTCAGATTTGTGCATGTTACTATATGTTCATCAGTTCCTGTCACTGTTGTACAAATGTCAACTGAGTGGTTTAAAACAATATATGGATGCACTTATTATCTAAAGTAAGGTCTGAATTCTGACATGTTTCCTGTGGTTCCAGAATCAGACCGTATTCCTCCTCAGGCTCAGGATGAGCCTGTCCCTTCATATTTTCAGCTAATGGAGGCTCCCACATTGACTCATGGCTGCAACACAGAGACCTCTGCTTCCAGCTGGCCCTCTGGGTTTCTTTCACACCTGCTCGCTCCTCTTTTACAGTGATTGTGTGATTATATATATATTTTTTCTCCAGCTAGATAATGCAGCAAAATCTGCATTCCAGGATCCTTAATTTAATCACAACTGTCCATTGCCTTTTGCTATGTACATAACATACCCACAGGTTCTGGAGGTTAAAATATGAACACTTAGGTGGGCATTATGCTGCCTATAAAATTACAAATGAGGAGTAAGTTCTGTTATTGTAAGAAAAAAAAATACAAAACCACAGAGACTTAAGTTACTTTCAAGAATCAAACTGTACCTCATAGCATGATATAATCCAACAAGTTTTCTTACTGGATAGATGGAAAACCAAAAATGTTTAAGATAACTATTTATTTAATCACCATGTTTCAATTCTAATATTATTTCTTTGAATAAAACTCCACCTCCAAAAACAGAACCCAGTAAACCTTGATCTTATATACATACAATGCTACAGTTCTTGTATTTTTCCTAGTAACAATGTTATTTCTAAAAAAAACAAGACACATGGAAACAAAATGAAGAAAACAATGGATCTTTGGAACTTTAAAGTTTCAAGCTTACAAATTTTATTTTACATTAATCTAATTTAAGGTCATTAAGTCTAATTTAAAAAATTAGAAAGTATTACCTATGTTTATTTATTGTTGTTCTTAGATAAGCTTCTTCAAAGAAATATGATTAAAATTTCCAAGTTGGATTGAAAAAGTAGGATAAATTTAGAATCATTAAAATTCTAAGTAACCAATGGTCTATAACCACAAACATCTTAGTCCCTAGAGCAGGTGGGCACCGGAGAGAAGGTTCTCTGCCAATCACAAACTTGTTCTGAGATCTAATGAAACTTTTAATGAAACTCTTAAAATGTTTTATGAGGAAAAAAAGCTATTTTCTTCATGTCATCACTTAAAATATATTTTCATGAGTTCGGAAGGAACTGATGGAACTAATATCTATAAACTTTAGGACCTAAGGTTTTGTTTTGTCTGCTCTGGGACTGTCAGTACCTTATTTTATCTAGTGTTAAGAATATTATATGATGCATCCATTTTATTTATCTTTCATTAGACCAATACAAATATAGTCTAACTATCGACACTACAAAACTTGCTAGTCTAACAAGTTTAGTTCTGTGTGCTGGTGTCTTAGCAATACAAAGACCTGGGAAGTTTTATGTTATGTTTTCAAATTTTTACAGCTTTGCAGCTAAAACTCTATGAATGTTCCATAAATATTGGAGAAAGAAAGCAGTAACCTTGATATTTGAAAGAACTAGTACATAAAATAAAAAACAGGGAGAAACATTTGTTCAGGAGATCTTTCTCCTGTCTTCTTTTTTAGTCTTTTTTTTTTTCTAAAATACATAAAACATTGGACTATACTGGATGGCAATTCTAATATTCTTGACACAGACTCTAATCTCTTTCTTTGATCGTAAACATTACTCATTCACCTTCACTTTGCTTCTTTAATAAAAGAACCATTACCAAGAAAATTATTCTTTCAGTCTTTCTGTATTCATTACTATTCTGATGCACATGCACGTGTGTGTGTGTGTGTGGTGTGTGTTGGTATGCATTTGCATAGGTGACAAGATGTATTTATTAAGTCAAAGAACAATCATCTTGGGAAAGATTTATGCACTTTTATTTTTAGATGGATATTCTTTCTCTTCTATTTTTGCCATCTCTGTTATTGCAATTCAAAGAGATAATCAGCTTTTATGAACATACAGTTTCTATGTTGGATACGGCTATGTTACAGTGCAGTAACAGAAAGTCATCAGTGACCTAAAATGAAGATGATCTATTTCCCTTTGTCTTCCTTGTCCATTGTGTTTGCTCCTGCTTTTTTCTATGTGATCATCATTTTAGGATACAGAGTGTTAGAGGGATGACATCCAAAATATTGGAGGTTACAATGAAAGAAAAACATTGAATCATGGTAAATGTCACTATTTTAAAGCACATTTAAGTGCATGTTTTCACACATGCCCACAATCAGTGTACCAATAATCCTCCACCATATAGCAATGGGCCTCCTGCCTCCCCCATTCTGACCCTGTGACCCTCCCTTTCTTCTTGTCCCAACTTTGCTGTCAGAAATCAAGGTTTGTCTTTGGTTTAGTTTTGTCTGACCTTTTGTTTTGTTTCTTTGTATTCCACATATAAATGAGATCAACCACTATTTATCTTACTTCCACTGACTTTCTTCACTTAGGACATCCTATCCAGTTCCATCCATGTTGTTGCAAAGATCAAAAGGTCATTTTATATATGGCTGAGTAAAAAAAATAGTATGTCTTCTTCATTCTCATCAGTAATTGAATACATTGAAATAGACCTTTTGTTATTATACTAACAATCATTATATTCAACTACCACTGTCTTGAGTTTCAACTACCATAGTGCTTTTAGTTACTACAAACAACTGTGTACTATTTTTAAAATTTTCTGTGTCTGCAAACTGAGAATGGTAATTTACATTTCAGGTTTTTTTTTTTTTTTTAAGCTTTATTTATTGGGCCCGCCTGGTGACACAATGGGTTAAGCAATGCACTATGATGCAGACCACAGCCACTGCAGCACAAGTTTGATCCCTGCTGCTGGCTGGGGAGGTGACCCACATGGTATGGCAGACCTCTCCTGCCTCATCTGCTGCTCCCCTGATCAGTGTATTTCGGTTGATCTGCCTGTTCTGTTCCCTGCTCTGTCTCTGGTGAATCCTCTCACCACTGGTTCCCCCACACACCTCTGACCTGTACCCCAGCTCTTGTATGCATAAATAAATAAACCTCAAAAAAGATTTATTTATTTATGTATACAAGAACTGGGGTACAAGACAGTGGTGTAGGGCATATGAAGATTCACCAGAGAAAGAGTAGGAAGGGCCTCCCTGGTGGCACAGTGGGTTAAGCAACACATTATGAAGCAAACCGCAGCCACTGCAGCATAAGTTTGATCCCTGCTGCTGGCCAGGGAGGGGACCCACATGGTGCAGCAGACCTCTCCTGCTGTGCCCACTGCTCCCCTCAGCAGTGTACTTCGGTTGATATGCCTGTTATGTTCCCCGTTCTCTGTGGTGAATCCTCTCACCACCACCCCCCACACACACCTCTGGCCTTTACCCCAATGCTTGTATGCATAAATAAATAAATCTTAAAAAAAACTTAATAAAGAGAAAGAGTAGGGAACAGAACAGGTGAATCTACTGAACTAGACTGCTGAGGGGAACAGCAGGTGTGCCATGTGGGTTACTTCCATGGCAGGGGATCGAAGCTATGCTGCAGTGGCTACAGATAGCTTCATGGTTCTATGACAACCCTTTGTACCACCAAGGAAGACCCTTCAGGTGCTTTTTTATTTTATCTCCTTCCATAGTTTTACTTCCTTTAGTAGTTTCCTAATTTTCAGTAATCTTTATATTTTGTTAAATCAAGAATATAATTTAGACATTTTTGCAGAATATAAATGAAAACATATCTCATGGATATGCTTGATGCTTAAATACATCTTTTTACTTCTTAAAATCTTTGAAATAATCTAAGCTATCCATTAAGTAGAATTCTGGGTAATGATCATCTACATAACTTCTTTAAAATTTATTTTTATTTATGCCTATAAGAACTGGGATTAGGCCAGAGGTGCAGAGTTGAGAGGATGCAAAGATATAGTGGAAGCAGAAAAGGAAGATCAACTGAAATACGCTGCTGAAGGGAGCAGCAGGCAACCAGGAGAGGTCTGCTGTGCTGTGTGGGTCCACTCTCTGTCTAGGAATCAAACTCATGCAGCAGTGGCTGGTGATAGCTTCATAGCACCAAGACTTAACCCCTGTGCCACCAGGGAGTTCTCTATATAACTTGCATATGGACCAATTGCATTTATATAAATTTTAAAAAGAATACAAATTAGCTCTAGTTAAGTGACTTGAGATTTTTGTTTTAACTAAATTTACCCATCAAAATTCAGTGAACCGGTCATGTTAATCCAGTGCTTTGTGCTATTCTGTCATTATTTATTCTACTGATCAACAATCTTTGATTAGGCAAGGTGGTAGAAAAACAGTTTGGGAAAGAATAAATCTTGTATTTGAACTGATGCAAATGTGCCAATCAAGTTTGCTCCTTTTCATCAGCAACTTAGATTTGGTTGAGTGTGCCTTTTAAGAGATAAGGATTATGTGAATACAAAACATTAAGAAAAAACTGGCCATTACTATTTTATTTCTCTTTCTCACCCCAAAACTTTCCTTCTTTAAATATTTCCATGAGTCCAAATAGCTTCACCCTGCCTGCTTGATGTCAGCAATTCATGTTGAATTCCCCCACAATTCTGAATTCCCCTTCTTATCTTTACCATTATTTTCCTATCTGTGTGTGGAGGAGTTGATCGCTTTCCAACAAGGCTTTTCAAAATATGGTCTGAACTTGGCTAAGTAAACTGCTCTAATATTTACAAAAGGGAAAAAAATAATTCTTCTGATCCTATGAAAAAGTGACACAATTTGTAAATATATATATATATGTGTGTGTGTGTTTAAAATAACTGACTATACTCCTGAAATAGGAAATTAAAATATGCAAGTTACCTAAGAATAATGAAGTATGATGAAGTTTCTAATTCTCTGTCCTCTGTCCTTTTGTAAAATTCAGCTCAGCTACCTTAAAATATTATATGCATAGTTAAAATCCCCACATTTTTGGTAAATTCACTATCGAATATTGTTTGGATTGGTCATAAAAGTGAATCACTAATTACAATTACTTTATTATAAAGTGTTTGTGATAGAGTTGTCACTATCAAACACACACACACACACACACACACACAGAGCTGCTTTCACCTACTGCCATCATGATTGAAACGGAACACCCCTAAGACAAAAAACTTTCATAGTGTCCTGCCAGAGGAGTGAAATTGATTTCCATATTGGCATTTCTGGCAGTATCTTCAATTATCCCTTTTAAACATTTGAACAATCCTGAAGAGAAATCATCTCTGTCTTTACCATGTGAAATTAAAGTAAGAAGGATTTTACCACCAAACTAAGAGGAGGGTTCTCACCAGAATTCAACTCCATTAGCATCTGGATCTTGGACATCCTAGCCTCAAAAACTGTGAGAAAGAAATTCCATTGTTGAACAGCTCTCTTGCCTTCCTGTGAATATGCAAGTGTGTCTTTTCACAAGCCTTTTTCTCTTTGTAAAGCAGCAGTGGCAGCTTGTTGGTCCCTGTGTGATGAGGTAGGTGCCTCTCTCTTTCTCTCCCCTTTTCCTAATAAACATGTCCCTTTAAAATGTAAAAATAGAAAAAGAAATGCATGTTGTAGAAGCCACCTGCTCCTTAGAATTTCTGTTAGAGCAGGCCCAACTGACCAAAACAAGCCACTTAACAACTTTATCATATTTTCCCAAAAAGTTGCCCCATAAAGATAAAACTCAAACCATTATTCAGAATGATAACTTCATTGGTTGCTTTGAGGACTTTCAGAAAATTGATTTATTCAAGTCATACACCAATCAACCAGCCTCCTTTTCTAGACAGTATATTGCTCATCTGCATAAATAGTACCCTTCCAAAGACAAAATGTGATTCAAGTGGGCAAATGCTTAGTTATTAAATAATTCTTCAGTCTTCACCTGGGTTCCTTCACTTCTAAATTCTTTTATCAATAGTATTGGCTAATCTGAATCAGATCTTCGAGTTGAAAAACCTTCTTTGGGCATTCCCTGGTGGCTTAGGGGTTAAGTCTCAGTGTTATCACCATGAATGCATGAGTCTGATCCCCAGCCAGGGTGCAGCAGGCCTCTCCTGCCTTGCTCGCTGCTCCCCTCAGCAGTACATTTTAGTAGATCTGCTATTCTGCTCCCCATTCTGTCTCTGGTGAATTATTTTAGGCTCCTGCATCTCTGACCTATACCCCAGTTCTTCTATGTAAAAATAAATAACATCTTAAAAAAAAAAAAAAGTAAAACCTGCCTTGAAACCCTTGAATACAAAGTCCAACATATATTTATCCCACAACTCCTTCCTTCTGAGACGTGACAACGCTTAGTGTGGGGTTTCCTTTGCTTAATGAGGAATAAATCCAATTCTGCTCAATGAATTGGTTATTCTGGAGTCTTTATGGAGGGGTGGGATTGGCAGTGGGCAGCAGGAATTCAGTGAGTGACTAATTAAGGAAACCTTGCTTGTGACTCAGATTCCACCTCTGCAGTGCCTTGATTTAGCTCTTCTTTTTGCATCATCATCTAAAGGAGACCTTTTTTTGTGTACCGATTTCATGGTTGTAGATAATTTCACGCTTGATAGCTGCTAAGTGTTTATAATATGAGATGTTTTCTACTTGATCTTAAAATTTTCACTAAAAGGACTAGGAAAACGCAAAGTCATGGTAAAAATTGTCAATAGGAGCACTGCTGTCATTCCTCAAGCATTCTCTTCTAAGAGAGTAATGTGCAAACAGCTCTACTACCACCACCAAATTGTGGTCAGAAGCTACTTCTTTGACCCTTCATATTTCTAGGAAAAGTAATGTTAGTTTTCAGATAAGTGAGTCCTTTGAAGATAACTTAAAAACAAATAGTCTATTTGTCTTTGATATCTTGAACCTATTTTTCATCTCTTTATGTAAGGGGGGAGGTCATTTCCACTCTGTCTCACCATGGATTTTGCAAAAAAAAAAAAAGAAAATGGAATGACTGTAAGCCATATATTTGTATCAAATACTTTTATAATAACTTGAAATGTTTTATTTACTATTATATTTATTTGCATTTATTTATATAAATGGATAGTATTATAATTTCTTAATATATAATATATTCAGTGATTCTCTATGGGATTCAGCAAAACATTCTCAAGTAAAAATATACTTACTCTCCAATAGCTGCTCTGAACTCTAAATGCATTCAAAGTCAGTGAAGGCAATATTTTTCAAAATTAGTGTCCTTTTCCTTTTATCTTTTTTGTTTGTTTATTGACTCTTTATAATCTCAAATATCACAATGCAAGATCACTTACAATTTAATTATTAGAAGAGAATGTGTTGTAATATATCATATTGAAACATCTGAAACCAAACCATTTTGATTTTGAATTCTAAGTCCACATTTCCTCTTCTGGAAACCTTTGGATTAGTTCCCTAAACTCTCAATATCTAGTGTTCCTGTTTAGAAAATGAGAAGGGTTGGGGCCTCCCTAGTAGCACAGTAGGTTAAGCAACACACTGTGAAGCAAACTGCAGCCACTGCAGCACAAGTTCGATCCCTGCTGCCTGCCAGGGAGTGGACCCACATGACACAGCAGACCTCTCCTGCCTCACCCGCTGCTCCCCTCAGCAGGGTGTTTCAGTCAGTCTGCCTGTTCTGTTCCCTGCTCTGTCTCTGGTGAATCCTCTCACCTCCCGTGACTCTGGTCTGTACCCCAGCTTTTATATGCATAAATAAATAAATAAATAAATCTTAAAAAAAAGAGAAAATGAGAAGGGCAATATCAACTCCTAGGACTGTTGTATGGATTCAAATTAAGATAAGGTGCTATGCCACACTTAATACAGGGGTTGGCAGAGGGCAAGTGATCAATAAATGTCAGCCAGTATTACATTACCTCTTCTCTACATCCATAAAATACTTTCTACATCTACAAATAACATTGTCTTTTTCCAGACAAAAGGAAACCACAGATGAGGATAAACTATAATTGCCATTTCCATTTTCTAGGTAAGTAAGGAGAGCCAGAATTTAGATCTATGTCCTTGCGATGATCCTGACACATATGAGAAAATTTGATCAAGATAGCAAAACACTCCTGGGAAGAGTGTCAGTGGGGTCACATTTTATAGAGAGGGGAGTTGGAAGCCCCTGGCTTGGAATAGAGCCTTTAGTCATGAGCGGAGATAGTGTTTATTAATCTAAAGTGAGGAAGCCTGATCTCAACGGAAGGCAACATGCCAAATGTAGGAGTTGTTCTAAATATTTTTCCAAGTGGTTTATAGTTGCAAAGCCCCTAATTAGAAACTGTTCTTCTCTAGAGAAGAAAAATCTGATATGCTGCTACTTTGTCTTCAATGAGAGATATAAATCTGTAAGTTTTGGAACTTGACCAGGATGGAAGGAATGAAAGCCAAACCTTAGTGAAGTCTGAGTTTCCAGGAAATTGAGTAAGAAATGTCTAGTTTTGCTGCTTAAAGTATTCTTTTAGGCTCCGGCAATGTCCAGCTCTAGGTGATTTATAACAGAAGGGAAGAGGCCCTGCAGATCGAAACATCTTTTACATCATTGGGTGAAAGTTGACATTTTAAAGGAATATTCACTGAAAGAAAATCTGTGAGATTAAATGATTACTTTATATCTGTGTTATTATGCTGAGACAATAAATCTAAACTTTTTTTAATGAAACTACCTACATTTCATTTATTTTCTTTGGAATTTGCTTCAAAAGTTTTTCTTGTTTGTTTCTTTTTATGATATGTAATTTGGAAAAAAGAACTATCTAATGTTTGTTCAGAGACAGATTACAAGTTTTGGACTCTTTTAAAAAATGTTCAATCCCTTTACATATAAAACATATAAAGCACTCCAATTCCACCTCAGTACATTCCCATCTACTCTATAGAAAAGCAGAATAAAAGGTCAGTACTTAAATTCTAGAAACATTGGAATAATACAAATGGAATTATTTTTAAAATTATATGACCTGAATAATATGCTTCATTTTATGGATCAGGTAACTGGGCATCAGTTCATTACTTAACATTTCAATATATACTGATTTAATTAAAAATTGTATTTATGTCACCTTAATCAAAATGAGTAGCTGTGCACATATACATATAGGTACATGTTCTCGCAAGGACAAAGAAAAGAGAGAAAAATAGAGGGACACAGAAAGAAAGATGAAGAAGTGAAAGAAGAAAGAAAGGGAGGGAGGGAGGGAAGAGTAAATTAAAGGAAAGAGAATATGAAAGAAGGAAGGAAGGAGAAAGAACAAAGCAACTCTTATCATAACTCCCAATAACTTATTACAGAAAATTCCAGCTATCATTTTCTTCCATTTTCTGGAGGATAAAAATGGTCAGTTCATTTCATGGAAATAGATACTACTAAAGATTTGTTCCTATAAGTGAAGGGATTGTAGGATTAGTTATGAAGGTAGAGATATGGAGCTAAGATTGGGCAAGTTTGGGAATTGGAAAGGTCAAAGACATGGTCTTCTTCTGTGCGTTAATTTTTCAGAAAAGGTGTTAAGCCAAATAAGAAAATAACAGTGTGAAAGTTAACTCTCAGTGTTCTACTGGAAAAAGACGAAGATGTCAATGTTGATTTTATGAATATTACAAATGATAAAAGATTAAAAAATCTTTAGAGTTTATATGAAGACACACATTCCAAGTGTGAAAGAAAAATAACAGAATGGTGTTGAATTCTAATTTAATAATTGTATAACAGGAAAACTAAGTAGATCAAGTCAATTACCATATTCTTTGTTACAAAATTATAAATTAACAGAAAGGGAGAATAAACACAAACTTTAGTGGTATATGACATATGGAATGAGATTCTTACACTTTCATAAGAAAATTATTGTTTCCATGAATACACAATCTGGCAAAGGAAACTTTTTGAATGACTTGAAGACAAGAACAATAACCCAAGAAATCTGACTAAGGTAGGCATACCATATATATTTAGGTGAGTTTCAATCTGTGTGTATTAGTGAATTAGAAAGAAGGCTAACGTGTGAACTCTAAATAGATTTCTTAAAATGTAATCTTCATATGTATCAGTTATATGAAAAATAGACAAGTCTTGAGAAAGTTAAAAAATAAGTAGATAAATGAGTACAGTCATGAGAAGAATTGGAAATAACACACATGTAGAGACCAAAATGTGGTCTAATTTCTTAACTTATATCATCCTTTAAAAGAACTAATGACTGAGTGTATTTCAAGATTCATGCAAGTTGATTTCAAATTACCTTGTTTTATTTAATCCCTACACTACAGAAAAAGATTATGTTATTCCCATTGATTCAATACTTGGGTAAAAATGAAAGCACAACTAACATCAACTAACTTGTTATGCTCATGCATACACACAGCACCCAGAATTAAATATGTGTGCCTCTGGGAATTGTGCTAAAAGATGATGGATAGTCTGACAAATATTTGAGTTTTACTCCTCTTGTTCATCAAAAGAATCAAAATGGAAATATTTGAATGTGAATGAATAAGTGGGTTGAAAATGCTGACATTGGGAATGAAGACAAGGAACATAATAGAATTCACAATTCACTGATATGAATACTGAGTACTTAATATGATTCATTCAAGAGCTTACAAGATATCACTCCTGCAACACAACATATTTTTCATAATATATTCCTTTTTGAAAAATAATTATATATTTATGAAATTATCAAAAAGCTTATATTGCTTGTTACATAAAAAACACAAGATGGGTTTGCTACATGCCTATTGCATGGCTCTTGTAGGAGGTATGGGGGGATATATAAAGAAAATTTAGTAAAGGACCCCTAGCTTTAAGGACAATCACTCCAATGAAATAGCAAAGTCACTATGTAGAATACAATGCTTGTCCAGATTGCTTATCACAGACTATATGAGCTCTTAATAAGAAGAAAATTTAGAGATTAAAGTGATGTGCATTTTGAACTTTTACTAAAATTTAAAGTGATAGATGGATGCAGGAATAAAAAATGAGACATATGTATGTTTTGACTTTGTGACCTCAATAATCCTATGGTACCAGGGATCAGTTCATTCAATCTTTTCTAACATGGAAGGAATCAATTCTGACTTCTGTGTTTGCCTGATGTACCATAAGGGCTGCCCGATATCTTATGAAGGGGATAGGTGCTATGTCTGCAAACTGAGTCCAGCCTACTGTCTCCTCATGATCTCTAGAGGCAGCCTGCTAACTTACTCTGTTTCCCCCAGTTGAAATATTATAATGTAGCTAGTAACATCCATGATCACAAAATATACTGCATAGTAGGCGCTCAGATTACTCTTATTTTTACACAGGCAATAAGACAAAGATGTGCAATATACTCTAAAATCCATGGGGCGACTGAGGATTATCTAATAGACCTTGTTTTGTGGTAAACATTAATCTTCAGTCTAGGATTTCTCTGTACTCTTAGATTTTTACTAACTTTACCATACCTGAAAATTCATTTTGACAAGATAAAACACATTATATTGTCTGTTAAGAAAAAGCACTTAGACTTCTACATAAAATTCACTAAATTTTATTACATAAAATTCCACTGTAGATTGATTTCTATAGGATGTTTTCTAGATCATGGATTTCCTCTGGGATGAATTTTGCAAATGGAGATGGTTAGAATCTATCAAGAGTCTTTGTATAATTGAAATGTGTGTGGAAGACAGTGGAGGAGGTTGGCTGGGCTGTAACCACATAAACAAATGGACTTGAGTCTTTTCATCTGTTCTTTTTCCTCTCCGATATGGTTTGTTGATAATTTCCTGTCCATGCTGGTCCAGCTCTAAAGGGTCACCAGCACAAGGAAACTGAAATAAATTCTTAAGTATAAAACAAGCTTTCTTCAGGGGGATAAAAAACAGCAAAAGGATGTAACCTCCTTAAGAATGTAAAGACTTATGGGTGAATTTTTTAGATGCTCTTATTTTTCGAAGGATGTAGCAATGATCAAAAATCTCAATTTATACCAAACAGAACAATGGAACCAAGAAACCAAGCAAATGACCTTTCACTGAAGGGGCTCCCCATTCTTGGTGTTCATGCAGTCCACTTGGTGATGGTGTGGACCAAGGGACTAGTTAAGCACCATGAATATCCCTGACTACCACTGTGTGTTTATAGTTCTATGTCTAGAACCACTTAAATAAGCCCCCCATATCAAAAGTTAAAGTAGTGAAATAATTTAAAAATATTTAAAACTATGTCTAATTTTAATTTGTCCAAATATTTCAAAAAGTTGTTGAATTTTTCTTCTCACTACATAGACTCATAGTATTGAGAAATAGAGGCATATTTATATCTTTATCATCTGTGCTAATGTATACTCATAAATAATGTTTGTCTATACATATGTGTGTGTGCACACAGACACACACACTCATTCAGGGTGCTAAGTTATCCTTATCATGCCATTTAGGCCAATTCTAAAATGGAAATAATATCACATCATTTCTTATTTTGGATTTCTTCAGAGGTTACTATTAGACCTTCCAGTAAATGTGTATGCCAGACCAAAATAGAGACATACAAAGCCAGTTCATGACTTATTTCCAGTAAGCAGAAATTTTACCTTTTAATTTCTTCAAATCACCAAGGGCAATGCTCAGAGATACCGAACTAAAGATTTAGAGGAGCTGTTCAACAAGCAGCTACCCACACATGTTTTGAATTTCATAGATAAATAATTCAAAGTTTATCAGCATGCTTTTAAAGTTAACGTAGAAACTCTGCTATATTCATGTTTTTATAACATGCAGGAGTTTCCTAAGAAAGGACATATTTCTCTTCCTGCCCCATTGTGAGCCTAGCATATGTCAAACGGTCAACAAAGAAATTCAAAACTAAGTTTGAGTCCCTTGAAAAAATTGTGTCATTATTTAAGATATACAGTAGAACTCTGTGTTTTCAACATTTACAGGAAAAACATATTAAAATAATATTTAAGATCTTTCTCTCTAACAGACTACTTAAATAACAGATGAATTTGCTTATGTCATGGAATATCACCATGGAAAGATACCTCACACATTGCATCGTAGCAGGCTTATGAAATTTCTGAAACAGTATTGTGGATGATACCCAAAAGGAAAAGCAAAAGCAAAAAGGCAAGCAGGTTTTTAAAATGGTCTCTGAGAACTAAGAATTCTGATTGCAATACCAGTGGTGACTTGCTTATTCATCCTGGCTAGGTCAAACCATTTTTTTCACATATTCTCTTTAAACACAAACAAACAAACAATTCAACCATGAAAAACTTATATATTTCTGTCATTATAGTTTGTTTCTGGCTATATGTGCATGATTTCCAAATTGACATAATTTGTCAGCCAAGTACAAGCTAACGCAGAGCTTGGCTTCAAAGAAAAAAAATCTAGCTAGGTTATTAGCATTAAATATTCTTTTTTCATTATACTTCCTGGGAAATTGTGCAACATGCCAGAAAAAATATGTAAATATAAATGTGTATGTATGTGTATGCACACACACACACACACATATATATACATACACATATTCATTAAAAAGAGCTACTCATGTAGAGTTCCTGTGTGTGGATGATAGTTTTCAGAGACTTAATTGACACCTATTATTTTCATTAGGAACTTTCTCTCTGTTGCCTTAGAAGTGGATGTGGAGAGCCTCCCTGGTGGCGCAGTGGGTTAAGCAACGCACTATGAAGCAAACCGCAGCCACTGCAGCA